>JAQOSZ010000305.1:227637-574975 GCA_030347455.1 Kentomonas sorsogonicus
GTGGTGGCGGTGGGTGGGTGGTTGTGAGTGGTGGTGGTTGTGATGGTGGTTGATGGTGATGGTGGTGGATGTAGTGGTGGGGTATCTAAGCTTTTTTTTCTGGCGGTGGGATCGAGGTGGGTGGGTACGGAGGGAGTGAAGGGAGAAGTAGAAAGAGAGCAGTGGGGGTATCCATCTCGGAGTCTGCCGCGCGAGTAAGGGGTGGAGGGCATGTCAGTTTGCCAAGAGCAGAGGGATGGGGTGGCAGCGAGAGCGACAGATAGAGAGTTTTAAGCACGTGCCAGCCTGATTCTCCCAAATGGTCCTCACACACCCAGTGAGGAGGGACACGGCGATACTACTCGGTTCCGCAGCGCGCAGCGTAGCGTGTGAAGGGGATGACGCCCCACAGACCGCATATCAGTACGCCTCTCCGCTGGGTTGCCGCGTTCATTTACACGCTTCGCCGCGCTTCATTTCGCTTCACTGTTGTTATTCATTGATTGGATTAGTGGAAACAAACCTCATCAACGCACACACACGCACACACACACATACATATGTATACATTAGCACGCAAGCCGTGCAGCGCCGCGCGGAGTTGCTTGCAGGGGCGCGGGGGAGTTGCAGAACAATGATAAATGGGGCACGCAGCAATAGAGCAGTGGTTTGTGTTGTTGTTTTTTGTTGATGTGATAGCGCACGTAATAGTGGGAAAGAATGATAAAAGAAGAGAAAAGAAAAGAGAAAGTCAGTGGGGGCATTCCGGTGGGGGGAACGCAGGGGGGGGAGGGGGAGAAGGAAGGTTGTTCGCCCATGCGGTGGTGGACGAACCGGCACGCAGACACACAGACTCACACACACGGACGAGGGACACACGCACACAGAAGGGGGTGGGGGTGGGGTAAAGGGCTCAGGGGTATCAGACATGTTATTCAAACCGGTCAGAGGGGGAGGGGGAGGGGGAAGGGGGAAGGGGGGAAGGAGGGGAAGGAGGGGGGGGTAAAAATAATTGTTTTTATTATACGTTTTTATTTATTTATTTGTTTTTTTTTATTTTGTTTGTTTTTTGTTTGTTTTTGTTGTTATTTCTTTTTTGTTTTATTTGTTCTATTTTTTTGTTACTCGTTTTTATTTTGTTGTTTTGTTTTTTGTTGTTTTGTTTTTTGTATGTTTTTGTTTTGATATTTGTTTTTATTATTTTGTTGTGTTTTTGTTTTTGTTTTTTGTATATCTTTTTTTATTTTGTTTTTTTGTTGTTTTTTGTTGTTGCTTGCACCACGGTGCGACGCTGTGTTCTGTTGTATTGCGCCTGTCCTCGGGCGCAGCGGTGGCGCTGAGAAAGATACGCCGGCAGGCGGCGCTGGAAAGAGAGGAAATTGGGGGGGGGGAAGGTGAAAAGGGGGAGGGGAGAGAACGCGTTCGGGGGTATAGTTGAAAAAAAATAAAACGAAGAGAGAAAGTAGCATGTTTAAAAAGAAAAAGAAAAGAAAAGAAAAGGACGGAAGAAGAAAGAAGAAAGAAGAAAGAAGAGAAGGCCAAGAAGAAAAGCAAACAGCAAGCATGTTTGCTTGTGCGCGTGCGAGCGCACGTGCCTGCGACGGCGCCGGTGCAGGGGAAAGAAGAAAAGTGGCGCACGACAGCAGAAAGAGGGAAAGACGGGAGGGGGGCGGTGGCGCTTGCCGCGGGATGTCACCGAGGGGAAAAAAAAAGGGCACACGCACGCAGATGTTTGCTTTATTTGGCTTGTGTATTTGTTTGTGTGTTGTTGTTGTTGCTTTGTTTTGTGTTTTGTTGTTGTTGTTTTTTGCTGTTGTTGTTTTTTATGTTGTTTCTTGTTTTTATTTTTTTGTTTTTGTTTTTGTTCTTTTTGTTCTTTTTTGTTTTTGTTTTTTGTTGTTGTTGTTGTTGTTTTGATTGTTTGGTTATTTTATTTTATTTTTTTATGTCGCTTCGCTTCGCTGGTTGGGCGCGAAGCGAAGGAAAGAGGGGAAAGCGGCAGTCTCGCCCTCTTGGGCGAGGTGCAGGGGTGGGGCCGGCGCCGCTGAAAGCAAAAGAAAAGGGGGCAGGCGGCAGCACGCAGAAAAGAGGAAAGAGCGGTGGCAGCGGTGGCCGCGTGGCAGTCGCGGCCGGTGCGCGCACACAGCAAAGAAGAAAAGGAAGAGAGAAAGCGCAGCGTGCCTCCGAGGGAAGTGCGGAGGGAGCGTGGTGGAGCCCGTGAAAGCTCGCACGCGCGGCGCCCCTCTCCGCCGCCGCCGCTTTCGCCTGTGTCTGACTGTATGTGATGAGGCACGGGCGGTGAGAGCCCGGCGCTGAAAAAAAGAAAAGGAAACCGGCAGTCAGAGAGGCGCGCGGGAGGCTGTGAAGAAAAACAAAATAAGGTGCCAGCAGTGCGTCAGCGGTGGCCGCGTGGCGGTGGCGGCCGCTGCTTGACGCTGGTTGCCAAGGGATGCGCGCCCGTGAGGGGGGGGGGAGAGAAAAAAGAAGCAAAACGTACAGAGAGGACAGAACGAGAGAGCACCACGGCGCTGCCATTGCCCGACTGTTGGGGGCTGTTGGAGTGTCGTTGCCTCCCAGCAGGCGCCGGGCGGTGTTGTGACGAGACAGTGACGATTGTGCTAATGTTGATGATAAGATAGGGAGGGAGGACCGCTCTCGGCCGCCTGAAAAAGGCGGAGAGGAGGGGGAGAGGGAGAGAGAGGGGGCACAACGGGTGAAGCCGCTGGCGACACCGAGCCCTCGGCATCCTTCTCCTTTGCTTCATTGGCACCCCAGCCGCCGGGAGGCATTTCCGCCTCCCTGCTCCCCCGTGTCGGTGCTACTGTGAGGAGACGAGGGGCGCGGCGGGGCACAGAAACAAAAAGGAGACCGAGCGCGCGGGGGTGAAAGAAAAAAAAGAAACAAACGGAGAGAGGGAAGTGAAAGAAAAAGCGAATGTCACGGTGAAAAATAATAATAGTGATGACGGTTTTGATAGTTTATAGAGAAAAAATAAGCGAAAATCTACTGTGAAGATGGCGACCCGGTCTTCAGCCGGAGTCGCCTGCTAGTGCCGCTGCGGCCGCTGCGTGCTGTCGCCGCCGCCTGTCGGTGCCTGCGCCGTACCACTGGTGTCGCCGTGTGACATGCGCTGTCACAGCTAAAACGGCGCACGTGTGTGGCGGCGGTGGCGGCACCGACCGGCGAGGGCGAGCAGCAGCAGCAAGCGGCAGGAGGCGATTGTGAAGAAATAAAACGAAAAGAAAAACGCAGAATGAAATCTATATTGTGAGGGGCGGGTGAGGGAACACGCACGCAGGACAGCCTGCTGAGAGGAAAATCAAAAATGAGGCAGCGGCCACCCACACGCAAGTGAGGGCCAGCGCGTGTCCTGGTTCCTGTCCCACGCCCCTCACGGAGGAAAAGAGTAAAGAATATTTATTTGGATGCGCTCCCGATTAAAAAGAAAGGGGAGGGGGGGAGGGGAAAAGGGGCAAAGAAGGCCGGGGCACCGGCGTCATCGATCATAATTTTTGTTTGTTTAGATTCTAAAATACGGTTGTTGTTGTTGGGGGGGGGATTTGTTGTTTTCGGGATTTCTTCTTTTAGTTTTTTGTTGTTTTCGGATTTTTCTTTTTTTTTTTGTTGTTGTTTTTGGTTTTTATTTTTTACATTTTTGTTATTTTTGGGTTTAATTGTGCACTTTTAAGATTTTTGTTATTTTTTGTTTTTTGGGCCCCCGGTATTCCACTGGTGCTACTGGGCAGTGGCGGCAGCGAATCGGGGGCAAAAGAAGAAAGAAGAAAAGGTGCTCTAGGCGCCGGCGGTGTGCCGGTCTTGTTGGGGGTCCTCAGACCCGTGTGGGTTGGGTGGCATGGCGCCAAAAAGGGAACGAAAGAGAGAGAAGAGAAGAGAAGAAAAGAGTGAGGAGAGAGAGGGAAGAGAGGAAGAGAAGAAAGAAAGAAGAGAGAAGAAAGAAACGAGAGAAGAGAAGGGAGAGAAAGAAGAGAGGGGGAAAAAGGGTACAAGCAGTAGTCGACGGAACAGCCGCCCGTCGCTACCTCTATAAATATACAAAGAGAATCTATTTTGGATTTTAATTTTTTTTTTTGTTGTTTTTGGTTTTTATTTTTTACATTTTTGTTATTTTTGGGTTTAATTGTGCACTTTTAGTATTTTTGTTATTTTGGGTTTTTGGGCCCCCGGCATTCCACTGGTGCTACTGGGCAGTGGCGGCAGCGAATGGGGGGCAAAAGAAGAAAGAAGAAAAGGTGCTCTAGGCGCCGGCGGTGTGCCGGTCTTGTTGGGGGTCCTCAGACCCGTGTGGGTTGGGTGGCATGGCGCCAAAAAGGGAACGAAAAGAGAGAGAAGAGAAGAGAAGAAAAGAGTGGGGAGAGAGGGGGAAAAGAGAAAGAAGGAAGAAGAGAAGAGAGAGAAGAAAGAAACAAGGAAGAGAGGGGGAAAAAGAGAGGGGAAAAAAAGGGTACAAGCAGTAGTCGACGGCACAGCCGCCCGTCGCTACATCTATAAAAATGCGAAGGGAATCTATTTTGGGTATTTATTTTTTCATATTTTTGTTGTTGTGGGTTTTATTTTCTTTTATTTTTGTTGTTTTGGGTTTTAATTTTGCACTTTTACGATTTTTGTTATTTTTTGTTTTTTGGGCCCCCGGCGTTCCACTGGTGCTAGTGGGCAGTGGCGGCAGCGAATGGGGGCAAAAGAAGAACGAAGAAAAGGTGCTCTAGGCGCCGGCGGTGTGCCGGTCTTGTTGGGGGTCCTCAGACCCGTGTGGGTTGGGTGGCATGGCGCCAAAAAGGAACGAAAAGAGAAAGAGAAGAAAGAAAGAGGGAGAGAGGGAAAGAGAAAGAAGAGAAAGAAGAGAGAGAAGAAAAAAGGAAGAGAGAGGCAAAAGGAGAGGGGAAAGAAAAAGGGTACAAGCAGTAGTCGACGGCACAGCCGCCCGTCGCTACATCTATCTATATTGCCCTTGTGTTGCTTGCCGCACACGCTGCCGCTGCCCTCGGGGATCTATTAGTAAAACAAGTGGGCAGATGCACCCAGGAGGGGGAGTGAGGGCGGCACGCACCGGTCCGGCAACAGCCAGCAACCAACAAGAGCAAAGGGGGAAAGCACGAGAAAAGGTGGCGCTACGCCTGCGGCGGGCGCCGGCGGACGGTGCGGGCCAGCAGCCGCAGCAGCCACAGCGCCGCGGCCGCGTCCGCGCAGAGCAGCGGCGGGACGCACGCCGCAGCCGCGAGCGGGTGCTCCACCGCGAGCGCCGTCACCGCCGCAGCGGCAGCGGCAGCCTGGCTCGCGCACGCAACGGCGAGAGCGCCCGCCGCAACCGCGTTGCGCGCCTGGCAGACGCGTCGCTCCCACACCCGCGACCGCGCGTCGTCAGCGAACGGCGCGCGCCGCAGGAGGGGGGCCGCGCACACGCACAGCTGCACCGCCACCGGCCGCGCCGCCCCCGCAGGCCCGCCACCGCCGCGCGCAGCGCGAGCAGCGCAACGACGCCGGCGAGCGCCCACAGCGGCGCCGGGCACGCGGCGTGCCAGCCCCGCCGGACGCCGACGGCACTCAAGAGGACGGCGGCCGCGAGGGGGGCGAGCGCCACGGCCAGCAGCAGGCACGCCGCCGCGAACACGGCCGCGTCGCCCAGCAGGCACCGCAGCCAGGCGGCGTCGCGGCGCTGGCGCGGCGGGGCGGCGGTACCGACGGCGGCGAGGAGCCGCTGCGTCTGCTGCTCCCGTGCCCGCCGTGCCAGCGGCCGCAGCAGCCACAGCGCCGCGGCCGCGTCCGCGCAGAGCAGCGGCGGGACGCACGCCGCAGCCGCGAGCGGGTGCTCCACCGCGAGCGCCGTCACCGCCGCAGCGGCAGCGGCAGCCTGGCTCGCGCACGCAACGGCGAGAGCGCCCGCCGCAACCGCGCTGCACACACGCCGCACGCGCCGCAGGGAAAAGGCGACGCCGCGGCACATCTGCACGGCCGCCGCCCGCGCCGCCAGCCACAGGCCCGCCACCACCGCGCGCGTGCCGGCGACGGCCGCGCTGCATACGCGCCGCACGCGAAGCAGGGAACAGGCGACGCCGCGGCACATCTGCAAGGCCGCCGCCCGCGCCGCCAGCCACAGGCCCGCCACCACCGCGCGCGTGCCGGCGACGAGAACCGCAGCCGCGCGCGCCGCGGGCGGTGCGACGACGCCGGCGAGCGCCCGCACGCACAAGTCAGCGGCGACGGCGGCGAGGACGGCAAGCGCCGCGGCGGCCAAGAGGCGCGCGACAGCGGGCACGGCAGGCGACGCACGCTCCACCGCACGCTCGCGCGCCCACACGACGGCCGGGCCGACGTGCGGCAGCGCGCAACGCACGCCCAGCAGCAGCGCCAGCACCACGCAGAGCAGGAGGGCGGCGGCGCCACAGCGCTGCCACGGCGCGCAGGGGACAGCGGCAGCAGGGGGCGGCGGCAGCGCGCGGGGGGCAACAGTGGCGGCGGGCGGCGGCGGCAGCGCACGGGGGACAACAGCGGAGGGGCGCCGCGGTAGAGCGCGCGAGACCACGGCGGGGCGCGGCGGCGGCGGCGCGCGGGAGAGAGGGGCCGCGGGCAGAGGCTCGCGGGGGGCAGCGGCGGGGGCGCCCGGCAGATCGTCACTGCCCGTGTCGCTGTCCGCAACAAAGGCAGTGTTGAACGGGTCCTCGCCCCACTCGCTCTCGGCGGCAGAGGTGTCGCCGGGGGCGTCGTCGTCGCCGCCCCACTCGCTCTCGGAGGCGGAGCTGCAGCCGGACGGCGCCGGCCATGCGCCCCGCGGCGGCGTCGTGTTGAGGCCGTCCAGACCGCCTCCGTCGCTGGCGCGGGGGGGCGTCCGCGTGCGCGGGGGCGTCGGCGCGCGCGGCGGCCATGGCGCGCGGTACGGCGCCTCCCACGGCCGCGGTACCGCCGCCCACGGCGACCCCGACCACGGCTCCCGTGGCAGCGGCGGCGCCTCCCACCCGCCGCGCGGTGGCGTGCTGTTGAGGCCGTTGGCGGCCTCGCAGTGGCGCTTTGGCGTGCGCCGGCGGCCGCGTGCCGCGCCGGAGGCCGGGCGCCGCCTTCCAAGAACTCCAGGAGGCGGCGGCGGCGGCGGCGCGTAAGTGCTGTTGTGCGGTGGCGCTGCGGTGGGAACCACGACGAGAGACATCGCGTGGCCTGTAAAAAAAAAGAAATGTAATGAACGTTTATGTGGACGCTCACGTATCTATCGATCTAAAAAAAGACTGTATGAAAGTAGTTGTAGCTGTAGTAGCGCTAGGTTGCTAAAGCTGCGTTTTCTAGTGGGTGAGGGGGAAGCAAGAAGAGGGAGGGAGAGGGGGAAAGTGGAGCCAGCAAAAAGAAGAAGAAAGAAACAACAGAACACGACGATAGGGCCGGCAAGGAAAGAGCAGGCGCGTGAGCGGGGCGCACAGCAGTGGCGCGAAAAACTCCACAGCACAGAACTCACCACTAGCGAGCACAGAAGTGGGTATTGTAGCAGTTGCGCCGGAGGAATGTTGTCTTGGGAATGCGCACGAATGATTTTTCAATCAGACAGAGAGGGGCAACGGTAGAAGCTAGTAGAGACTAGAAAGTGCAATCACAACTCGAGAAAGGAAGGGCAGCAGACGCACGTTGACTGGAGCACACTAGTGCTACTGAAGAATCAGCGTGCTGGCGTGCGCAGCAGACCCATGGTCGGCAGCACTCAAATCTCCGTGCTGAACGGTTTATGAAGCGGAGAAACAGGTCAGAAGGGAAAAAAGAAGAAGGGGGGAAAACAAAGAAAGAATCTATAGAAAGGCGTCACTGAAGACGATGGAGTGAGAGCATATATTCTCCCTCTCACGCGTAGCCGTACAGGATCTGGCCGCGCTTGCGCAGCGCGTTCACCACGTCCGACGCGGTGATGGTCTTCTTGCGGCTGTACTCGGCGT
The DNA here is from genome assembly GCA_030347455.1 of Kentomonas sorsogonicus. Classification (NCBI taxonomy): domain Eukaryota; phylum Euglenozoa; class Kinetoplastea; order Trypanosomatida; family Trypanosomatidae; genus Kentomonas; species Kentomonas sorsogonicus. Next base: position 235,542 of record JAQOSZ010000305.1, read on the forward strand.
ACGCGGAGCCGTCGCGCACCACGCCCTCCACGAAGCTCTTCAGCACGCGCCGCACCTCCTCGTAGATCTCAGACGAGATGCGCTTCACGCCGCCGCGGCGCGCCAGGCGGCGGATCGAGCCGTGCGTGATGCCGCGGATGTTGTCGCGCAGGATCTTCTTCTGGCGCTTCTGCGAGCCCTTGGCGTCGGCGGACTTGTTGCCCTTGGCCATGGTTGGTGGGTTAGAGTTGATTGGTGGAGTAGACTTGGTGGGGTGTTGCACGAGGGCGAGAGATGATAGCTAGGGGATCAGTGTGTGAAAGGTGAACGGCGGGGAAGATGCGGACAGCGTGCTTAGATAAGAAAACAAGTAGGGAGACGAGTGGCTGAATACATTGCCGAGAATCGGAAAGGAAGCAAGGCTTCAGCATTTGTAAGGTGGGAGAGGCAGAGACACAGATAGAGATATAAAAATAGAAGGTACAACGGAAAGAAGAAAAGACGAGAAGCGGCGTCGAGAAAGAAGAAAAGAAGAAGAAAAAGAGTCCGACGAAAAGAAAGATATGTTGGCCAAAACTAGGAGAGGAAAAAAAAAAAAGAATCGACCACCAGCGTGGTATCGCGCTACACTTTCCTTGAGCACGGACACCACGCGGCTTCGCAGAGGGGGGGGAGAGAAAGCCCTACAAGCTGCGCGGCGCAGAGCGTTGTAAAAACAAGAACAGAGAGAAAGAGATAGAAAAAGAGAGAAAACAAACGGCACCGTACTTCGTTGGCGGTCGCCATGGCCTTCGGCAGCGTTAATGCAAAAGAGGTGACAGAGTGGTACCACCGCACCAGTAGTAGTTCGTGTGGAAATGAGGAGGTGAACGGGGGAGAGCGACTGAGCGAGAGGCAGCGACAGCGGGCGAGAGACGGTGCGACGATTTCCCAAAAAGACGCACACACGTCACTTGTTGATCATGCTCAGAGCCGCCGCTCCGTAGCGGTCGCCGTGCACCTGCAGCGTGTCCAGCTTTGCGTTGAACTCCGCCACCTCCGCCGCCGTCAGCTCAATCCTTGCACCGGCCACGTTCTCCACCAAGCGCGCCACTTTCGTCGTCCCGGGGATGGGCACCGCGTACGGTTTTTGCGCCAGCACCCACGCGAGAGCAAACTGCGCCGGCGTACACTGCTTCTTCTCGGCCCACTCGGCGACGAGGTCCACCAGCGGCTGGTTCAGCTTCGCGTTCTCCGGCGTCAGGCGTGGCAAGGTGCGGCGGAAGTCCTTCTCCGGCAGCTCCTCCACCTTGATCGTCGCCGTCAAGAAGGCGCGACCGAGCGGGCTGAAGCACACGAGGCCGACGCCCAGCTCCTCCAGCGTCGGTATCAGCTGCGTCTCCACGTCGCGACACATGAGCGAGTACTCGTTCTGCACCGCCGCCAGCGGGAACACCGCGTGCGCCTTGCGGACCGTCGCCGCCGACGCCTCCGACAGCCCCCAGTGCCGGATCTTGCCCTCCTTCTTCAGCTCCAGCATCGTCTGCGCCACCGTCTCGATCGGCACTTTAGGGTCGACGCGGTGGATGTAGTAGAGGTCGACGTACGTCGTGCGAAGCCGCTCCAGCGAGCCCGCGATGGCCGCGCGGATGCGCTCGGGGCTGCTGTCGGCCGCCAGGGTCCCGGAGTCGTCCGGGTACAGACCGCACTTGGTCGCTATCACCAGCTTCTCACGCGGCAGCGTGGCAATAGCCTCGCCCAGCAGCTCCTCGTTGGCGTGCGGGCCGTAGCACTCGGCGGTGTCGAAGAAGGTGATGCCTTGAGCAAACGCCTCCCTGATCAGCGCGATATTGTCCTCGCGCTTGAGTTTGGACGGGTCACCGAGGCCGTAGCTCAGACCCATGCAGCCCAGGCCGATAGTGGACACGCGCAGGCCGCTGCGGCCCAGCTCGCGGGTGGGAAGAGACATGGTTGCCGTAATGGTGGATGTGAAAAGAGAGCGTGGGTTTGGGTGAATGCGATTCGATAGTAGGAATGCGGAGTGTCGAACTGAGACTGTGTGGTGCTTATAGAAGCTTTTCTTCGTAGCTTTTAAGATTTAACGGAGAAGAGAACAGGCAAGTGAGAAAATGTAAAGGAATAAGTACTTCATTCATTGCACTGTGATTTCATCCGTCGTGCTTTGTGTGGATTATGGTCTCCTTCTGTGTCTTCAAAATAGACGATACCGATCAGTTCGGGGCCGATACCGCTGGACAGCGTCGCGCTACCTCCACCTACTGAAAAATACTCAGTATAGCCAACTTCAATATTTTTTTGTTGCTGTTGACGAGAACAATACACATAAAATGATGATGGAGCTGAAAAAGAAACAGAATAGAATGCATTGCATATCCAGTCCAGAACACCAGCATATTCCCTCTCACTTGTTCTCTCGTGTTTTAACTGATGTTACTCTCACGGTATAATTGTAATTAGGCTTTTAAAAACGAGGGAGGAAGGAAGACATCGTTTCACCCTTTTCCGAGCCCCTAGATGAGTGTTGGTGCCTGCATGGCCGAAAAAGTTCTTGCCCAAACCTCTATAAGTGCAAGTCGAATTTTTTTTTTTCCGATCTGTCGATTAGAAAAAAAAAAAGGAAAAGATCCGAAAAAAAGGTTAGAGTATTAGCGGTGGTAAAACGCAGACGCTGTTTCTGCTGTTATTGCGTTTATGAGACTGGCTTATCATTATTATGTTATTTATCTTTATATTATGTTGATTTAAGTTCCCTGGAAATTATGGAAGACAAGCCACCGCCATCTGATGCTATCAGTGGCCAAGTTTGGCGACAAAAAGTCTGTCACATAGATTTCCACTTTTTTTTTTTCATACCACACTTACTGCTAAGCCTTACTGCTTTACTGTTGCGTCAGCGTTCCAATTCTTCAAAATGAAGTTGTTTATTGTGAAATCGGCTAGACAACGTCGTCTTGCGGATGATTTCATTTATTATTATTCTTATATTTTTTATATGTGTGTGTTTTTTTTGGGGGGGGGTTTTGTGTGTGTGTGTGTGATTTTTTTTTTTTTTTTTTGTTTTGTTCTGTTTTGTTCTTTGTTCTTTGTTCTTTTTTTTTTTTGGGGGGGGGGAAGCTGTAAACAACCCGATTAAAGACTTGAGGCAAGAAAGCAAACCAGAAAATGTCAAGAGAACAATGCTAGCAATAATGTTTAGAAAGAATCAAGTGAACTATTTCAATGAGTGTGAGAGGACTATATAAATATGTTCGTTTGCCGACGTAGTTGCTGCCCTCACTTTGTCCTTGTCATTTTTAGTGACTTCCTTGTTGTTGTTCGTCTGTTGACTCCCTTGTCGTTCTTGTTTTTACCATGAAACTGTGATTCTTATTCCGCTATAGGAGAAGCACCCTTTTTTCCACCTTTATTGATGTCGCGTACCGATTCGGCACATTGAATGAGGTAAAAGTAAGTTGACAAAGAGGGAGAAAAAAAAATAGTGATTTTTTCTCAAGTGGATTTAAATGACTAGTTTTTCTTTTCCAGCTCTCTAAGAGGTTCAGCACTTTTTCTTTCCATTTCTTGAAAAATGAAACTTTTAGGAAGAGGAAACAAAATGAAGAAGAAGAAAATAAGAGAAGGAACAAAATGAAAAAAGGGTCAGATATAAAATCTGGTATAGTCAACCATGTTATGATCGTTTTCGTTTTCATTTTTTTTACACTGCCTACTATTTCGCCTTTACTGACAAATTGTCCGTGTAAAAGTCAAAAAAAAAAAAACGGAGAGAGAAAAAACAAAGGAAAGCTAAAAAAAGACACAGCGAAAAGGAAAAAAGAAGGTAAAATTATAGAAGAACATGTTGTGGATAAACTATCGGAGGAGGTCTCAGGTGAGAAAAAAAAATGAATCACAGCTTCGGTAATAACTCAAAGAGGAACACAAATCAAAATCTAAACTGGCTGAAAAGTGATAACGCAAGGAGTCCAACTTGGGCATGTTGCACGAAAAGAAACAAAAAACTGTGCCAGATGAAAAATATATGATCCATACCTTGATAAAATTAAAGCACACGATCGGGAGTGAAGAGTAATATAAACATGGATAAATACATAAGTAAATAACAGTAGAACAAATACGAAGAAAAGGGGGGAAGATGAAAAAAAGTCAAAGAGACTGAGAGAAAAACAAAAAGACTACAAACACCAGAGAAAAAATAAATCCCGAAAATAAACATGAAAAGACACAGCAAGAAATTGCTGTAGTTATTTTTAATAGTTCTATTTTCCTGTGCGTGCGCTCATCAGGTTGTAAAGAGTAGGAATGCGGCAATGTTTAGCATTTGAACGTATGATTTCAAAGTGAAAAAGAAAACAGGAGAGTATGGAGCACATAACAGATTATATAGCTGTATATTCTCAGAAGAACACAAGTGATGTATGTATTTCAATAGAAAAAAAAGAGCACTGAAAAGGAATAAGATAAGAGAGAGAAAGTAATAGAGAAGCAGATAAAAAAAGAGCGGAGCACAGTAAATCGAATGTGTGCAATAATAGAGAGAACAAATCAACACACGATTAAAGAAAGGCAACAACTTCTTCGTGAAAGAAAAATCTATATCTGGCATACCGTCAAAAGAAAGACAAAGGAATACAGCACTGGAAAAAAAAAAAATCGTTGTATCCTGTTGTTGTTTTCATACCGCGCAGTCTTCGTTGGGTATCATCTTCGCGCTCCTATTTTTTTTTCTTCCGCATCAACTTCCGAGTATTAGAGAATAGTACAAGAATAAAAGAGAGGGACAACAATTGGAGAAGTGTGTGTCCGCCGATTTAGAAACGAAGTGACAAAAGTCAAAAGTCAAAAGAGAAGAGAAGAAGAGAAGAAGAAAATTTGAGTTTCTACGGACGCTCATTATCATTTGTTGTTGTCGCACATCCCTTGTCTTTTATTTCGAGACTACTTTCTATTTATCTCCGTTGCAGTGACAATAAGAGTAAAGAAACAGAAACAAGCGCGGCGAAAACAGAATAATAGTAAAAGGATAGGATGGAAAAACATTTCATCAAAAAATAAGAAGAGAATTCGTTATGCACAAAGCAAAAGTGGATATTATTGCGAAAACCATCTTTCTTCTTTTTTTTTACGGTTTGTTTGTTCTATAATCAAAAGAGTAGGAAAGAAAAAAGCACTTCATGCTTACGCAATGGAAGATAAATGAAGAGAGGGGGGAAAAAAAATGTATTAATAGGATTTAAAACCTGCGAATAGCAATCTACCAGCGAGAAAAGGAAAGGAAAAGAAAGCAGTGAAAAATGAGGGTTCAAAATTGAGTAGATTATGTAAGCGAGAAAAAAAAAGGTTACTTGGATTGTTGCTCTTCTGAAGTATTACAAAAGATGATTATGACATGAGAAGACGTTTAAACTAAAGAGTGAGGGATCGGTCAGAAAAAAAAAAAAAGACAATAGAGAAATGGAGAGATAAAGAAAATCAGCGGCACCAACTCAAACTGTTGAATGTGAATAAAGTACCGGAACACATTGAAGATAGGCACGACTTACAACGGGCAATTAATACAAGATGCTAATTGCTAGGAAGAAGCAATCTAGTATCAAATCTCAAGCGACGAATGAGTATTGTGAAAGTGTCTACTAAATGTGTGGAAGTATAATGCACAGTAAAAGAGACGACTAAATAAATGCAAGGAGAGGCAGAGAAAAAAAAAGATCATACTTTAAAAATAGAGAATCACTCAAAGTAGATCTCTGCATTCCTAAAAAGAAAAGCGAATGTTTCTTTTAGACGTCTTATTCTACACGTACACTGTGAAGAATGCAGATGCGTACCGGGAGAGTGCGGAAAGCAGAAAAAAAGATAAGCAAAGAATAAGAGACTTCGAACTCGCATAACAGAAAAATATATATCACGTACACTACTATCACCACTCCGTGCAGTGTTGCGTGATGAGTTCAGCTATTTGTAAATCCTTTTGCAGACGATTGAAGAAGAAAAAAAAAGTCTAATCATCCTTGATCAAATTCTTCAAGTGCGCTGTGAGGAACATATAACAAGACACGGAAAAGATGAGAAGCAAAAAAGAAAAAAATCATTCACAAGACACCGTCACAGACATATTTATGAGACGCGGTATCAACGTATGAAGAGACGAACAATTGTAAAGAGCTCAATAAAGTTCTGCGAAGAATCAAAAGTGGGTAAGCCACGCACACAGAATAAAAGGTCGGCGAAGACGTGAAGTCTGCAACAGCCTACGCTCAAATGAAAAGAACGCCATGCCACACTAATGAAGTTGCGGGTACTAGTTCGTTATGAAGAATTCTTAGAATACACAACAAATCTCCATACCAAAATTAAGCCGATGATCCATTCCTCAGTTGCAACGAATATTCAGGATTGCAATCGCTGAGTGGAGTTGCAGTACACTTATTCCCTAGACCCAACCGTTGTACAAAATCGTTCGTGTTGTTACTCCCCAATTATTTTAGTGTGATGGATTTGCACAATTTGTGTTTGTCTCTTTTACTAACCCAATAATTTAGAATGTCGTTAACGCGAGTGAAGATGCAGTAACTTCATTACTACTTTACTGCTCTGGCGTCCGCGTTGCAAAGGGTGGAAACTCACGCAATTATCTGCGTAGATAAAATGGCGAGAAGACTCCTGTCTTTTTAAGTTCAATGCTTGCCACGGCAAGCCACTCGCTCTTGTGATTTATCCCCGTTTCGTCAGCCTTTCCTGAATAGCCTCGCATTTGCCGTGGGGAGGGCGGGCAGGAGGCAGAGGCCAGAAAAAGAATGCCGGCACGCCCAATCGGCGTTTCCCCCCACGGGCGGGCGGCCGTTCGGGGAAGCGGGGTGCGGGAGGCGGGGGCAGAAGGGGGTTGCGGGGCGGCGGGAGCGTGGGGCGGGCGGCACAGGGGATGGGCATGGGGATACGGGAGGCCCCCCCCCCCCCCCTCGGCTGACGGGATGCGGGGGCCCCCGAACCTGGTGCCCCACCCCCACCCATCCCCATCCCCAAACACACACACTCGGACAAGCGGGGGAAGGGGAAGCTGGAGGGAGCAACGGGCACACACGCCCGCAGGGGCCGGGCATGCCGCGCGTCGAGCTACGACGACCCCGCAAGGGAACGGAAGGCACAGCCCAAACAGAAGGCCACCCCCAGCGACACCGACGCCGAGACAGCCGGCGACACCCGGAGACGCAGCCCGGACCCCACCACCCCAGCGATGCCGCCACGACGTGCGGAAGTACGGAGACGGGGTCGGCGGCCTCCCGAGCCGCAACGGCCCGTCCTGCGGAAGGGGGGCGTAAACAAAAAGAAAAAAAAAGGGACGGAGGGCGGCGGAAGACTTGTCTTCCCAGAAGAGAAAAAAAAGAGTGGGTATACGGCACGCGGGGTTCCCGAGTCATCACTGACCCCAGTACTAACCGCGCCTGTGGCTGCTTAACTTCGCAAATCGGACGGGATACGGTGCTTTCAGCCAAGTATGGTCGTATACACCCAAACCCACCTCTGGGCTTCGCCGGCGTGCGAGCGCGCGTCTAGGGGCCTGTTGGGGGCTGTTGGGGCGGCCCCAGCCGGCATGGAAGATGAGGAGGGACTGGCCGTGCGGACCAGCCCCACCGCCCTGGGCCCTGGGAAAAAGAGGGGGAGCCGCGCGCCCTGCCTCGCCCTCGGCAGCGGCAAACGAAACGCCGCGCCCAGTTCCCGGAGGCCACTAGCAAAAAGGAAAAACGGGGGACTAAGTCCGGAAACCAACGCGCGCGGGTGGGAGGGCGGGTGGCCTCACCTCACCTCTTTTCTTCCGCCCTCACTTTTCCTCTCGCCTTCCCTCCCCCGTCTCCCGCGCCGCTGCTGCTGCTTGGAGATGCGCGGAGGCAGGCGCTGCGCACTTTGCCGTTGAGGCGGCGGCGACGCCACTGGCGCGAAGTAGCAAGGCGGGCGGGACGCCCCGCAGACGCGCGGACAAGGCACAGAAACGGCGACGACGCGATGTGACGGGTGGCTGTAGGCCCGACGCGCCGCCGAGACAGAAGAAACGGCAAAGGGGCGGCGGGCCGGGAATCGCTTCCCGGCCCAGATGGAAAAAAAAAAAAACGGTAAAGGCAACAAAAGCCAGGAATCGCTTCGGGCTCCTGTTGTGTTTGTGTGCGCCGCCGCCGCCGTGGAGAAGCACAACGGCGGCAGACGCACACGGAGAATTATATATTAATGAGAGGATCGATAATTCTTTTACGTAAATGGGGCACGACGCCGCGGGATCCCCTCTCTTCTGGGGACAGTTAATCCTCGCGCGTTACCTTTGGCACTTGGTGCGCCCATCCCCCCTCACCAGCTCTCAACGCAATCTCCTCGTCTTTACGTCCCATTCGTAGCAATACCGGTTTTGGTCAGTTTTTAATATCTTTTTTCTGATTTTGAAAGCCTCCGCGGAGAGGGGAAATTCGTGGGTCTCTTTCGGTTCCGTTGGCCCACACGCCTGTGGGGGGGTGCCCCGGCTCCCCGGGAAGGAATTGCCTTGCACCTATGAAAAACAACAACACCGGTGTTGTAAAACGGGATGGCGTCGGGGTGCTTGAACGGCGGGGGTTTTTTAGAGGCAGCGCCGGGGTCGCGAGCGAATCGTACGTTCCGAGCTCGGTGGCGGGCGACGGGCATGCCCGGCGGATGAAAAGAAGTGTTCCAAACCGTCGCGAAAGAGCGGTTCAGAATTCGTTGGGGGGCTGTGACGAACGGCGCCCGCCAGGGGGTGTTTGCGTTGGGGGGTGGGAGGGGGATGCGCCCCTCCGTAAAACGCTCGGCTGATCGCGCCGGGAGTATCGCAACACGACTTCTTGCCGTTTGCTGCGTGAAACGAACGGCAACCAAAAGAAGGGTGGCAGGCGCAGGGGCTGCGGGTTATTCAACTCGTCTTATTGAGGGATGCCGGCTCACAAGGATTCCCCACCCCCTCCCCCGAACCCACACCCGCACCCCCACCACCGACTGAAAACAGAAGTCCAAGGCAGCCGCGCCCCCAACCAACAGCAAACAAAGCCCGTCAATTCAAAGGGAAGGCCCGCTTTAGAAGTAACCAGCTGCCCACGCCCGCGGGGTCCCCCGAGGGGCCGGGGAAGCGTCCCCCGCGCCGCATGTTCACAAAAAGCACCCGAAATGATTGGTCGGCGTTTGGGCTGGTGCTGGCGTTTTCGTCGTTCGTTTTAGCAAGCCCCCCCGCTCCGCCGCACACCACGCCCAGCGCGTCGCCAGGGCAGGCCCGGCATCCCTTCGGCGAATGCGGAAACGCCCCCATTCCGCGGCGGCCGAAAAGACGTTCGGCGTTGCGTGGTTTTCTGTGATCCTTTGCCCGCTGCTGGGCACATGGCGGTGCGGGTGGCACGCAACGGGGTGCGGGCAGGTTTCCTCTTTCCGCTCAGCCGTTGTGTGTTCTGCCGGGTCACCACACCCAAAGTACTTCCCCAAGTGCCCCGCAAGCGCACCCCTTCCTAAGATGAAGCGGTCTCGGGACAGCTGGCCCCCGTTCCCAATTTCCGATACTTAGCTACTCGATTTGAAAACGACTTGCGCGCTTCGTCATGCAGCTGACGTTGTTGAGGACGGTGTGGTGGCGCCGGTTTTCTTGTTTTGGGCTTTGTTGGGGCGGCGGGTATCTTTACCTTGATCTGGGGCGGTGCCGGGGCAAAAGACGCCCACACAAGCCAAGGCATTGGCGGTGGAAACGCCGTCCCCAAATCGCTAAGGGTATTTGCGCACACACACACCCCCGTCCGCTGCGCACACGCAAGGGTGAACACGCGCGCGCTACCTCTGTTTGCGGCGCCTCCCTCACCGGACGGCAGCACGTTTGCTGAGGCGGCCCCAAAACACCAAATGCAACGACAACCCTTCGCGGCGCGACGAAACCAGCGGGCAGTCGCAGTCAAGCACCGCAATGGGAAAGAGGGAGGGGCGGCGCGGAAGCCCACAAGCAACGTTCTCCCACAACACACCCGAGCCCCAGCGTCTTCAAACAAAGGGGCCTGGCACGTGGGCTTTCCATCTCGGCGAAACCGGACGAAGTGGCGTGCTGTCCGTCGATGGATGTAGGTGGGTTGGGGGGGGGGGGGGAGTGGGGAGAGCCCCCACGCAACCCGTTTGTTGTCGATTGAATTCAGTTTCAGCAGCGCCCCCTCTCTTTCACATTAGCTGGAGGTGCTGTTTTCCCCCCTTCCGCCCCCGATTCTAATTAAACCGCCCTGTCGCACCCTACCTTTTCGAGAATCCAACGCAAGGGAGCAAAGAGAACATCAACGGTGACCCGAAACCACCGCCACACACACCACCTGCACCGGTATCGCATCCTCGATCCCAGCCAGTTTGAGCGGGAAGCCCGATTACAGCCCAGAAAAGGTAATTGAGCGGAAACTCCAGATACGACGTGTGTTCTGTTTTGTTTCGGCCCCACTGCCGTGAAAAAAGGCGGCTCGCCGCGAGGTCGCTGCTCAAGGTGTTGGCGGCATCGCGGGGGCAGAAGTTGCCTCGTTCTGAAACGCGAGGACTTGGGGACTTCCCAGCGCCTGTTTTTCATTTCTCTAGGAACGTGTTCTTGGGTCTTGCCGTCACGCCTGAAAGCTGCGAAGGGCTGGGGTGCGCGAAAGTGTGCGCGGGACAGGCCGGCCGCTCACATACGCCTAGAAAAAAAACAACATGCGCACAACCCAGGCATGCTCCCGCCTCGTTTTTTGTCGTTCGTAAACGAGGGCGGGGTGCTTCGGCGCATCCATTGGAAAGGAAGAGGCGTAAAAAGCCAGGAAGCGACAGCTCGGCGGGGAACAGCGGGTTGCTTAAAAAGCGCGCGCAACGTCTCCCCTGAATGCGCCGGCCCTCCCTCCAATGGGAGGTAGGAAAGCCCCAGCGTACAAAGCCGTTCGCTGAGGGAACGGGCGAAATTATGGTCACCAGATGCTCGGGCCATTTCCTCCGAGGCGCAACGGCGGGGGGGGCTGCCCCAAAGCAGGCCTCTTGAGGGATGGGGCCGTGTGCGTCTGGCTTGGGTGCGGTCGCCAATGGGGTTTTGGGGTGATGGGTGGTGGTGTTGTTTTGAGGGCGCGCTGGGTGTTGGGTGGGCGCAGCGCCACCCGTTTGGCGCACACCCGCAGCGCCGTATCGACCACCGGCTGTTGTTGTTAAAAACGGGTCCTCCAACAGCGCCGCGTCGGGCATCATTTTCCGCGAGCCCCCCGTGGCGGTGGGGATGGCTTTGCCTACCGTGCGCCGGGGGCCATTCCCTAACAACCAACCAGCAATCGACCCGATCCCCGCGACCCAAGCAAGGGTTTCGCGGCACCACGGGTTTGGCGGGGTGGCCGGCCGCAGAAGGGGCGCGCACGCCGGGATTCAGAACTGCGAAAAGACAGGCGTAGCGTCTCTTCGCATGCCCGGGACGCTGCCTTGTCTTCTGAACGCTTTCGCAGGGGTGGCGAAAACGCACAAAGTTGAGCCACTGACGCCGAACCTGCCCAACCCCGCCCCCGCCGCGCCGCGCCTCCATCATCCCAACGCTTAAAGCCGAGGAAGAAAAGGAAGGGGCTGTTTGGGAGGTTGGTCTCCGCTTCCGGCCCTCATTTCACGCCCGTGACCCAATAGTGTGGGTAGCGCCCCTGTGCTCTTGGAAACCTGGGCGGTATGGCTCCGCGTTTGACTGCGTGCGAACCGCCGCGGCAACAAAAACACGATGCACCGGTTGTTTGGCCGCGGCGCGCATAACCGTCTTGGCTGGTTTCCGCGGGGCTGCCCACCGGCCCTGGCTCGCCGGAATAACGGCAGCTCCGGAAGCGTCCTGCCTCGCTTTTGCCCCTTCTCCGGGTGATTTTCAGCGCTTCCAGGGGTGGTATTTCATATTACATTCCGATTGCCACACTTTCCTAGCCCAGCGACGGCCAAATGACCGTAAAGCCATTCCAGGGGACGCGTTTCCAGGACGAACAGTCCCCCGACGTGGGCCGCGTAGGCGGCCGTTGAAAAGTCTGGTGGAATTGCCCCGTAGAGCGGCGAACGGCGCGCCACACATCTCGTTACAATGGCCCCGCGGCGGGCTGTCTGTTCCCCTGTGGATACCCGCCGTTTGACTTCCAATGGCTCCCAAACGCTCGGCGTGGCGATGGTTGAAAAGAGCGTAGTCTACTCCGCAAGATCCCCTCTCTGCAGAAACATGCGTTTCTACATCTCGCCAAGAGGCGCAAGGCGCCGTCACCCAGCGTGGTTTCGGTGAAGCCCCCTGTCCTCCTTGTCCTGGCCTCGGTGGCGGGCGGCCGCCTGGCCAACGTCGTGGGCCGCACATCGCTCAAGTGGCGCTGCGGTATCGCGTTTTTGAGAGCTTGCTCTTTCTTTTTACACCCGCGACGGTGGTCTGGTGTTTTGGTTCTTCATCCGCTGCGGGTGCGTCTGCCCCTCGCTCCGCCGCAGATATTCAACGACAGAAGAGCGGCGGCGGGCCTGGGTCTCCCTCGCTCCCCACATTTCTGGTGGCACGGAATTGCGATAACCACGAGATCCCCTCTTCATCGTTTCCTAAACCCGGGATGCAGCCGAGGCATTCGGATCCTTCGTTTCGCTGAACGACGCCTTTCCAGGTTCTGCGCCACTCCTCGCCCGCGCTTCACCCGGTGGGCTGAGGGCCTGGTTGGCGGTGCGGCCCTGGGGCCAGCTTGCCGCTTCCGGGGCCCTCGTGTTGGTTCTCGTGCCCGGCCTGCAGCGGTCGTCGCCCTCCTCTCTTTCCCCCTGTGCGTATCCAGGGGGCTGCCTGGGGCTGCGCCCCACACGCCCGGCCCTTATACAAGGGCTGGCAAAAACGAAAAAAAAAAAAGAAATGAAGGCGTGAAACATTACTGTGTACAATAACCATAAAAAAACAACGTCACAAAATACAACACCTAATAGTAAGATGTTGATGGACAAAGCAATAAGCGGTTATAAGGACGAGTTTTCCGCCTCCAGTGACGTACGCTTCCATTTTTTTCTGATCTGCACTCGTAACGTTATTCAGAATTCTTTTTCTTGATATGGATGCCGCGACTCCTCTGTCTCTGCTCAATGTACTGTCCTCCTCATATCATGCTTCCTCGTCTTCCCTCTCTTTCTGTTGTCGCTTCCTCACGTGTAGAGATATTTAAAACAATAATTCCCCCTCTTCTGTCAGTCTATTTATCTTTAGTTTTTTTTTTTTTTGTATTTAGCACAAGTTAATCGAAGCTTTTTTTTTTTTCACAGTTGCGCCATCCATTCTTCGCCATTCCAACCTCCTCTACAGTGTATCGCTCACTATCCGCATAACTGCGAAGAAGAATAACGTGAGCGTTGAGAGAGGAAAAAGACGTGCCCCCCCTCCCCCGAAAAAAAGAGTTAAATCTATAAGGTAGAAGCTGGCATCGTCAAATCCTCCCTTTTCTCTACGTCTCGCTTTCTTTGTAGCGTTTTTTTTTTTGTTTCCGGATTCTTTTTATAAAAAACCCTTTATATCCATAATTGTTGTTGATTCGACGTGCGGTGGTTTACACTAATATTTTAATTGCTTTAATCACATATTATAATTGCGTAAAATTTGGTAGGTGCGATGTTTAACCCGAACGCCAAAGCTTTTATTCCAGGCGGATCCGCAGCCGCAGCCGCGCCTCCAGTCGTTCCCGAAGAGGAGGGGTTGCTTTATCGTTATAAGCTCAACTTTCGGCCCAGCAAGCGTCTCAATTTCTCAAGCGATCCGCACTACCTCAGCAATGTCGCGGCACTGATGACGTCCAGGCACCTCTTTTCAGATAAAACTGCCCTCGCCACCCTTGAGTCGCTGCAGAATTTCGTGATGTCAAGCTTCGAAACGTTTCCGTTCAATCACGTCCCTGCCGCTAACAACCCTACCGGTCCCAATGCTGGTTTTCTGATAACGCGCAGGCTGATTGATCCGAAAGATTTCGCAGCAATGAACGATCTTAACGCGTGCAACGGTTTCCTCATTTGCCTTAACATGCCAGAAGTTCAATTCTGGGATCATTCCTTGCAACTCCAGTTTCAGTGGACCGATTTCTACCGCACATTCAGCAAGGAAGAGTTCGTCACAGCTGTGGGCTACACGTGGTCTATCGTGGGAGTCGACTCGCCCACTAACATTTGCACCTTTAAGCACTTCTTCTTTATCGCCTTTGATGAGACGGAAGGTGCCCAGGCTGCGATTGAGCGGCAACTTGCGGAGTCGTACGATTTCCAGAACTTTGTTCGCGTCAACTCCATCGTACCGTTCGCCTGCAACCCCAGTGCCCCTCTCAATGTCATAATCACCGTGGGCTCTATTAGTAGTGAGGGTAGCGATCTCTCCAACGTTCTCCATACCACAAATGTCGATTTCGACCCTTGCAATCTCAGTCCAGAGCCCCTAGAAGCAGTCAAGCGGGACATCAAGTCGACACTGAGTGGGTCTTGCAAGTGGGAGCATAGCTACACTATCCATGTGCGGATAAACCCGCTTAAGGCCAAGGGCTCTGTCGTGTACCCCGTCTGGGATCTTATTCATGGCATCGGCATGTTCTGCAGCCACGTCGGCGTCTATGTTGGAGGCGTTTCGTTTGAGTCTGAATCGGTTTGTGCCGATGTCAAGCGTCTTCTTTCCAACAACCTCCGCGTCCCTCTTTTTGTCAAAGCACCAATCGACACGGTGATGCTAAACCCCAACTTGCTGAATGTTCGCAGCATCAAGTTTGGCGGCTTTCCTCAGGCCCTGCGCTACCCCGTCACTCTGGACGCCCTCAATATAATCAGCAAAATTACCCCACTAGTGCATGACATTAAGAGCCGAACCAGTACTCCGCTGAGTCGGAAAACGTTCGCGCAGGCTGCCAAGCACATCGCCAGCGGCTCGTACGGTATTCGCAAGACGACTGTTGGGGGCCGCATCGCTCTTGGTACGGACGGCGATGGGAACTTGTTCGGTGTCGATTGTGCGACCAACAGCTACTTTGGCATTCCTAAAAGTTTCCCTGGTGTAAGCAAGCCGCCACCGAATTCTCTGTTTAGCGCGACTGTTACTGCTTCTTACCGGCGCTTCCTTGAGTACCGTATTATCATCGACGACGTCGTTTTGTTCGGAGGACAGGACGTGCGCTTGGAGCCCTTTTATACACGCTGGAAACTTCTAGAGGATACCGGCATCGAAGACGAAAATGCATGGCCCCACTCGACCCCAAATAAGCATATCGTTGTTCTGAAGGCATGTTACAACAGTTTCGTGGACGAACTCCCGAAAATAATGAAAAAACACTCGGAGCACGCCACGCTAGGATACACACTGGTCGACGACGACGCTACGTTTGAAGAAGGCAACAGTCTCAACTACAGCTGGGTTGATCCACGCTCAGTCACCGTAACATTCGCCGTATCATCCACAGAGGTTATTGACGAGGCCACAGGCGTTTCTAGGGCGTTCTTCTCTGTGCTTTCAAGCGACGGTAAGCTAGTTCCTGTGGGATCCGGGGAGTACGCAGACTACTCTGTCGAGCTTTACAGGGATATTCGGCCGCGTTCTATTGTGTCGTGCATTCTTCAACGCGCTCCCGACGGTGCTCACTGGTGGGAGGTTTTGGAGTGTCTAAGCGACACAGACACCCCCTTTTCCGAAGAACAGGTGAAAGACCTCATTCATAGTCTTGGTGTCACCTCAAAGGAATTCGAGTGGTTGACAAGTGCCCCTTCGCACTTGTGCGCTCGCTGCGGCAACGTCAACGACGCTGGCATGATGAAGGACGCTGAGTACTGGTGCCTTGATTGCTGGAAAGGAACCGGTCATGGCAACTGTGTCCATTGCGGCCGAAAGTTTGAAGCTGGCATGATCGATGCTCTTACTCAGTTTTTCTATTGTGAGCACTGCTGGAACGACTTTAGGACGACGAACACAAACTCGGAGCAGAGCGGCCACGTTCCTCCTCCGCCGAATTCCACGTTTGCTACACAGGTGTTAACACGTGGCATGTCGGCGCTCGTTAATCTGATGAGCACGAAGTGTCCCACAGGGGATGTGCTGGACCTCTGCTGCGGCGGCTCGCTTGCGCGCAAGTGGATGATGAATGGTACCAAGGTTTACCTTGGCGTTGACATCAAGGACAGCGCGGTGGACGAGTGCAACCAACTCGCGACAAGCTGCCCTGACCTTCCCAATGGTGCGTCGTATCAGGCCATCTGTGCTGATGCCTTCTCCGAACACTTTTGGACCGACATCCTTACCCGAATTCATCCCAGACAGTTTCACACTATTACATGCTTTTCTGCACTTGAAACAGTCTTCAAGAATGAAAAATCTGCTCGGCACTTTGTTGCCAGCGTGGCCAACGCGCTGGTACCCGGAGGAGGCTTTTTTGGCATCATCATTGATGTCAATTACATCTTTTCGGAGGATAGGAAGAAAAAGACTGGTGATGTTGTCAGTGTAGATTGGTCAGAATCGACACGGCCGACATTGGGAAATACGTACGAGTGGACTGTCGAGGATAATGCCCCTAAAACAGTGAATGTGGCACCCCTCGACTTTTTTATTGCCATTGCCGCCGACTTCGGCCTACAAGTCGTTCAAGACGCTTGCCTACCGTTGCGTGACCTTATCAGGAAGAATTACTGGGGCCGACCTTTCACTCACGGTGAGAAGGAATATCTCTGCTCCCTTCGCTCCTTTGCGTTCAAAAAGGAGTGTAACGAACAGCTTCCGGACGCCTCAAGGAAGAGTTGATGTTGATACAAAGCTATGGTGACGTTAAGCGTCGCGTCCAAATCTTTTTTTGTTTTGTGCTTTTCAGAAAGCAATTATGTAGTGGTGAAATATGGCTAGGCTCTTCCCTTTCTCCACCTCCTCAGTGCCTGTGCTCTCCCTCCTCTCGTCTCTCCTCATTCCCACTAATCGCTGTTTTTTCTTTCTTCTCTTTTTGTTAGGGTTTGCCACACTGTTGTGAGAAGTTACTGCGTTGGTAACTGCTGTATTCCTTAATTATTCTCAAAGGAGCAAAGCGCCCAGGCCATGACAACATCGATGACAGACTGTGAGTGCTGAAAGAAGTATATGATATGCTATATTTTTGCGCTGAGAATCTAATCACGGTAATGAATAATGGGAGTAAGGCAACGCACAGTAGGATCACTTTCGCACACAAGAGAAGACCAGACACGCGCTTCATTGAAGACCGATTATTGATATTAAGAAAAAAAAAGAGGTCACATGCAATCTGACGGTTGTGCTGGTACCGTTGGTGATCAATCATCCATCAGGTCAAAAAAATTGAATGCTTTAAAATAATAATAGAAAGAGTATAATACGTAACAAGTACGTAGCGGTTTTTCCTTACAAAAAAATAATTAAAAATGAAACGGAGCGAAGGTTCTCATCTCTTTTTGTTTTCCGCAGAAAGAGACTTGATGAGAGGCACGCCGAGAATCAAAGGGCAGAAAAAAGAGAGAGAGAATATAGGCTATTGAATACCGAAGCTGTGATACCACGGTGAGTCCTTAGTATAATAATAATAATTGAAATCTGGCGCTTATGCTGTCACTCATCGGAGAAACACAGACTCTCTTTTTTTTTTTTTTTTTTACCGGTTAGTTTTGCTTCCCAGAACTCCGCGGGATAAATGTGAGAGGAATGTTTGACAGGTGAACGGGAATAGAAGATGATTTCAATATTTAATCTCCAGTAGTTGTTCACACCGTCAATCAAGAAAAGAGTTACAGCAACCACATAGAGGATGAAAATACTCTTTCAAGCATACGCCTATCTCTTCTTCGCGTACTCCGTTCATTTTTGCGTATTTCAAATTGGTACTGCTTTCCTCACTCTCTTTAATTCTCTTGCACTTCCCCCAATTCCCATTCTCTCCCCTCCCTCTCTCTTCCTCTCCCCCCCTCAGTCTATCTTACTGGTTCACTTTGCTTCTCATTAATTCTTATGTCACTGGTCGTGAATAGACTCAAGGTGTTGTGTTATCAGTGTGTCATTACTATCTTCTTTCAGTTGCTATTCCTTTCTCCAGTTCATCCTCTTTCAACGCTTTCTCTGTTTTCTGCAAACATATTTAGCTAACCAATCTTTACAATAATTCTACTCCATTTATATTTTGCTTTAATAATTATTTTACGCTCTACTGTAATTTAATCCAGTTTCTTTCTTCCCACTGTTTGATTATTATTAACCTATTGTAAAGCAGCGGCTCCCAGACCTTTTCCGCGGCTCATTTGCATGGAAACCTAGCATTTACCGCGCAACACACTTTTCCGAAGCACTTTGTGAAATCTGCTCATCGCGTCAAGGTCACTGATACGGTTCAGCTCATGAGATGTGTTTATATCTTTCTTTCTTTGTTAAAAAAACGCGGTACTCTGCTGATGTTGACTTTGGCAGACAGTAAGGGATACTGACTGTGATGCCGAGAAGTAGATTGAGCCACCTGTGTACGTCGACTGTACCATTGTCTCCCTTCCAAGACTCTTGCTCAACTTCGCCCCCCTCCTCTCTCGTTTCTGTGCAATTGCACGGAGAAAACCACATTTTTACGTGTCTCTGTTCTTCCCTCTTCCCGCTTCATTCTCGTCTCCTCCACAAGGTTTACACTTATTTTTGTAGTTGCTGCGCGGCTGAGGCGAAACCTCTGAGGAACACGCTGGACATCACTCACAAAAGTTGTCTTTGATATAGAAAAACTAGTACTTGCTCTTAGCGGAGACTCTTATTCTCCTTCCCCTCTCCGTAATCTAGCTCTGCACGATGCCTGCCAAATCAAGGTCTGGTTCCACATCGAAGAAGTCTCGGTCGTCTTCTACATCCAAGAAACCTTCTAAAAAAGCACTGAAGGCAAAAGAAAAGAAGGAGAAAAAGTTGCTGGAAGAGAAGAAGAAGAATTGCCACGATAAATGCGAGGAGGCGACGGCTATTCTGCAGCCCACCAAGAAGCAGCCTGTGCCGAACTATGCGAAGGCGAGAGCGGCTATCGATGCGGCCCTCGAGTTCTACGACCAGGACTCGGAGCCGTACTTTCTCTTGGCGGAAATTCACCGGGCGCAGGGCGAATTTACTGAAGCCATTCAACAGTACAGTAAGTGCCTAGACCTCAACCCTAGCCTGTTTCAAGCTTTGGAGTCTCGCGCAGCATGCTACAAGGCCACAGGTGAGATCGCGCTCGCTATTGAGGACTATACTAGCATTATCGAGGCAGATCCTGAGAATGACCACGCGTATAATATGCGAGGCCTGTGCATACTCTCTACTCGCGTGCCTGGCCTGCGTCTCAAGTCTACGGAGTTTAAAAAATGTGTAGACGATTTCAAGACGGCAACCCGCTTGAACGAGGCCAACTACTACGCCTTCGCCAACCTAGGCAAAACGTACGAAGATCAGGAGATGCTGCCAGATGCGGTGAACTGCTACACCTCATCACTGAAGGTCAAAGATAACTACACGTACGCACTATTCCGCCGCGGATGTGTACAGCTCCGGATTGTTGAAGATGCGCTTCGCCACGCCGAGCCGGACAAGCGCCAGCCATCGGATTCCTCTGCGATAAAATTGCCTGAAATCACGGCACCGAGCAACAAGGTTCCCCAAGCTACTATCGATGACATTAGATTGGAAGTACTCTCGGATATCAAGAACAAGAACGAGGAGAAGCGTCTCCAGGGAATACTGGATGCCGCAATCGCTGATTTCGAGGCACTTCTTGGAAACGATCCTGAGGTGAACACCATGTTGTACGATCCCGCCGTGGTGTTCAACCTCTCCTTGTGCTCGATCATTAAGGGCGAGCTCAACAAGGCTGACGATTTTCTCAAGCTTACGGAGCAAATTATCGAGAGTCGCCCCTCGCTTGTTGAAGAGGGCCGGGCTGAACCGGTCCCAGACCCCGACCGTATGAAGGAAGTGATCAAACTCCGGAAGGCGGAGTTGAAGCGTCTGAAAATTCAGAGGGCCCAAGAGCAAAGCTAATCTGATGGTTATCAAGTCCTCGAAGGCCAGGGGGAGACAACTCAGAGAGAGAGAGAGAGAAGAAAAGAAATTAATGTATTATTTGGATAGAAGAACTTTGTTCTTTCGGAACTCTGTGCTGCGCAGGGAACTTCCTCTCTCTCTCTCTCTTTTTTTTTCTCGATGCACAGTCGTTCCTTACAAGGACGTATGTAAATTATTCACATCTTCGTGCCGTGAAGCAGAAAACGTTTGTATCAACCTACTCGCCCGCTATTCTAGAAAACCGGCTACTTCTCACCCTGTCTTTTTTTTTTCTTCTCTCTCTCTCTTTTCTTTTTTCTCCTCTCCCTCTTGCGCAACGGCGTGCATTTTTTCTGTACTTGCTATAGCTCTTCTTGGTTTTGCGTTCCTGCACCGCTCAAAGAATGTACCCAGTGGACACGTCACCACGGACCATCTGTTCATGAGCGAAAAGCAGGGTGATTTACTTACGTCCCGATGCACTAAACAGAGCGGAGGTGCCTCACTCGTATCACAACAGGTGGTGTTTTTTTTTTTTTTTTTTTTTAAGAGCACCAGCTCTTTCCCTAGTTGACACTGTCTTCTCATCCTTTCCCTTTCTCTTGTCTTCACTCACCTACGTTTTGTGTCTCTCTGATACGTGCCCCCCCCCCCCCCCTCACACACACACGCTCTTCTCTACTTACCCCCACACCTGCTTAGAAGAATAATAATAATAGAGGTTTTTCAGTAGATTATCCCATAGCAAAAAAAAAAAAAAAGGTTGACCCGCCATTCTCATTTCGTTTCTTTCTAAATTTCTCACCCTAGCATTTCATAGTAGTAATAGTACTGGTAGTAATAGGAGTAGATCATGCTGCGCGCCACCCGCACTCGTCTCAGCGGTTTTGATGTGAAGGCCCTGTACCCTAACGGCGTTCCCAAGCGCACCTTTCCTTATCGTGAGCATCAGAAGCAAATTTCCCTCGCCCCTACGGCGGGTGGCTTCTACGCCACCAAGTATGCCCTCGGCTGGCCCTTTCAGATCCCGTTCGAGTGGCTCTTCTACAGGTCTGCAATCGCTGCCTTCGTTGGGTGCGTTGCCTATGATCTGCTCTTCGGTCTGCCGATGCCTTTCATGAAGGAGGCGCCACCTGGTGCGGCGCACCACTTCTTCTTTGGCAACTCCGGCGGTACGCCTCACCATCTTTGGCAATTTCAGGACGGCTGGTCTGTGCCCAACATGTCTGGTGGCCGCCGCTGGTGCGATTAGAGCACGGCCTCTGCTGCTTGAGCACCCGCCTTTTTTGCTGTATTTTATTTTCTGCTGTTATTAGTCAACCATGTTTCTCTTTCTCTTCTACTATTTGTGCCGTTCCTTCGTATTTTAGTTTCCTTTCCCGCGTAGCTTTGAAAAACTTTCCCTGTTCCTTTTCTAAATTAGTAGTATCGTTATTCAAACTTTCACTCACTCACTCACTCACTCTCTCTCTGTCTCTCTCTGCGCAACCAGCGCCCGGCAACATTATTCGCTGTTTCATCTTGAGAAAATGTCTCCTTTGCACACCAGCATATCAGCGCTCTTCTATTCATCATATTGTCACTAATCGTGTCTTTACGACAGCTCAGCGAGGTCCGACGTTGGGGACGAGCCTTGTTCTCTTCGGGTGCCTCAGTCCCTTGTATTTCCACCTGCATGCAAACAGTATCAAAAAACATCGGAGGGCACTGAATATGAGAGAGGAACATGACCAGTGCCATCATCAACGCTTCCTGCACTGCCTGCATCTTATTCTTTCCACTGGGTACTTTGGCCAGCTATTTAGCTGCGTGCCTTGCTTCTCCATGTTCGCTTTATTGCGTTCTAAGGCCATAAATGCAATGCTCTGCGCCTAGGGTGATGTCCGTCACTTTCGTTATTTCTCACTTCCTCTCTGTCCTCATTGCTTTCACATTAACGAACTTCATCATTCGTGAACGGAGCGCACCGTCGATCACCTGAGACGAGAAAAGACTACGTGCCCCTGTTTTCTTTCTCTTCTTCTCTGCTCCCCCGTTCGCCTCCCAGCCGCCACCACACATCACTGTTGAGGGCCGATGCCTGCGTAGTCATTGATAAAGAATTCCACAACGTTCTCCGCCTGAACACCCAGCGAAATAGTACGGTATCTGCGCAGCGGATAAGCGGAATTTGAGGAGGTGTGGCAGGAGCAGTATGATGGATCTGCAGAGGACGTTGAAACACGCAAACCTTAAGCAGCTGTCGGCTCTTTTTGACCGACTCGAGGCACGTCTGACCTCCTTGCCAGCAGAGACACCTCGTCAATCTCCGCGCGTGTTGAACGAGTCCCTCGTCACCGCAACAGCAAATCCAGCTGCGACAGGCAGCGACTCGCCCCCTCGTCTTTCATTACTCTCCAACTCTGGTAGTGGGTTATTTCAGCTTTTCCCGTCCTCACCCTCACTGGAGGAAATGGGAAGTAGCTCACACAGCGCGACACTCGTCTGCGCGGCGACAGACGTGACTACGCCAGTGGATGAGCCGCGCTCTACGACCGCGCACACATACGAGAGGGTTGTGTGCTGCGCCGCAAACCGAGAGGCCGTGGTGCAGCACCACTTTGCGGAGCTAGGCAGAGGAGCGGAGGGCGTTGTCTACCGTGGCCGTTACTTCAGCCGTGCGGCCGCAGAGGGTAACCGGTGCGACGGCGACGGCGTGACTTTGACGCTTGCCGCAGCGGATGACTTTGAGCTGCCCGTGGCTGTGAAGGAGGTGCACCTCGCAATCACGTCTTTGCGCCGCCTCCGTCAGGTGCGTGCTGTGGTGGAGGCTTGCGCCGTTCTCAGCGCCGCTGGTGTGCCGGTGTGCTACGCGATCTACGCGGACCCTGATCCGACCTCCGCGACCACCATGAGCTGCAAGGCTCCCAACGCGAGTGACAACGGCGTCACGGGCGCAAAGCGACACCCAACCGAAAACTGCGTCAGCGCTGGTGGCGCCACAGAGACGACAGCCCCTTCATACATGCTGGTGCTGACATCTGTGACCGAGCTTCTTGAGCGTGGCACCGTTGCGGATCAACTCCACCGCCTCGAGGCCTTCAGCGAAAGCGACGTGCGTATCTTTTTACGAGATCTGCTACCCGCAATTGCCGCCATGCACGCAGCCGGAATCGTGCACAACGACATCAAACCACTCAATATCATGCTTGGAAACACTAGAGGTTGCGGCGACAGTGCTGCACCACACGGACAATTCAAGCTCATTGACTTTATTTCGTCAGATGTGAAAGTGCCGATGGAAACTGTCTGGCAGTCGTTGCTGACGACACCACTGGAAGAGCTGCTACAGGCCTCCAGTCGTTCTGTCTTTCGCGGCACCACGCTGTACATGTCTCCCGAGGCGTGCCTCGGCTTCCATGGTGCGCCCTCTAACGATGTGTGGGCCCTCGGCATCACGCTGGTGTACATGCTGACAGGCCGCCTCCCCTGGACCAACGCGGAGAGACTCGCACCGAGTATGGTACTTAGCGGCTTTCGCCGCAAATTCAAGGAACGCGGATACTTTGTACACCCCGATGAACTGACCAAGGCACCTGCACACCTCGCGGAAGACGCTGCGGAGGCCAGCGGCGCCGGCAGCGGCCTCTGCAGCGATCATGGAGGGCCTTTTCATGTGCACGAGGCCGACATCACCGCTGGAGCGTTTGGACCGCTGCTCGACGACTTTGCCCACGACTCCCTCATCGGTCCGCAGGCCAAGGACTTGGTTCTCAGCTGTCTCGTGGAGAACCCGTTCCGTCGCGCCACCGTTCGCACGTTGCTTCGCCACCCTTTCCTCCTCGGGGAACTTTCGTCAAGCAGCGGTGCGTGACGCCGCTATATTTGACACTATTCCATTTCTCTGCTGCCCCCATTTTCTTCCTACCTGTGCCCTTTTCCTTCTCTTTCTTTTTTTTTTCTTCTGTTATCAGCAACCACAAAAAAAGTGCTGAAACCATGAGAAATCTCCCACATACCGACAAACCCTGGCATATTGATTTCACTCATAGTTGCAGACTAACCCCTGAGCATCTAGAGAGAGCGGGGATGGAAGAGATTCTCTCCTCTCCTCGCCTGCTGGTATGACTACACGACACACACACTATTCTTTCAGAGCTGTTAATTTTATTATCTTTTATACCAATAGGAACCAAAAAAACGATTCACATATCACAGCTTAACGATTCAGTTTCTTTTTATCTCATCCTCTCTCGCCTCCCCCCCTCCCACTCCATTCCCTTTACCCCAAATTCTCCACCACAGTGCGTCCCTTTGACGTCGAGGCCGGGAGAGGAAACTGCGGAACAGCGAGGAGAAGAGCGCTAAACGTCCACGGTAGAGGTGCTATGGAACAGCTCGTGACCACCCGCTACGTCGTGCGGCGGCAGGTTTTCGAGCACCCTCCGCGAAGCCACCTGTACACTGGAAACCTTAGCCTGACGCACGGTACCGACGGAGATGCCCCCGACGCGAATCCGTACGAACCACCGGTCACTGACGACGGCAACAACGGCGAGGCGGCGCCGGTAACGGCGGCGCCGCTGTCAACGTTGCTGCTCACTGCGCTCATGTACACCCTGACAACGAGCGGGGCGTACGGGGTGGAGGAATCGGTCATGGGCGGGGCCCACTGCTGACGATCCTTTCGGTTCTCGTGATTCCGTTGCTGATGGGCGCACCGACGGCGCTTGTGGTGGCTGAGATGGCCACCAGCGTGCCCTCCAACGCCGGCTTTCTCATGTGGATGAACATTGCCTTTCCACGCACACTATACACCACCATGGCTATCCTCGCCCTTGTCTACATCGCCGTCGACAACGCCCTCTACCCAGTCATGTTCTCCGAGTACTTTTGTACAGCTGTTGGTGGCTGCTCCAGCCTTGGCACCGCCGCGCTGCGCCTGGGAATGCTCGTGCTGACGTTTGCGCTCAACGTCTGTGGGGTGGAGGCTGTGGGCAACGTGAGCCTGGTGCTGTCTCTGCTGACAATTCTGCCGTTTGCGCTCATGTTCGTGATCCACTTGTTCCGCAACGGCTTCTACCTCAACTGGGCCGCCATCGGCTACGTCCCCGCGTCGGTTAACTGGGCGCAGTTCATCACGACGGCGTCGTGGAACCTCTCTGGCTTGGAGCAGGCAGGCACCGTCGCCGAGGATATCCCCAATCCGCAGCGTACTATTATGCGTGCGCTGGTGCCGCTGCTCGGCCTCAGCCTCGTCACCTACATTCCCCCGATCCTCACCGGCGCCAGCGCCATCCCCGGCGCCGAGATCGATCTCAGCGAGTGGGAGACGGGTTTCTGGGCGGTGGTGGGCCAGCGGGTTGGCGGAGGGTGGCTCAAGGTGGTCACTGTCATTGGCGGCGTCGTGTCTGCCTTTGGCCTGACCCTCTCGGCGATGCACACCACGTCGAACCTTATCGCCGGCCTCGCCCTCACCGACGTGTTCCCCGGCAAGGTCGGCGAGGTCCTCAGCACGCGCGGCCGGCGCCTCGGCACGTACCACTGGGCACTGCTCGCCAACACCGTCTGCACCGCCCTCTTCTCCACCCTGCTTTCGTTCGGCTCGCTTGTCAAGGTGGACCAATTTCTGTATGGCATCCGCGTTGTCGCCATCTTTGCCGCCTTCCTGCGCTGTCGGGAGCTCTACCCGTACCTGGCCCGCCCCTTCTGCGTCCCCCTCTCGGGTGGCGAGCTGTACGCCGCCATGTCGCTCCCCATCGTCGCGTTCGTCGGCCTCACGCTGGTGTCGGCGCTGGAGGACGCGGAAACGATCCTGCTCAGCGTGGGCGTCGTGGCTGTGACAGCGGTGATGGCGTGGGCCTATTGCCGCTGGCTACACCCCGAGCCGTTCGCTGGCCGTGTCGTGACCGTAGACGAGACAATTGAGGAACAGTGAGGTTTCCGACTTATCGTCCCCCATTGCTTTGCTGTGTTTGACGTTTTTTTTTTTTTGCAAGTAGTGAGTAAATATATATATATATATATATTATATGCACACAGCACCGATAAATGCAGATGGAGGAGTTCTTCCACCGCTGTCTTCTCTTCTTGATCTTTTCTTTTTGAATCTATTCATGCTGCACTTTTGTGTTTTTGCCTATTTTTTTTTTTCTATTCCTTTGTTGCTCTGTTCTTTTTTTTTTTTTTTGCTGCTTTGATTAATACCTAAAAAAACAACGCAACAACGCTGTAGCCTTTGTCTTCTTCGCTTTGTAACATCACGTCTATCTGTGCTTGTAAAACACTCTCATGAAGCGGTTCCCACTCTTTCTGCTGTTTTTTTGGCATTGCTTTGCGACGACGTCTGATTATTCACACAACTGGGTGTTCCTGACCCCTCGCCATGTTCGCTGCTCTCTCATACACTCTAGCTTTTCTTTCCTCTCCCTATTCATCACAGGAAACACTTCACCGTTGGCGGCATCTTTTTAGTCTTTTGTTTGCACTACATCTCTCACGATGGAGGCCATTTGCTATCCCTGCGCGTTGCGCCTGTCGATGCTCTTCAACTCGCCGCCGCCAAAACCCTTGTCGCAGCTCCTGGCGGACAACCCCGACCTTCTCACGGCCAGCGCCGACCCGACGCTCCCCGTACGCGACGCGCAACACCACAAGCGTTTCATCGTCGTGCACGAGACGCACACGAGTGTGCAGCGCTACCTAGACAACGCCGCGGCAGCGGCTGAGGGGACGCAACGGGAGTCTCACACAGAACCGACGCTTCCGGTGAAGGTGGCTGCGGCGGTGCACCACAATGGCAACTGCCGCGACACCCAGTCGTGTGTGGATGGCATGTTCGCCGGGGAGGACGCCCCACCGCGTCACGTCTCTTGGCTCTGCGCTGCGTGCGGCGGCCTGTATCAGTTTCTTGACCTCGTGCACGTGCCGCTCGTCGCCGCGGCGGTGCGCACATCACCCTACTTCGACTCGCGAACGGTGACCATCAACGTCAACGTGAATCGCAGCGTCACGTTCCTGTGGTTGGCGGCGGCGGCACGCTACTTTGACACGGCCGGCACCGGTGCCGAGCCGCCCGCCACTTCCGCCGTGCCGGAAGAGATGTGCAACTTCAAGGAGTTCTACGGCGGCGACGTGCGGGCGCGTGTGATGCTGTACCTGCGCCCCGCCCACGCCGACACGCTACGCAAGGGGGCGCAGCAGCTCCCGGGCCTCGAGACATACCGAGCTGCTGTCGAGGAGAAGCTCGCCGCCCTCGTCGGTGGCAGTGGCTCCTCCTCCTCCATCACGCCGTCCGCCTGCTCCAGCGGGTCGCCGCCCCTGAAGCGCCACAGAACCGAGGACGAGGGCGAGGCAAGCACGACGAGGGAGGCGGCCGCTAGCTCCGCTGACGGTGCACACGCGCCGTCCGCCCCGCAGACGGCCCTGCAGGCCTTTGACTACGACCTGGACGGGCGAGGGGTGGTCGTTGATGTGTACTTCCGCCACCGCCCGAGCGAGTTCCTGCTGACGGAGCGCCTGGTGCCGGCCGACTACTGCAGCAACCGCAGCACAATTATCACCTTCGGCTTCGTGCGCACCTACGTGACTCCCCACCTGACGAGCTGCGGCCTCATCCCGACGGCCCCGGAGGGGGACGCGACGCGCGTTGGTGGTGGCGCCGCCGCCGCTCGTGCGGTGCGAGAGACGGCGACGGTATCGACGTCTATCTGGCACGCGAACATCTTCCTCATGGGAAACTACCGCAAGATGCAACGCAACCTGTCACAGTCGCCGTGGTTTTTCAACGGCGTGCGCATCGGCAGCGCCTCGCTACAGGAGCTCCTCGCCACCCCCATCCTCCCCTTCTTTTTCCCCGAGGGCGTCACGCCCGCGCTGCCGGCGGCGACGACGACGGCGGCGGCGGCACTGGAGGAACACGGCAGCGGTGGCAATCCGTACCACGACGCGCTCGTCAAGCAGCGCTCCGCCGCGCGCGTGCAGGGCTCCGCGTACCAGTCCGTTGACCCGTGCCTGACCGCCGCTCGGGAAGTCTTCGGCTTTGGGCGCTACAAGTTTCACAGCGCCGGCCGCGAGGACGTGGACGTGCGCATGCTGGGCCACGGCCGCCCGTTTGTGCTCGAAATCATCTCGCCGTCGCGCGAGCGGGTGTCGGCCGCCGACCTGGCGGAGCTGCAGCGGCGCGCGAGCGAGCACGAGGGCGGCGGCGTCGACGTGGAGAACCTGCGCCTGACGGACGCGCAGGTGACGGTGCGCCTCGCGCGGCACTCGGAGAGTAAGGTGAAGCGCTACCGCTGCGTCGTGTGGGTCGCGCGCGCGCTGCAGGGCCCCGAGGACCCCGCACTCGGCCGCCTGCGCGAGGTGCGCGACCTCGCCATTGAGCAGAAGACGCCCCTGCGGGTGCTGCACCGCCGCTCGCTGCACGCGCGGCCGCGCACCATCCACTCGATCAGCGCGACGGTCATCGGGCCGCACTGGCTGCTGCTCGATCTCGAAACGCAGGCGGGGACGTACGTGAAGGAGTTTGTGCACGGCGACATGGGCCGCACGCTGCCGAACCTCGGCTCGCTCCTCGGCTGCCGCGCCGACATCGTCCAGCTGGACGTCGTGGGGATGGAGATGCAGGATCTTGACACTGTACCGGCGTCGGAGGCCACCACCACCGCGCCGTAGGTCAGCGGAGCATCAGCGTGTTTTCCTGTGTCCCCCCCTCCCTCCCTCTTTCCTCCCCCATCTGCCTTTTGCTGTTTCTCGTCCCTTGTTCCTGTTCTTATCCTTCCCATCCTACTTTCTCCATCTTCACACTTACGTATGAGCCGCTCGATCGGAGCACACGGTAATACTAGCCGTAAAGCAGCAAATTGTTTCCTTAACTGTTCTTACGACGTGTAAACACAGTGCCGAGTAACACACAACTTTGTGCCGATCTTGACAAAAATGCATCAAAATGTGTCTTCACTCAAAAAGAATAAGAAACATCCGCCTACATACGCACGCACCTTTCTTTCGCTCACTCATTTCTCACTTTCCTTTCCCCGCTTCCGAATTCATAATTTAGAAGTTCAGAAACGATCTACGCTTCCTTATAATTTTTTTTTTCCTTTTGCACTCGAGTGGCTGTTTCCGACGGTGTGCAACACTTCCTAGAATAAGCGTCAAGGCAGATGCGACCACGCATCGACTCGTAGGGAAGTGCTATCATGCTCCGGAAACCGCAGCCGGGCCGGAGAGCAGCGGCACCAACACACCAGTCCGCCTCCCGCCGCCGGCCGCGGCTGTTCTGTATTGTAGTTTTCTTCTTCTTGTGCTTCCTTCTTCTTCTGCTTTACGTTTCTCTCCCAGACTATGCGGACGGCGGTGGGAGTGTGCGACCTTCTTCCAACAGACGACAACAACCCAATATCCTCAGCCATTTGGAGCCCCTCCATCCCCCTTCGGCCACTCCCGCGCTCCATTCCGTCGCGAGCCTACGCGACTCCTGCGCTGCTCTTGCACCACCGTCCTCCGGCTCGTTTCTGCACCATGTCTTTGCAAAACAATATGTGCGCAACGATATCGACAGAAACAATGACGGTAACGGCACTGGCGCTGCCATTCGGTTGGGCCCCCTGTCGCGCGGGCTGCGAGCCATCACTAGGGCGTACAGCCATCTCCCGCACCCCTTTTGCCTTGATCCACAGAGTGGCGCCGTGCTGTCTGTTGGTGCCGAGGGGACGAGGGGCAGCCCTCCAAACGTTACGGCGCTGCCGTCTTCGCTACCCCTTACGGCGTCCTTTGCGGTCCCTGTGCGCCCACTGGACGACACCTTCTTTTCCCCTTCTTCTTCTTCTTCCGAAAGTGCGAAGAAGCGAAGCTCAGCTGTGGGGCACCGGTCCGGGGAAAAGCCCGTGAGACTGATCCCCGCGGTGGGTCTGCTCGCCGGCGCGCACTTCGGCGCGACTCACTTCTACCACCTCCTCCACGACGTGCTGGAGGGTCTCTCGCTGTTGTGGGAGGAGGAGGGTCTGGGGGCGCTGCTGCCGGCGGCGCAGGCGGTGTTGTTGCACGCCCCCTGGCTGGACTGGCACTACACAGAGAAGCAGGACGGCGTCGCCTCCCCTCCGTCGCCTTCCTCTTTTTCTTCTGTGCGGGGAGACTCTGTCGGGGAAAAAGTGGAAAAGTCTCGTCCAGCCGACATGTCGGCACAGCTTCTAAACAGCTTTTCTTTCGCGCGCGTTGGTGGAAACCGGGGAACTAACGAGGAACGCCTAGTGGCCGATCCCTTCTATAGCGCCGCCATTCCATTCGATCTCACCGGAAAGCGCAACACCTTTCCCGACGCGCACACCTACTGCTTTTGCGAGGGGCTGCTGGTGACTCGGACGTCAGAGGAGGCGGTGGCCGGCGCACCGGCCCGCCTCACCACTCTCCTCGATCGCCTCAACAGCTACTTTCAGCGCGCCAGGCGGCGCCGCGGCTGGAATTCTCCACACACCTCCTCACTAGAGTCCGTCATCCGCGCATATTGGCCGGACGCGGCCACCGCACCCGCGTCAGTCGCAGGGTCCACACATGCCGCAGGCGCTCGCGTTCCTCGGCTGCTGTTTGTGCACCGCGGCGGCCGAGTGATTGCTCACTCGTGGCGCTACGTGGCGGCGCTTCGGGCGCTGGGGGGCGTCAGCGTGGCGGAGGCCTGGCCGGGGGCGCTGCCGGCGGCGCCGCTGGAGCAGTACCTGCTGGGGCGCGCGGCGGACGCGGTGATCGGGATGCACGGCCTGGGCCTCGCGCACGCGCTGTGGATGCCGGCGGCACCTCACGGCTGCCGCGGGGTGGTCGAGTTCCGTCCGTGGGTACACGAGGGCTTCTCCCGCACCCTGCAGCGCACGCAGCAGCGCGGGCTGGGGCGCTACTACCGGCAGCTCCAGCCGGTGGCCGTCAGCTTCCCGTACCTGCAAAACGCCCCCGACTCCGCCGCGCGACAGGAGCGGGAGCGGGAGCTGCTGATGAGCTCGGAGGCTATCGTGCGCGCCTTCTCGCTACCGGGATTCCGCAGCCAGAACGCGACCTACGCGGACGCCGCCGTGTTGGAAGCGTTTCGCGATCTCAAGCAGCATCTGGCGGAGTGCCTCAACGCCCCGTGAGTTTTCCACCCCCTCCCCCTCCCCACCATCAGCCGTGCTTCTCTTATTCAGTCTTCTTCTTTTCTCTTTACATTTCGTTCTGGGCTCTGGGCTCTGGGCTTTGTTCTTTTTTTTTTATTATTATTCTGCCGCCACTACTGCTCAATCCGTTTGCATAGATGATGTTGTGGAGCTTCCTTCTACCCCCACTCTGCTTTACCACCATATGCGATGGTTTATCATAACTCCTTCCCTCCCTTCCTCTTTTCTCCCTTCTGCTGCTCCAAGGTAAATTGTCAAAGGAGACCCTAGCTCAACTACAGGCATTCACTCTCATTTACTCTCTCACATCCTTTCCCTCTGCAAAAAATTAAACACTACTCGTAGCCAAGTTGCTCATTTGAACAACTTGGGGGGCCAACGTACAATATTCTTTCAAAACACCAACATCGTTTTAAAAGCTCACTATTCATCTGTTTCTCTTTCGAAAACTCACCCACTTACCTGAAAAAGAACAAAAAAAAAAAAGAACACCCCTACCACCACCAAAAAAACCACCAAACAACTAACCCACCCACCAACAAAAAGAAAAAAAAAGAAAGAAGCGAAAAAGATGGTGGCTATCCTGGGCTTCCGCAGCGTACCGGAGCTGGTCATGTTTCTGACGAGCCTGCTGGTGGGCCTGAGCATGGTGATGGGCAGCAACGCCATCAACGCCGCGCCGAACTTTATGCTCGACTACTTCAAGTACGTCCGCCACGACGAGAACGCCGTCCCGCAGAACCCGAAGTTCTGGACCAACATCCTCACCTTCTACACGGTCGTCACGCTGGTGGCGCAGGCGGTGCACGAGCCGACGAACCTGACCACCTTCATGTGCCGCTTCTCGCTGCTCTTCCGGCTGGAGGTGGCGGCAGCCGGGATGCTGCTGGAGCTGCTCGTCGTCGTGCTGCTGCCGCGCGGCAACGTCAGCGAGACGGGCGCCATGGCGGCGCTGATGCTCATGGCCTACATCGGCGGCGCCTCGCGCGCCTACTTTGAGAACACCGGCTACGCGCTGTTTAGTCCGTGCCCCACCAAGATGATCTCCGCGATGCTGTGCGGCTCGCCGCTCTCCGGCGCCCTCATGTCGGTGCTGCAGCTCATCCTCCTCGGCGCGATGCCGATGGACTTCAAGGGGACGCTGACGCAGTCCGCCATTTACTTTGGCATCTCGCTCGGCATCATCTTCTCCAGCGCCGTGCTGCTCATCGCGCTGCTCGCCAACCCCTACGCGCGCCGCTTCGTCAGCGAGTTCCGCTCCCGCCGCAGCCCGTGGCGCAACATCTACCGCCCCGTCCGCAAGGACGGCGCGCGCGACGGGCGGAGGGGGAGGAGGAGGAGGGCGCGAACGATGACGACCACCACGACGATCACCACGGCGATCGCCACGGCGGGGACGCGTACCCTGATCTTGACGTCGCTGCCGCCGGCGCCGGCGGCGACACCAAGCGCGGGGCGGCGGAGGAGGAGATGCGTGCGATGGAGGACGGCGACATGCTCTTCGACGACCGCGTGCGGGTGCCGGCGGCGCGCGAGCGGGGGGACGGCAGCAGCGGCGGCAGCGCGCCGTCTGTGCTCGTCGGCGGCGAGGCGGGGGAGCCGGTGGCGGCCGACGCCGAGGCGGCGGTGCTGGACGAGAAGGAGGCGGACACGCTGGGCCGGATGGAGCCCGTCAGCGACGCGGAGAGCATGCACGGCGAGGAGTACAAGGCGATCCGGAAAGGGGAGGCGGCGGACCGCATGACGACGGCGGAGCTGCTGCAGGAGGCCGCGCTGTGGCCGGTGATCAAGAAGATCTACCCCATGATGATCGCCTGCTTCATGTCCTTTGGCGTCTCGTACCTTGTGTACCCGGGCGTGCTGCTCGCCGTGGACCCCTCCGACGCCTGGTACACAACCATCAACGTCGCCATATTCAACATCTGCGACCTCTGCGGGCGGCTCGTGTGCATGTGGAAGCGCGTGTGGCCGCCGCGCTGGGTCGTCGTCGTCGGCAGCGTCTCGCGCCTGCTGCTCTTCCCCTACCTGTTCCTCTGCGCCGTGCACATCATCCCGACGCACGCGGCCGCCTACGTGGGCACCGCCGTGCTCGCCGTCACCACCGGGTACTTTGGCACGCTGTCCATGGTGTACGCGACAGACACCCCCTCCCTCTCGGGCAACGCCGAGCGCGCGCTGGCGGGGCAGGCGACCGGCGTCTGCCTCCTCCTCGGCTGCGCTGTCGGTTCGCTGCTGCAGCTGGCGGTGGTGCTTCCCCTGTCATAAGGGGGGCTCACGTTCGCGCGTTCTTGCGTTCTTGCAGACGAGTGCGCGCGTCGTATCATGATTTTTTTTTTTTCTGCTTTACAGACGCGCGTGATTCTGCCGCCACACTCAACTGATTGCTAAACGCATAAAAAGTATACATTAATTCTAATATCCTTTTTTTTTGATTCTCTCTCTCTCTCTCTCTCTCTCTCTCTGTTGATCGCCTCTTTATATATACAATGACAGCAACGAAAAACAGGGAAGGATGAGGCGTATTTACAAAAGATACACAATTACTTACTGTGTCTTTTTGTGCCTCCGTTTCACTATTACTTTTCCATCCACAACTCTTTCTTTTTCTATAGCGTAAGATACAAAGGTTTCTTCTTTTATTTTCGCCTTTTTATTTTTGCATGTTCTTCACCTTATTCGCGCTGACACCAGCTTATCCTTTTTTTTTTTTTTTTTTGCATTCGCGCTTCACGGGAGTAATTTCGCTAAAGAGGAGAATCAAAGCAGCAAGAAGCGAAGACGACTCCGCAGCGACACCACCAATTCATAACTTTCACCATGAAAATTTTTTGTTGTCAGAGCAAACGGAAAAAGACCCCCCCCTCCCGTCCTTGCCAATTATTCTCTATTCCAACGCTGTCGAAGATTCTTTTTGTTTCTCCTCTACCTTTTTGTTCCTTTTTGCACGTCTTCTATCATATCTTTTTTTTTTCTTTTTCATCATCTCCTCATTGTTGTATCGGTGCTTTTCTTTGTGTCTCCACTCGCTATATCGCTGTGTTGATTACTTGCAACTTTTTCTTTTCTTTTATTTGGCGTGAAGTATTTTCCATTTCTTTTTTTTCTTGCTGCTTCTTTTCCTTTTTCTTCTATATCAATGACAGTTTACTTTCTGTTAAATCAGCAAACACAAAAAGGGTTTTCACTTCATTTGGTATCAAGTTTAAACGCGTGAAAATAAACAAACAAACAAAACAAAAAACAAACACTTGATCCTCTTTTGTCTTCCTCTTTTGATACACCCACCCCCAGCGTCACGTGCTTGCTGGTGTCAGTGAAAAACTGAGAATTGCATCAAACCTTAACCCTTAAAACAAGATTCTTTTCCTTAATTTCTTTCTTTTTGTTTCCTTCTCTGAATCTTTATCAGAGTCAGTTGTAAGACTTTCTCACACTTGATCGAATTTTATCCGCGTTACTGTTTCCTCGTAGCGAACTCTGTTGTTCATTCTTATTCATTTTACAACCCTTTAAACTTTTTCTTCTTTCTCCCCTCTTCATCGTTTTCAGACTACTTCCAGCGTGCGAGCCTGCTCTCAAGAAGCGAATTTCTGCTGTTGCTCAGGCTCATCTTTCGCCTTGGGTATGCGCCGTCACTATCGATGACACCAGAAACACCTTTCCTCTTTTCTGCCTACGTGTTTGTTTAAGCGACGTCATTTTCTCCTTACGACGCTCTTTTATGCTCCTGCTCCCTATCATACATGGCTAGAGCTCTGACTACTCCTCACTGCTGCTTTCCACCCGTTACCCTTCCTCGTATTTCACTCGATGTGTGCACGTACTTCCATCCCTTCACTCATTTTGCGTAATGCGATGCTGAATATCATCATAAGGAATACCCAACGCAAGATACGAGCGAAAACAACACTCAAACAAGCAAACAAACAAGAGTATCAGTGATATCAACAGCCCTTCGTTGCTTAAAAAAGCTAACCAAGCAGAGCCCCATTCACACCATCCATAGTTTGGAAAAGAAAAACAAAGTGCCCCACTGCAAAACCATGCCGTGCCTGACCTTCTCCAGCGTTGCCGAGGTGGTGACGTTTGCGACGGCCATCCTCGCCGGCATTTCCATGATCATGGGCCTGAACGCCGTCAACTCGGCGCCCAGCTTCATGCTCGACTACCTAAAGTACGTCGAGGGCGACGAGAACGCCGTTGCCAAGAACCCGACGTTTTGGACCAAAATTCTCACCTTCTACACGGTGGTGACGCAGGTGACGCAGGCGGCGGCGGAGCCACTCAACCTGACGCAGTTTGCGTGCCGCTTCTCTTTCCTGTCCCGCCTGCTTGCGGCCTCGGTGGGCATGATCCTGGAGCTGCTCGTCATTGTGGTGCTCCCGCACGGCCGCACCACCGAGAACGGCGCCATCGTTGCGCTCATGTTCATGGCCTTCCTCGGCGGCCTCAGCCGCGCCCTCTTTGAGAACACGACCTACGCCCTGTTTGGTCCCTTTCCATCCAAGATGATGTCCACCGTGCTCACAGGCGTTACAGTGTCTGGCTCTCTGGTGTCGCTGCTGCAGATCATTCTGCTGGCGGCGATGCCGATGGACTTCAAGGGCACGCTGGCGCAGGCGGCGATCTACTTTGGCATCTCGCTGGGCATCATCTTCCTGACCGCCGTGATGCTGGTGCTGCTGCTGTGGAACAGCTACGCGCGGCGCTACGTGACGGAGCTCGCCTCGGAGCGCGGCTTCTGGCGCAACATCTACACCCCGGTAGACGCCGACGCCGTTGCGAGCCAGGGGGACGAGCCCACTGCCGCTGCCGCCGGGGAGCCCATTGCCAGCGCCGCGGGGGACAGCCCCGACGACCGGGAGGTGCCGCCAACCGGCGGCAAGCGCGCTGAGGCCCCCGCGCCCGGCGTGGTGGTGGAGCTCCCGGAAGTCGAGGAGAGCGGCAGCGGCAGCGGCGGCAACGACGGCTCCATGGCGGCGGCGGCCCCGGCGGGCGAGCTGACGACGGCGGAGATGCTGCAGACGGTGCGTCTGTGGCCGGTGGTCAAGAAGATCTACCCCACCATGATCTCGTGCTACGTCTCCTTTTTCGGCACCTACATTCTCTTTCCGGGCGTGATGATCGCGGTGGACGCCGAGGACTATTGGTACACGACGCTTGTTGTGGCCGTGTTCAACTTCTGCGATTTTGCGGGTCGCATCTTCAGCATGTGGAAGCTGCTGTGGCCGCCGCGCTGGGTGCTTGTTGTCGCGACCCTCGTGCGCCTGCTGCTCATTCCCTACCTCCTGCTCTGCGCCACGCACGTTATCCCGACGCAGGCCGCCGCGTACGTGGGCACCGCCGTTCTCGGCTTCACCGACGGCTGGGCGGGTGCGCTCTCAATGGTCTTCAGCGGCCGCGCCGCTGGCATTCACGACGGAGGCGGAGCGCGCGCTGGCGGGACAGGCGACCGGCGTCTGCCTCCTCCTTGGCTGTGCCAGTGGTTCACTGCTGCAGCTGGCGGTGGTTATTCCCCTGTCGTAAGGGGGAGCTCGCGTTCGCGCGTTCTTGCGTACGCAGACGAGTGCGCGCGTCGTGCCGTTTTTCTTTTTTCTTTTTTTAAATATTTGTGTTATGAGCGCACGTGGCGTTGCCGCGGAAGTGCCTGTGGGGAGTGAGCGCGCCACTAAGGACATGGAGGTCTGGCTGCTCTTCTGCTCTGGCCGGGTGACACGCCACGCGACCCGCCAGTGCGTCTCTCCTCGACTCCTTCATTTTTTCTCTTTTTCTTTTCGTTTCCCTTCCGCACTCAGCTGCTTGCCTAATATATCAAAGAAAAAAAGACAGTAGTTCTAACCCCTCCCCCTCTTTGACACTCTCTCATCGTTGATCTCCTCTCTATATATCCATCAAAAGTAATAGAAATAAGGGAAGCACGAGGTGCGCTGAAAAAGGATACACCATTACTTATTGTTCCTTTTTTGCGCCTCTGTTTTACTCTTAGCTCTTTCCTATCCTCTTCCCTGTTCATCCGCCCCCTTAATCTTTGTTATTGTAAGAGACAAAGATTCTCCTCGTCTTTATTTTTCTTCCTTTTTTTCACCTCCATAACCATCTTTAATCTGACACTAACCTTTTCTTTCTCTTTTTGCGTACGCACCCCGTATGGACAAATTCTTTAAAGGGGAGCATTAAAAACAAAAGGGAAAAAAGAACGGCCGCGGCAGCCACAATTCGTAACGTTCACAAGGAAAAGTTTTAATTCTCAAAAGAAGCAGAAAAAGGGACCCCCCTGCTTGCTAATGATTCTTTCTTGCAACTCTGTGAAAGAATATTCTTTTTTCTTCTCCACCACCCACTTTGTTTTTTTTTGTTTTCTCGTGTCTCTTTCTTTTTGATCTTCTCTTCGCTGTTTTATTCGTGCTTTGTGTCTCTTCCTGCCATATCCTTCTGTTGACTGTTTGTCACGTTTTTTTTTCCCCCTTTCTTTAAAATACCGTTGCTCTTATATTTTGTGGGAAGTCTTTTCCCATTGTCTTTTCTTGTTAGTTGCTTTACGAGTTGTTTTCACCTCAAGACGCTCTTTTATGCTCCTGCTCCCTATCATACATGGCTAGAGCTCTGACTACTCCTCACTGCTGCTTTCCACCCGTTACCCTTCCTCGTATTTCACTCGATGTGTGCACGTACTTCCATCCCTTCACTCATTTTGCGTAATGCGATGCTGAATATCATCATAAGGAATACCCAACGCAAGATACGAGCGAAAACAACACTCAAACAAGCAAACAAACAAGAGTATCAGTGATATCAACAGCCCTTCGTTGCTTAAAAAAGCTAACCAAGCAGAGCCCCATTCACACCATCCATAGTTTGGAAAAGAAAAACAAAGTGCCCCACTGCAAAACCATGCCGTGCCTGACCTTCTCCAGCGTTGCCGAGGTGGTGACGTTTGCGACGGCCATCCTCGCCGGCATTTCCATGATCATGGGCCTGAACGCCGTCAACTCGGCGCCCAGTTTCATGCTCGACTACCTAAAGTACGTCGAGGGCGACGAGAACGCCGTTGCCAAGAACCCGACGTTTTGGACCAAAATTCTCACCTTCTACACGGTGGTGACGCAGGTGACGCAGGCGGCGGCGGAGCCGCTCAACCTGACGCAGTTCGCGTGCCGCTTCTCTTTCCTGTCCCGCCTGCTTGCGGCCTCGGTGGGCATGATCCTGGAGCTGCTCGTCATTGTGGTGCTCCCGCACGGCCGCACCACCGAGAACGGCGCCATCGTTGCGCTCATGTTCATGGCTTTCATCGGCGGCTTCACCCGTGCCTTCTTTGAAAACACCAGCTACGCCCTGTTTGGTCCCTTTCCATCTAAGATGATGTCTGCCGTGCTCATCGGCGTCGCGGTGTCCGGCTCGCTTGTTTCGCTGCTGCAGATCATTCTGCTGGCGGCGATGCCGATGGACTTCAAGGGTACGCTGGCGCAGGCGGCGATCTACTTTGGCATCTCACTGGGCATCATCTTTCTGACCGCCGTGATGCTGGTGCTGCTGCTGTGGAATAGCTACGCGCGGCGCTACGTGACGGAGCTCGCCTCGGAGCGCGGCTTCTGGCGCAACATTTACACCCCGGTAGACGCCGACGCCGCCGCGCGTGCCGCCGCCCTCGCCGCGCGCCAGCAGCACGAGCGCGAGCTGGCCGCCGGCGAGCCCATCGCTGCCGCCACGGGGGACAGCACCGACGATCGGGAGCTGGCGCAGAGCGGCGGCAAGGGCAGCAAGCGCGCGGCCGGCGAGGAGGACGAGGAGGACGACGGGGAGGTGCGCGCCGTCTCCTACGACCCCGCCGCCCTCAACGCCGACGAGCGCGCGGCGGCGGTGCGGCGCCACGGCGGCAGCGCGGACCCCGCCCCGGGCCTCGTGGCGGAGCTCGCGGAGGGCGAGGAGAGCGGCAGCGCCGGCGGCGCGGCGGCGGCCCCGGAGGGTGAACTGACGACGGCAGAGATGCTGCAGACGGTGCGTCTGTGGCCGGTGATCAAGAAGATCTACCCCACCATGATCTCGTGCTTCCTCACCTTCTTCTGCACCTACCTGCTGTACCCGGGCGTGATGATCGCGGTGGACGCGGAGGACTACTGGTACACGACGCTCATCATGGCGGTGTACAACTTCTGCGATCTCGTTGGCCGCGTCTTCAGCATGTGGGAGCTGCCGTGGCCGCCGCGCTGGGTCATCCTCGTCGCGAGCCTGCTGCGCCTGCTGCTCATCCCGTATCTCCTGCTCTGCGCCACGCATGTTATCCCCACGCAGGCCGCCGCGTACGTCGGCACCGCCGTCCTCGGCGTCACCAACGGCTGGGCCGGCACTCTTTCTATGGTCTTCAGCGGCGACGCCCCCGGCATCACGACGGAGGCGGAGCGCGCGCTGGCGGGACAGGCGACCGGCGTGTGCCTCCTCCTCGGCTGCGCTGTCGGCTCGCTGCTGCAGCTTGCTATAGTGCTCCCCCTGTGAGATCACCCTTATTATGGTCTTTTCTTTTCTTTCTGTTCCCTCCTCTGCATCGCTGCACCCTGCGGTTTTTTTTTTTTTGGCCTCTCTTCGCCTGCTGTTTTGATATTATTATTAATCCTTACTCTTTCTTGTTTTGTTCTTCCCCTTGTTGTTCGTCGTAATTCTTTCTTTCTCGTTGTTGCTGTTCCCCCCTCCCCTTCTAGTGCCCCTTCCTCCTTCCTAGTGTCTTCACACTGCTGCCTGCCTCTTCTCTTTCCTACTCGTTACTCTCCTGCTGTCCGTTTCCTCCCGTTCTCTTTTCTTTCTGAAAAAGGCTAGCATGATCTGGCACACGCAATGGCAGAGCAGAAGACAGACATTATCAAAGGAAAAAGCCGAAGGAAAAGGCAATGCTTTTAACGGATACATGCACAACAGTTTTTCCAGGCGCTGATGAAGCGGCAGTCTCTATGAATGTCGTCCATATATTTATATATATATTTATATATACGTAAAAGGGATAGCGGAGGGTGAGAATGAAAGTGTGATACGGAGTGAAACGGAAAAAAATAAAGAGAGATCATCGCATACGCTGTAAAGGAAAATAAATAGCCAAAGTTGATTTTTTTTTTGACGCTTTTAAATTGATTTGTTTTCAAACGTGTTGTTGCCCACGCTTATGCTTTCTCCCCGCTTAAATTCCGTAACCATTTTTTTCTTGTTTTCTTCCATACGCGTCAATATATATATTTGCTTCTTCCCTTCCCCGTTGACTCAGCTTCGGCTGTACATCTCTTCCTACAAAGATTTTTTTTCGTTTTGGTTTTGTTGGCGAATAAGTATGTGATGCTCTTCGTCTTTACTTTTTTTTTTCTCTTGTTCTCCCGTATCTCTCTTTCTCTACTTTCCACATTTGCTTTTCTTTCACTTTCATTCTCACTCTCGTGTGACTCACTATTGCTTCTCCTTTCTTTACCTGACTCACGCTTTTACTAATTATTATTATTATTATTCTCTTATCCTATGTTTTTCACTTCTCCTCTTTTTGGTTTTATTTTCCGCTTGTTGAACCCACTTAACTATATTTAGCAATTTTTTTTCCTTTCTGATCTCTTCCTTTCCCACTTGCTCTCCTTCCCCTGCATCTTCATTTTTGTTAAAGGAAAACAATTAAAAACAAGTAAAAAATGCCTGCATTATTATTGTTTGTTGGGAACGGATGATGTAATCAAGATCTTTTTTTTTCTCTCTTCTTCCTCTCATCTTCTTCTCTTGTCGTTTGGTGCTCTCATCGTCGCTACTACCGCTGGTGCTTCTTTATTGTGATTATGCGCAACGGCGGTGTGTAGAGAACGAAGGAGGGAAGGCGCACATTGCAAATAGAGGGGGAAAAAAAAGAAAAGAACCGAAAAACTATGTCTCGCAAGAGATAAATCAAACTTTATCTTAGCGTCACACTAGTCTCTATGACGATTTAGCCCTCTCTCTCTCTATTCCTCTTTCCCTCATTTCCCTCCCCCCTTCCCCAACATATGCGTGTAGAAAAAAAAAAACAGCACAACTATGCCAATGATCATCTTTGTAGGATGAGGTGAGGGAAAAAAAAGAGAGAGGAAAGAGAAAGAAGAAGAAAAAAAGGACACTCGAATCATGGAGAGGAAAAATGAGGGGTGGACAAAACAGATTTTCTTCATGCGTTTTTTTTCTTGTTTTCTTTTCCGTGTTGAACTCTCGTTATATATGTTTATTCTTTGGTGTTTTTTTTTCTGTCGAATGCGCTCATATCGTTGCTACTGTTGATTCCTTCGTTATGTGACGTCCCAATGCTGATTAACAACGTGAACACCCAAACACATATGATAATGAATAGTACTCATGCACACAAAGCGAAGCAAAGAAGAAAAAGGCAACCAGTTTAGGGGTGTGTCTGTTCCCGCTCCAAGGAGAGCACATTCCTTGGTCTGTTTGCAACAGAACGAAAGTGGCCCCCCTACTTTGCAGACAGATGATAGTAAGAGTAGGAATATGCTCTTGTTGCATGCTCATACAAAGGTAAATGCATGATGCTCTACTTGAATATTCTTTCCTCTCCGTGCGTGTATATTCTAGTCAAATACACTTCATTCTCTTTCCTCTCTTCCTGTCTTCGCTCCTCTTTTGTGCTTTTATTTCCTCGTGAAACGCTATTCAGGGTAGCTAGCAGGCAAAAAAGAAAAAAGCAACATCACAGTGGTTCACCCGCAAAATAAACAAACCACACTATTGTTATTCCCAGATTCCTCTCATTAAAAAAAAGAGAGAGAGAGTCGAGAACCTCTAAACAGACAACCAAAGGCGCGACTCTCCACTGCTCTCTCGTGAGCGCATTTTACTAGTAACATTCATTTGTCATTATTTTTTTCATTCTTTCCACTCATTTTTTTTTTTCACGATCTCTCTCCTTCTCTCTATTCCCTCCCCTTATTCATGCGGCCTGTGTGGCGCACCGTTGTAACAAGCACCGCAACAACCGCCGCGACACGAAAAACATTACTGCCGTTGCACTGCTGCCCGCGTGCATTCACCTCCGCTAGCACCCCCTCTGCGTGTCTCTGTTGCCGCTACCGCTGCAGCAGCCCTCCTCTCGAGCTCCACACCGATCGTCGTCGCTGGCGCAACCGTTCCGGGCACTGCGGCGCCGCTGACGGCCGCGGCCTCCTTGCTGCTTCTGCTGTTGTCACCCCCAGCCGTCACGCCTCCAGCCGCAGCACGGCAGCGACCACAGCGCCGGAGCCAAAATCATCAACAACAGCAGCAACAACAACAACAACAGGGAAGCAAAAGCCCTCGCCTCGCGGCTCTTCCCCCGCAGGCGCCGCCTCACACTCGTCCTCCGCCTCCGGCCGCAAGGGCGGCGGTAAAGGCAGCAGCAGCAGCGGCAGCAGCGGCAGCAACAGCAAAGACGCGGAGGAGATGCCGCCGTCGGTGGAGCCGCTGAGCCCCGAGGAGCTGGCGCGCGTGGTGGCGGCGCGGCTGGGCGAGGGCGTGTCGGGCGTGCGCTACGTGCTCGGCGCGGTGCGGCAGCAGCAGGCGACGGTGCCGTTCCTCGCGCGCTACCGCCAGGACGCGACGGGGGACATGGACGAGGGGCGGCTGCAGGCCGTGCTGGACGCGGCGGCGGAGGCGGAGGAGGTGCACCGCCGCCGCGGTTTCATGCTGGCGAGTCTGGAGGCGCGCGGGCTGCTGACGCCGGCGCTGCGCGCGCGCTTGCTGTCGCTGACGCACACGAGCCAGC
Organism: Kentomonas sorsogonicus; assembly: GCA_030347455.1. NCBI lineage: Eukaryota > Euglenozoa > Kinetoplastea > Trypanosomatida > Trypanosomatidae > Kentomonas > Kentomonas sorsogonicus. The sequence continues at coordinate 278,374 of JAQOSZ010000305.1, forward strand.
TCGAGGACGCGTGGGCGCCGTACAAGGAGCACAAGACGAGCCTCGCGAGCCGCGGGCGCGCCGCCGGCCTGGGCCCCGCCGCCGCCCACCTCCTGCGCGAGCGCACCCCCGCCCCCGGGCTGCGCGCGCTGCTGGCCGCGACGGCGCAGGGCGAGAAGCTGCTGGCGGCGATCGTGGAGGAGGAGGTGCTGCGCGCGGAGGGGCTGCGCGAGCGCGTGCTGGCGGCCGCCGCGCGGGAGGGGCGGCTGCGCGTCGCGCTGGTCGCGAGCGCCCGCAAGAAGAGCGCCAAGTCGCTCGACGACGAGTCCTTTGCGCGGCTGCAGCGGCACTTTGCGCACTACGACAAGAAGGAGTTCCGCGTGGCGACGGTGACGGCGCATGTGGTGCTCGCGCTGCAGCGCGGCGAGGCGAAGGGCGCGCTGCGCGTGGAGTTCCCGTCGTGGCGGGGGCCGGAGGCGATCTTTGAGGAGTGCGTGCGGCGCTGCTTCCCGGGGGCGGCGGCGCGGCTGGCGGCGGGCGGCCCCGGCGGCCCCTTCCCCGGCGACGAGCAGCGGCTGCTGCGCGCGGCACTGGAGAGCGCGCGGGAGCACCTGTGGCGGCTGGTGACGGCGAGCGTGCGGCGCGACCTGCGGCGCAGCGCGGAGCGGGCGGCGGTGGCGGTGTTCGCCAACAACCTGCGGGACATGCTGCTGCAGCCGCCGCTGACCGGCGCGCGCGTGCTCGCAATGGACCCCGGGCTGCACCACGGCGTCAAGTGCGTCGCGCTGGACGAGGCGGGCGCGCTGCTCGCGTGCTTCAAGTGCAGTCTGGCGGAGCGCGCGCGCCTCGCCGACGCCGTCGCCTCCGCCGTCACGGCGCACCGCCTCAACAAGATTGTCATCGGGAACGGCACGGCGTCGCAGGAGACGGCGGCGGCGGTGGCGGCGGTCATCAAGGCGCGCGGGTGGGCGGACGTGGAGTTCGCGGTGGTGAGCGAGGCGGGCGCGAGCGTGTACTCGGTGTCCGACGCCGCCAAGGCCGAGTTCCCCGAGCTGGACGTGCTGTTCCGCGGCGCGGTGAGCATCGGGCGCCGCGTGCTGGACCCGCTCAGCGAGCTCGTCAAGATCCCCCCGCGCAGCCTCGGCGTCGGCATGTACCAGCACGACGTCGGCGAGCGCGAGCTGACGGCGGCGCTCGACCGCGTGCTGCAGTCCTGCGTCGCGCGCGTCGGCGTGAACGCGGCCGCCGCCCACCGCTACGTGATTGACAAGGTCCCGGGGCTGCCGCCGGCGCTCGCGGAGCAGGTGGTGCTGCAGCGCCACGCCCGCCGCCTCGGCAGCCGCGAGGACCTCCGCCGCGTCCCCGGCATGACGCCGGCGGTCTTCCAGCAGGTCGCCGGCTTCCTGCGCTTCCCCAACTCCCCGGAGCCGCTCGACGCCACCAACATCCACCCCGAGGCGTACCCGATCGTGCAGCGCCTGCGCGCCGCCGCCGCCGCCGGCACCCTCCCGGCCCCGCTGCAGGCCCGCCTCGCGGCGCGGGCCGCCAAGGACGGCACGGAGGCTCCCGGCCCAGGCCAGGACAGCGTTGACATGGCGGCGGTGGGGGCGGCGGTCGGCGCGCTGCCGCCGGACGCGCTGGCGGCGGTCGCGGGCGCCGTCGGCTGCGGGCCGGAGACGCTGCGGCTGGTGGCGGCGGAGCTGGAGCACCCCGCGGCCGACCCGCGCGCCTCGCTGCCGCACGCGGGGCTGCTGCTGCGGCGGGAGATACGCGACGCCGCGAGCCTGCGCCCCGGCGACCGCCTCGAGGGCGTCGTGCAGTCCATCACGACCTTTGGGGCGTTTGTCGACTGCGGGATGCACGACAGCGTGCTGGTGCGCGTGCCGCACGGCGCGGACTGGCGCATCGGCACGCGCCTCACCGACATTGTGTTCCGCAGCCTCGACCAGGCGGGGCGGCCGCGTGTCGAGTGGGAGGGCGGCGGCAAGGGCGGCGACGACAAGAGTAGGAGCGGCGGCGGCGGCAACCCGATTCACCAGCGCCTACTGCTGGAGAGCACCGACATGCTGCCACTGCCGGCGCTGGCGGCCGCGAACAAGGCAGCCGCCACGGCCGGCGCGGTGGGTGGCGGCGGGGATAAAAGGGGCAACAACAGTGGTGGTCAGCCTCAAGCAGCTGCTACTTCTTCTTTGAATGCCTCTCCCACCTTTGCCTCCGCAACGCAGCGCCGACACCGGCCGAGGGAGGAGACGGAGGGGAGGGAAGGCAAAGAAGAAGTTGAAGCAACAACAACAACTGCTTCTGGCGCTAGCGGCGGTTCCGGTGACTCCGCGATTCACCACAGCAACCAACCAGCCAAGCGGGCAAGACACGAGAGCTCTACTACTACTAGTGCTGCCCCCCAACGTACCCGATGAGGAGGTGCAGCGCATCTTGGCGGAGTTCTCGGGGAAATCCACCTCCGACAACAACAGAACCAATAACAACAACAAGAGGAGTAGCAGCAGCGACAACAAGGGGGGTAATGCAGCAGCGCCTGCGGCGACGCGCAAAACGACTGGCAAAACTGCTGGCCCTGCCAGCGCTGCCAGTGTTGCCGTGCCTGACGACGAGGACGTGGCGCGCGTGCTGGCAGAGTTCGCAGGCGCGAGGGCAACGGACACAGCCCCCACCGCCACCCCTGGGAAGAGTAGCAGCAAGGCTACTACGACGACTAGTACCACCACCGTCAAGCGTAATGCAGCCCCTAAGAGAGCTCCTAAGGAGACGCCCAAGAAGAGGAAGGTGGCGGCAGCGGCTCCGGCGGCAAAAGTAGCCAAGGGGGTGGGCCGCCCGCCAGCGCCGAAGAAGAGTGGGAAGAGTGGGAAGAGTGGGGAGAAGGGCGAGGCGGAAAAGAAGGCCGTCACAGTCAGCAAGACCTCTGCGGACGGCGCGACAAAGGCGACCGAGATACAAGTAGGGAGCGATCTCGAGGTCTTGGACGATGGGAGTTTTCTCCTTTAAGCTGTGTGTGTGTGTGTGTGTGCGTTTGTGTTTGTGTGCGCGTGAGAGAGAGAGCTTTTCTTCCTTCTTTGCTTCTTTTTTTTCTCCGTTTCTTTCTTTTTCTAAAGACCGGGTTCTCCCTCTCAATTGTGTTCATTTGTATTCTCTTCGCGGTAATTCACTCATTTCGCGCTCTCACTCACGTTTTTGTTTTCAGAAAGATAGCCGGTAAACATCATTTCTCTTTTTTTTTCTTTCATAACATTTTCACCCATTATGCTTATTCACAGTTTTCCTTTTTAATCCATCCAAATAATGATGTTCCCTCTATTTTCGTTGAAACGTTATATGACGAATAATAATAATAATAGAACTGATTTGATGAGTTGTGGAGGTTTTATACGCTAATTGGTGAAGCTCAGATTTTCTAATACCCACGTCTTTTGTTACTCTTTTATTATTATTATTATGTTGTAGTCGAATTAAACTGTTCTTCACCTTTTGTTTTTATTGAACTGCTTATCCTTTTTCATTCACATTGGTTCTCTTCTTTTTCCCCTCACCTTTTTTCTCAAGTCCCTTTGCTTAGAAGTTCTTGAAAAGTCTTTCTTTTCATCATCAAAACCAAATTTCATCTGTAGTCATCCTTGCCAATCATAGCCATTCTTTTTTTTTTTCCTTCTTCCCTTCAAAAAATCAATAAATAAATTGAAAGAACTCCAAAAGATATTCCGTCACACACATTCTATCTTTTCTTTTATAGTAAAAAGTAATTCCATTCAAAAACATCTTTCAAAAAAAAAAAAATAATAAATAACAACGCACCAATCCGCACCAAAGAGTTTGACCCTAGAAGAAGCCATTCCGTAACAACAACAGCATTAACAACATTACCCTTCCCCTGTAATAATAATAATAATCATTATTATTATCACCCCACTACCTACCACCCCACCACCCACCCAACCAGTAACCAAACCAATCAGAAACCATGTCGCAGGCGGATCTCCCTCTCTACACGTGGGAAGAGATCGCCAAGCACGACAGCGACACCGACTGCTGGGTCGTGCTCTATGACAAGGTGCTGGACGTGACGGCCTTCCTCAACGAACACCCCGGCGGCCTCGACCCCATTAAAGACCTCGGCGGCACCGACATCACCAACAGCTTCGAGAGCATCGGCCACAGCAGCACCGCCACCGTGCGCAGCAAGACCATGATCATCGGCCGTGTCGACGCCGCCAGCGCACCAAATAAGCCGACGGCCGCGACGCCCGCTCCCAAGTGGTCCGAGACGAATATTGAGGAGCTGCGGCGCTACAAGGACGGCGGCGGCGTCATCCCCCCGTGGGTTTTCGTCGCCGCCGCGCTGCTGCTGCTCGCGGGCCTCTACTACCTCGTAGCCGCCCAGTGACGCTTTTTTTTTTTTTTAGTTTATATGTTTTTGGTTTTTGTTGTTGTTGGTCGCGGTTTGGGCTGAATTTAGAGAAAAGAGAGAGAGAGAGTGTGTGTGTGTGTGTGAGTGAGAGTGTTTACTGTGGGAGTTTGATAGGATGTGGGGAGTGAGAGAAGCTCCGCCACTTGTTCCTGGTCTTTCCATTTTCCTCTTTTTTTTTTTCTTCTCACAGACACACCCACACACCCACACATGCATCCTCCTTGTACTTGCACTGCTCTTCCGCCTCTTCCCACCAACTTCGTGGTTTTCATAAACATCAAAAAATATTTGAAAGGCAAAAAGCACAAAAAATTAAGTTTGAAATTTAACCGTGGGCTCCACATCAAATGTTGTTGAAAAGTAATATTAATACGATGCAACAATAACAATAATACATCTTCTCGATTTTTTGTTTGACTGTTTTTTTTTACTCGCATTTTTTATTTTACACTTATTATTATTACTTTTTTTTATTCCTTTCTCTTTTTTATTTTTATTCTGATCTTTTATTATTATTCTATAGCATTGCTCTTTTTTCACTTAGTTGATACAGACAATATCTTGTACTGGCGTTTCCCTCCAATTTGCGGGGCGAGCTGTTTCTTTTTTTTTTCCTGTCCTTTTTTTTTTGAATTCTTCTAGTTGTTTCCTCCTTTTTGTCTGCGCTCGCTTCCTTTCGCTGGATCAGGCACTATGAGCGCGTGACGTATAAACGGAGGTCTTCTCAGACGAATTGAAACAAAGATAAGGAAACGGAAAGAAAGATGTGAAACGAAAAAAAAAAAAGAGAAGAATACCATTTACAGCAGCGGAGAATGTAGTGCTGAGAGGTGGTAATGACTTATCCCCTGTCTCTCTCTCTCACACATGTGTGTGCAAGCATCCCCCCCCCCCTGCTTCTCTTTTCTTCTTGCGTGGAGTCCTCAGTTGAGAAGAGAAGACTATATTGGGTGGGGTGAAAGGAGGGAGTAAAACAAACTTGTTGCCTATAATTTCCGTGATGGGAAAAAGTAAATGAAACAAACACATCAATGTGTAGGATGGCTGCCTGCCTGCGCCGCCCCTCCTCTCTCCCTCTCCCTGTCTTTACCTAAAACGCACCTCTGTTTTTCTAACTCGGCTATTCCCAGAAATTGATCTTCTCCTACCCTTCTTCTATTTCTTCCTCCCCTCTCTCTTCTATTAACCACAAGGGTACTCTTTATTACGTTCTAAGGGGACAAGGGATTTTAACAAACAAGTCAGACAGTTAAACACACACACACACACACACACACACACACACACACACACACACACACACACACACACACACACACACACACACACACACACACACACACACACACACACACACACACACACACACCCCAACAAATAATCAAAACCAATGAGCAAGCGTGGCGGAGGCGGGGGCTCGGCGCCGTCTGTCAGCACGACACACATTCAGATTCACCAAAGCGGTGACGGCGGCGACATTAGTAGCAATATATTAATAATGGCAATAATAACAATAGTAGTAGTAGTAATAAAAGCAGCGCACCCCCGATGCCCAAGGTGAGTCCCGGGGACTTTGTGACGTGCCAGGAGCACCAGCAGAAGCGCAAGGCGGCCTACTGCGTCCAAAGGCCCAACTACAACGCGAAACATGAAATTGTCGGATACTTTTTTACTTGCAAGCCGGACAGCATTTGCGCCTCGGCAACCGCGGCTCTGGAGCGACGGAACAATAATAGTAATAGTAATAATAATAACGATAACAGTAGTAACAACAACAGCGTCAAAGGAGGGGAGGCAGCTGTCTCCTCCACCCCTCTTGTAATCGACGCCAGCAGCAGCGGCACGGCGGGCGGCAGCTACAGCCACTTGTTTGCCGACACAGGCAAGCTCCCCAGAAATAACAACAACAACAGCACCAGTAATAATAACGCTGCTGGTGACAGCAGTGTGATGGACTCGGACAACAATGAGATTCGTTTTTACAATCCGTTGGAAAGTACGGCTGCGGCTGCGGCGGGCGGCGGCGGCGGCGGTGGCACTGACGGCGAAGGTGGTGGTCCTAATAATAATAATAATACCAACACGCGGAGTAATAACCGTTATTACGACGCGTATAGTGTCAACGGACTGGCACACCGCCGCGGCGTGATTGCTGCTAGTGCTGCCGGTGCTGGTGCTGGCGGGGGCGGCGCTGGTTTTCCTAATGCGAATAAAAGTGACGGTAACAACAACAATACTAGTAGTAGTAATAATAATAATAATAAAGGAGGTGCCTACGCGTCGGGGTCCTCGGCTCGCAAGATATGCTGGAGCTGCGGCCTCGGCGGGCATGAGAAGGGCGACTGCCCCAACGCTCTCTGCCGCACGTGCCACCAGCAGCGCAGCCAGCTTTCTTCTGGAGGGCGTCACTATTGCTTTGATTTGCTAGAGACGTGGATTGACCGCCCCCCGGACTACACCCCGGCCAACGCTAATAATAATACTAGTAATAATAATGATAAGAATAGTCCGCTCCCGTCGTTTCCGCTGATATTTCACCGCAGCGAGCAGTTGATGCAATTCACGGACATTCCAAAGTCCTTCTCCTTCAAAACCCCTCCCGCTGCGAATCCTCCCAGACAGAATAACAGTGCCGAGGACTCTTCCCCGTCTGCGGCGGGTGCGATAGTGGTGGAGGAGGCGGAGGAGCTGGCGGAGGCGCGCTGTCTCTTTTGTGGGCGTCTGGGACACTTGGACTGCAGCGCAGACTATCTCTTTCCCGCCCCCGCCTCTCCGCCTGCGGCTGCTTCGAGTGATCGTGTGAATAACAGTAACAACAATAACAATAATAACAATAATAACAGTAACAGCAACAATAATAATAACGGTAATAATAATAGTAGTAATAATAATATCAATAATAATAGTAATGGTAATTCTCCCCGCCGCCCCGTTAGTTTCGGCGCGGTGGCCGACACCATTCTGCAGAGCCTCGCACTGTCGCCCAAGTGCTGGAGCTGCTGCTGGTGCGGCGCCGCCGGCCACACTGTCTACGAGTGCGCGCGGCGGCAGAGCGAGTCTCGCGAGCGCTGGCGGGACTTTGTGCGTCAAATGGCGCTGCGCCACAACCCTTCCAACTGTGTGGAGAACTACAGAATGAGCACAACTAGCTATAATAATAGTAATAATAATAATAATAACTACAACAATAACAATAATATTAGCAGTAATAATAGAAGTAATAATAGTAATAATAATAACTTTGGTGGTAGTGGTGGTGGTGGTGACAATTACAACAACGGGGGAATTATTACCAACAAGGCAACAATAGTAATAGTAACCGTAACTACTATGCTAATAATAGCAGCAGCAGCAATAGTGGAAGCCAGCGCGGCAACTTTTACCAACAGAATAATAATAATAATAGTAATAATAACTATCGTAATAGTGGGCCGTATAACAACAGGAGTAATAACAATAATAACAATAATAACAATTATTACAGCAATAACAATAACAATAACAACAGTGCTGGCCGTTTCGATCGTGGTGGCGGGTGCGGCAACAACAACAATAGTCATAATCGCAATGATAACTTTTCTAGAAGTAATTCTCATCAAGATTACCAAGGAAACAGAAACTACCGAAGCAATAATAATAACAACAGTAGTAATGGTGACAATAGTAATAATAATAATAACAGGAGACACAACGATCGAAATGATCACGGGCATTCCAACTTCCGTGGCCGTGGAGGAGGCAGCGACAATCGCAATAATAGTAATAATAATAATAATGGCGGCGGCGGCCGCTCCTTTAAGAGGCCTCGCGACGCAGATGATGACGGCGCCTACGACTTGTATTGAAACCAAAAAAAATAAAAGAAAAAGAATCTGTTGGAAAGTTACTTTCGGTGGCCGTGTATGAGTGTGATGCCGTTTTAAAAAGGAGGAAAGAAGAGAGACTTATATGAAATGAACAAGAGAGAGATATACAATGAGAGAAAGGGATGAGTAAGGTGTTTTGAAAAGAAAAATGAGTAAGAAAAACAACTTTGCAGCATCTCTCCTTCTTTCCTTTTCTGATGTTCTCTCTCTTCTCTTCTCCTCTGTTCTCCTCACCTCTCACTCCATCACTCTAATCAATCTCCTTTTGCAGTTACTTTTTCTTGTAAAAAACGTATTAATGCTTAATCTTTTTTTTTCTGTATCTCGACTTAACTCTGTTAATGGCAAAAAAGAGCAAGTGAAGAGCAATGCATATAAAATAATGCATACTAACTATCTCATTAACAAAAAGGTGTATTTTCTGCGCTTACTTGCTTTATTATTTGAACTAATGTAATTATTTCTGAAAATAGGAATAAAAAGGTACTGTCCTCTCCTGACACTTTCTCTTTCCCCCTAGAGAAGAACTGCGGCTGACAATGGCTCTCTGACTACTTGCCTCATTTGCTTTGTTTTTTACCTAAAAGTTTCTACTTCTTTCCCCTTTATCTGCTGTTTTTTTTTCCGTCTTGCTCGCTTGGAAAAGCAAAACAAAACCAACACACATACAAAAAAAGAGAAAGTCATTCATACAGAATTCCTTTATTTTTGTATTTATTTCTTATCCTTTTCCCTTTTTTGCAAACTTTTTTATCGATCAGTCTATTGCTCTTCTCTAGCAAGAACAAGTACAAAAAGTAGCTACAACAACAACAAAAAAGAGTAGCATCAGAAACAGTACCATTTCACTTTAAAAATAAAAAAGAATTGCGAACTACCACATCTACATTTCACACACCATGCCGAATACCAAAACGGAAAACACAAGCGCGGCCGATACGGCTCTCCTCTCTCTCGTCGCCGCTGTCCCGGCGGCTCTGCAGGAGAAGCTGGCGGCGGCCGTGGCGTACATTTATTCCGACACGTTTCTCTTCGCCAGCGCCAACGCCGCGCTGCGAGAGCAGATAGCGCCGCTGGAGAGCGAGCGGGAGCACTCGCAGGAGACAAATAACAACTACAACAATATCAATAACAGTAATAATAAGAATAACGCTAACAGTAATGATAAGGATGACAGTAGTGCTAGACTGCCATCGGAGAGCAGCAACGCACACGCAGCCCCTGTTGTTGTGCCTCCGTTCTTGCCGCTAGAGAGCGTCGCCGGGCACAGTGAAGTGGCGGAGGTGCTGCAGCAAATCGAAGACTACTGCAGTGCGAATAATAATACTACTACTAATGGTAGTGGTAGTGGTGGTGTTGCGCATGACACGGAGGAGGAGGAAAAGAAGGGGAGTCCGGCGGATGGAGAGGTCGCTGCCGCTTCGTGTGTGCTGCCTCGTAACTGGCAGGCGGCGGTGCTGCGGGCGGCACTTGCCGAGTGCCCTCTGGTGGTTATCCAGGCCTTTACTGACACCCACGTGCGTCAACACAGCGAGCGCCACAATAACAACAGCAATAATGATAATAATAATAATAATAATGCTGGCCGTGTCACGCACGCGGGCGGCCTCAGTCCTAGCGGTCTCTACATCCGTCGCGCCTCTTTCCTCGCGGAGGAGAAAGACCCACACCCTCGCACGGTGTACGTGGAGGGTGCCTTCTGTCTTTCGAGATTCCGCCAGCAAAGCAACACACACGACCGTACGGAAAAGAGTGTAGGCGAAGGAACAAAGAATGAGGAGGAAGCGTTGCTGAGTGCCGCCGCATCCGCGGACTCCCACCGGCAGCGCCAGCGGCAGCTGTGCGAGGCGTTTACACACTTTCTGCAGGACACGGCCTTCACCCCGGCGGCGGTGGCGGCGCGCGCGGCCAAGGCTTTTCGCCCGCACGTCCCTTCATCATCGTCAACGACGACAACAACAATAACATCCACAGGAGCGGAGTCCGTGCGCGTGCTGTCCGTGGAGGAGCTGCCGCCGCCGCCCGCGCGGCCGGTGGACACGGTACGGCAGCGGCAGCTTACGGGTGTCGCCGCCGCCGGCGCTTTCACCTCCGCCGCTCCATTTCGCGGGTTCTTGCTAGAGCTGGACACGCTGGCGGCGGTGGAGGCGGCGTGCGACTATTTCCCCTCCCCGCGCAGCAGCGGCAGGAGGCCCAGCGCTTTCTGAGCGAGCGCAACAAGCGCCAGCAGCAACAGCAACAACAGCACATTATTAATAATAATAACGGTAGTGATAATGATAATGATTATAAGAGTGAAATTGACATGGACGACGCCTCTCTCAGCCCTGACTTGCAGCGTAAGCTAAACGACATTCCCCGCGCCCTTGCGCGTCACTTTCCCTTCAATTACACCACCACCGACGACGGCGCTGGCGACAGTAAACACAAAAATAGCTCTAATCCTAATCCTCATCATAGTGACACCACTCACGCAGCCTCCCCCGCGGACGTTTCCCTGCAGCATCTACTAAAGACGCCAGAGGTGCCAGTGCCGGAGGTGTCGTGTGAGCGCGCGGCAGACTACGAGCGCCGCCGCGCCGCCGCCGTGGCGGACCGGCTTCAGCGGCAGGCGGAGCAGAATATACGCTGGGCGCAGCGCACGCTCTTTAAACTGAGTCAGAACAGCATCGCCGCCGGCGCTACTATTGCTGCTAATAATAGTAATAACACTAGTAACAATAGTAATAGCATCAGCACGTCTGTTAACACGTCTGTGTTGAGCGCAACGGCTGACGGTGCGGGGGGAATGGCTGGAGGTAATGATAATAATAATAATTCCGTGTGTTCACCCCTTTCCGCCTCTTCTCTCTCCACCTCCGCCGCTGCCGCTGCTGCTGCCGTCCCTCTAGTTGAGACATACAAGACAGTTAAACCCGGGGCGGTGCTGGTTGTTGATCCACTGCCCGCTACCATTTCTGCCGCCGCCGACGTCTCTGCCATATTGGGTGATCTGCTCTCTGCCGCCGCTGCAGGCGCTATCCGTACCACAGGCACGGCGGCACAACTAGTAGTTGCTGCTACTGGCTGACGGTACGCCGCATAGTGGAATGCTTAATAACGATGATGATAGTGATGATAGCGACGACGACGACTACGGTGAAGGCCACAGCAATAGTAACACTAGTAGAGGTGGAAAAAGGCGTCTTGGACACAAGTCTTCGCGCGCGCCAAAGGAAAAGAAGCCGATTGTGGTGGTGGGCATTGTTGGCGGGACTGAAAATGATAATAATAATAATAACAATGATAATGGTGAAGCCCGCAAGGCGTATGTGGTGTGTCGCAACTCCTACTACGCGGCCGTGCTGCTGCAGACGTATCAGCAGCTGCCGCCTCTGCACTCTAAACGATGCCTTCTTGCGGGCTATCCCGACTACACCCCGGCCCAGCGCCGGCGCCGCGCCGCTGCCGGCCTTGGTGAGAGTAATAACAATAATAACAACAACACCAGTAGTAATAACGATGCCCCTGCGGACACCACTACTGTTGGCCGCAGCACTAGTAGTAACAGTAACAATAATAATAATAATAATAATAATGCCACAGGCAAGCGCCGGCCCCCGGACACGCGCGGCACTGCGGAGGACGACGCCTCTGACGTCCCGCGCGGCGTGGCGGCGGCGGTGGCGGCGGCGGGGCGCGCGGCGCTGCGGCGGGCGGCGGCCGCGGAGGAGGCGGAGGCGGCGGCGCTATTTCCTGATTGGATGCGAGAGCGCGTAAACCGCCGACGCCTCAAGATAGCCCGGCGCGCGTGATACACATACAGAGTCAGAGGGGAGAGGGGGGGGAGAGAGTGAAGAATGATTCACCGCTTCGTAATATCTTTCTCTCTTTCCTTCTCCTTTTCTCCCTTTTTCTCTGTTTCTCTCGCGTTCATTCGTTTTCTCTCTCACTGACTGTATTGTTAGGGGGCAGTGAGGCGTCGCGTATAAAGTGCGAGAGAGATGTAATAAGAAATAGTAGTATCGGTCGTACTATTGGTATTACAAGGCACACATACACAGACACACACACACGCATACATATATATATATATATATATATATATATGGTAGAAGGAAAACAAGCAAAAACAACATAGTCTTCTGAGGGCTTTCTTTTGTGAGGCGGTGACGTCAATCACTCCGCAAACGTTAATAATGATCTATTTCTTATTTATTGCTGTTTTTTATTTTCTATAAACCTTTGCTCTTACTTTATTTCAATCTTAAAAATGATAAAAAAACAAACTAAATATGCAAATTGGGGAATGATCCAACAAAAAAAAAATATCACTTGAAAAAAAGTATTATATTCACTTATAGATATGTATGGACGGACAACGGTGCTGAAAATTGCGTCGATTCGAAGATGGTTTTCACTGAGAAGAAGTAAAAAAAAAGTAAAATGTATTGGTTACCTTTGAGAAAGCGAAGAACACAACTACTCAATAATAGTAAAAAGAAGGATGCTGCAATTTCAAGTTGATTCCTATTTCTGTGCTTGAGTTATGGCCCTGAAAACAGACGAATGCTACACTTCTTCTTTCACCCCTCTCCTTTCTCTCTCACTCTATTTTTTCTTCCTCTCTCTTCTCTCTTTTATCATTTTTATTCTCTCTCAACATACTTACTTCGACATACCTTCGGTGTATATATATATATATATATATATATATATATATATGTAAAGCATCTACTTAGGTGGCGTTTTTTTCTTCTTCTTTTAGATCGCCATTTTTTATTTTGTGTAAAGAAAGAAAGAAAGAACGATTTTTTCTTTACTTCGTTTGTTTTTAACCCCTTCCGTTACTCATTAGTTCTTACTAGGATCTCAAATTTAAAGCCTTGCGCTCGCCACTCACTCACTCACTCATTCTCTCTTTCTCTCTATTTCTTTCACTCATTAGCGAAAAGGAAAAAAGAAAGAGAAAAAAATTAAACACATATTTTTATTCTTCGCCATCTTTATATCATCCTTTCTCACTTTTCCCCCTTTCCTTTTTATTATTTATTTATTTATTATTCTATTCTATTCCTTTTTGTTTTACTTTGCTTTGCAAGTACGGATTTTGCTACATCACCATTCTCGTTCTTTATTATTCTTTAAATCATCATTAAAAAAAAAAATTCTCCTGTTGACCAGCCATTAGCCAAATTTTCATTTTCATTTTCATCATTTTTATCAAATTATTTCTATCTTTTTAATTTTACTTGTGCGTTTTTCTTTATTATTTATTCTCTTCTTTTTCTTCTTTCTATTCTTCAATATTTTCCCCCTCTCCCTCCCGCCGCCGCACACACTCATTCTAGTTTTTTTTTTCCTATAGAAATTTGTACCTGAGACGACCTCTCGCTCCCGTCTCTGATTCATTTCATTTATTCCCCTTTTTTTTTTTCACCTTTCTACTTTCTTTTTTCGTACTTATCTATACGTGAATAGCATTTGAAAGATTTCTGTTTTCTATTTTTTCTGTTTTCTGTCTTTTTTTTTCTCTTCTTTTTTTTTTTCGACCCCCTTTTTCCCTCTTCATCGTTGCCAAGTTGGTTTTCCATATCCTCTTGGCTACAAATTTGGAAAAGACAAGAAAAAAAGACATAAAAACACAACGAAAACAGAATTCTTTCTTCCCCTCTCTTCTACTTTCTTCCTTTTTTTCTTCTCCTTTTGTTTGTTTGTTTGCGCCTATTTTACTTTAAGGCTTGTTTTTCTCTTTTTCTTTTTCTTTATCTTTTTGCTTCTTTTACTTCGTATTCTTTCTCCTCTTTTTTCTTTTTTTTCTTTTTTTCTTCCGTTTGTTCGCTGTCTAACTTTACCTTCTCTCCTCCTGTGAAGTAGAGTATAGCGGCAAAAGAAAAGAAGAAAACAAAAGAGGTGAAACTGCTACTTGCCAGTGAAATTAGTAGAATAAGAAGAAAAAAAATAACACGCAACTAACTGAGAGAATTTGAACAACAACAATAAAAACGAAAGCAAAACCAAACCAAACAAAAGCATCTTTAAAAAAAGGTGGAAAATAACGAAAACCGCCTATTTCTTCTGTCGTTCGGTATCCTTGTTTTTAACAACAAAAAACAATTTAAGGGAAACTAGAGGCCAGAGAGAAAGTACTTTGCTCTAGACGATATTTTTTCCCTTTTCTCCCCCCCTCTTCTTCTCTGCTTCGCTTTCTCTTCTATCCTTTACTCATATTTCCACACACTCTCTCTGCCCTCTCACGCAGATACACGTATATATACATATATACACAAACAACAAACAAACAGGACACTAAAAAAACAGGGTAGCATACCTCTTTTTTGTTTTTTATTTTCCTTCCCAGTGTTTGCTTGTTTGTTTGTTTGTTTATTTGCGATAAGACTACCAGGGTTGTTGCATTAAACATACACACACATACACATATACACACGCACACATAGTAATTGCTTGACAACGATAAAGCATAAAGTGTTACGAAGGTTGAAAGTGTTAGCAACGAAAAAAAAAACAAAGAAAGAAGAAGAAAAAAACAGAAGTAAGTCTCAAAAAGAAAAACGTCCCTCCCACCCTCCCCACACACCCAAACGAAATAAATCGGCTTTTTTTTTTTAAGGAAGAAGAAGAACTAACATTGGGAAGACATACACAAACACAGACGTTTTGTTTAATACAGCTTCCCATTTCAGATAAGCAACAATCTCAGTAGCGACAGCGGAGGAAAAAAAAAGAAGTGAACAAAAACAAGGAGAAATAAATAAGTTCTTTTTTTTCCTTTTCAAGACACGCTGAGGGAAATTCACAAGCCCTCAAGAATAAACGACAAGAAGAGGATCGACAACATCCTTTAAAGAAAAAGAAGCAAAATAAAGGAATAAAGAGAGAGAGAGAGAGAGAGGAACAGCAAAAGTGGGCGAAAAAACCTAAAAAAAAAGAGAAACAGCAGGAGCTGCGTGCGCCAGCGTTTCCTATCGCTCATTATTTTTCCCTCTCTGATCATCCTTTGTGCTCTTCTCTTCCTCTGTTGCTTAAAAGATTTTAATCTTTTTTTTCCCCTTTTCCCCTTTTCCTCTTTTTTATTATTTTTTCTATTATTATTTTGTCCTCCCTCATTTTACCTTTAGCTTTCTTGCAACTTTTACACACACACACACACACGCACGCACGCTCGTATCTCTCTGCACACATACATATATATATCAAAAAATATTTTTTAAATTTAAGAAGAGCAACAACTATAACAACAAAAAAAAAAACACGCAACGGTGAGAAAAACTTGAAGTAACAGCAGCAGCCTACCCTCTACCTCCTGTTTCAATCCCTATCTACTTACCATCCCGTTTTTTTTCCCACTTGGAAAATAATAACAATATATTTTTGTCTTGCACACACACATAGTATTACCAGCGTTGCTTCGACATTTGTTTTCATATATATATATATATTCTATCCATCTATCTCTCTCTCTCTCTCTTTTTTTTTTGTTCTTGTTTCTCTCTTTCTCCTGCTCTATTTGTATCCTTTCTTTTATTCTTGTTTTACTACTATTACTATAACTACTATTACTACTAATATTATTATTTTAAAAAATTGTTTTCTTCCTGTACAACAACCACATCCACTGCAATTATCTTTAATATTATTATCTTCATTATCAATTTATTATTATTTTACCCACGCAGTCACTCAATCATTTGTTTCGTCTTCTCCCACTCTCCCAGTTTTAGAAGGGGAAAAAAATATATACATATCTTTTTTTCTTTTCTTTTATTTCTATTTTTCTTTCTTTCTTCCTTTCTTTCTTTCTTTTAGTTGTTGATATTTGTCTTGCCTCGCAGTCGTATTGGAGCAGTCATAAATACTTGACAACTCATTGGAAAGGAAAAAAAATATTTAAAGGAAAGAAAAAAAGGAAGTATAAGATAAGACAATAAGATAAAGGACAATAAATCAGAACAAAAACAATATATATATATATTCCCCATATAATACGTTTCGCTGCTAGTCGTCGTTCCTCTCTCCCTTTCTGTATCCTTTTCTGCTTATTTATTCTTCTCTTAAAGTTTTATTACTCATCACACACACTCACACACCTGTACCTTTTTGTTTTTATTTCATTCTTCGTGTTCCTAATTTCTCTACTTTTTTCAATCACCTATTCCTATTCTCTCATTTGTTTTTACTCTAGGTTTTTTTTTTGCGCTCTGCACTTTTATTATTATTATTATTATTATTATTATTTTATTATTATTACTATTATTTTTTATTGTTTATTATTTTCTTGTTTCGTTTTTGTGAACTATTATTATTATTTTCTTTGCAACACACGAAGACAACAAACAAGAAGAACGAACCGTCTGCTGTCCGAACATTCATCCAACTAGCTGACTAAAAAAGGCAGCAGCGTTTCTTTCTTTTTTCTTCTTCTTCTCCCTAACTTTTATTTCTTCTTTCTCTTCTTTTTCTTTCTTTTTATCCTTCTCCTCTCTCTCTTCTTGACTGAGAGGTGTGAGAGTAGCGAAAAAAGAAGAAAAAAGAAAGAAAAAAATAATAGAACACCCACGGGAAATAGTAGACTGAATAATAAAAATAGTAATAATAGTGATAGTATTAATCATAGGAAGGAAAACATTCATTTGTGTTCACCCCAACTTTCTATCTTGTGAACGACTTTGATTTTCCTTTTTTTTTGTTTGTTTTCTTGTCTATTGTGCACGCGTTTTGCTCGGATTAGTTTTTTATTTTTGCTTCTTCATTTTCTCTCTCTCTTTTTTTTTTTTGTTTCTCTTCTTTTTTTTTCCTTCTCGACTTTAAGAATCTTTTTTATATTATCCTTTTCAATTCCAATACGTTTCCTTTTTTCTTTTTTTTTTCTTTTGCCTCTTCTTCTTCTTCTGTTGCCTTGAAAAAAACATTCGCCTGTGACTCCGTCTTTGATTGTCTTACTTTTCTCTTTTCTCTTTTCTCTTTTTTTTTTTGCCGTCCCCTTTTGTTTGCTCTCTCTCTTTTTTTTTTTCCTCTCTTCTTCTCCAGAGTTTTCTCTCTTTGTGCCTAGACCTCTTTTTTTACTTGATCGTTCTTACTCTAAAACACTTTTTTTTTTCGGGACTGTTTCCCTTTTTGTTTTTTTAAATTTTGGTGTTTGAATCGTTCTGTTTAATACACACACACGTACACACACACACACACACACACACACACGCACACACACACAGTCGCAATTGTTTTATTTGCCTCATTTGTTTTTCATTTTATTATTATTTTATCTCTCTCTTTCTTTCTCTTTCTCTCTCTTTATCTTCCGTATCTTGCGAGTCCTCCTCTGACTCCACAATTGTGTATACAGTGAGAGATCGGAAGTAAAAGGAATTACACTGGGAAACAAACAAAGAAACAACAACAACAAAAAAACATACAGACAAACAGAAAAAGGAGAGAAAGCTAAAAAAAAGAAGAAGAAGATAACGAAAATACGTCAAAAGGGAACAGTAAAAACGAATAAAAAAAAGAAGGCGAAACTGTTAACGGCAAAAAAAAAAAGAAAACAAAGAAAAGATATAAAATATCTCGAATAAAATCAAAAACGAAATAAATATTACACTAAACGTCAATTTGCGATACTTTTCACTTCAATAAGCAACAGAGAGGAAAGCAAAAGTTAAAGAAAAAAAGGAACAAAAGTAGGAAAAATAGATTTAAAAAGGCGAACGGGAAGAAAACATCAATTCGCAACTACACGCACGCACACACACAAAAAATATATTACAAAAAGTAAAGAGTCTGGTGAGAAAGCTATATATACACTCACACGCACATACCAGTGCTTTTTTTTTTCTTCCAACGCTCTTTTTTTTCTTCTACTACTTTTCAGCTCTTTTGGAATCACATACATACATATATATCAACACTTTAACGGAATACGTATAATTCCTTAACTTTCTACTACTATTGATATTATTACGACTACTGTTATTATAAAATATATTATTATTTTTTTCCTCTTTTTTTTTTTTTTGGGCAGTCCTTCCTTGCCCTACTTTCTACCATTTTTTCTTTCTTTATTATTTATTATTATTATTATTATTATTATTATTTGTTTTCTTGTTGCGACTACTCACCGCACGCTCTCATCCTATTTTTTCTTCTTCATCCTCTTATTTCAACAACACAAAAGTTAAATAAAAAAGGAAATTTATTCAATTATTCTTATTCAAGAAGAGACAAAAAAAAACACTTCGTGTCCATTTTACTCTTGCTTTCTCTAATAGTTATATAGAGAAACTTTTTTTTGTAAGTATCACGTGAAAAAAAACAATAACAAACAACCGAATATATATATATTTTCTTAATATTCCGCCTCTATATTCATCCTTCTTGGTTTAGTTTTCATATATCTATTGAATATATATATATATATATTATATATATCTACGTGCATATTGATACATACCGCCCCCCGCCCCACAACACACACTAAGCACTTTTGCCTAACCGTTGAATATATTCTTTGCTTCTCTTCTTATTGTTTTTTTCCCCTTCCCTCATCTTTTCTTCCCCAAACACATCTCAGGTAAACCGCTGTGCTTTTGATCTTGATTTTTTTTTTTTTTACTTTTATTACTTCTTCCTCCCCGCCACTTTCCGTTCCAAAATTATTATTGTTATTATTTTTCTTCTTTTCCCTCTACTCTTTCGGTTTTTGTTTTAAACTGTTTTTCCCCTTTCTTCTCTCTCTCTCTTTCTTTCTCTCTCTCTCTCTCTCTCTCTCTCGCTTTTCACTGCTTCTTGTGTGCATTCCTTATATAATCCTTTCGAACTATCGGTTTATTTTTTATTTCTATTTTTACGTGCCCCCATTATTGTTTCTCTTCTTTGTTTTTTTTTCCCGCAATATATACATCTACTTACGTTGTTTATTAGCTTCAAAGAAAAATACACACGCAAATAAACATCAGCAGTCACCACCCACATATTTACCAAATCTTATCGTATTATCATTATTTTTATCTTCTCATATTACTGCAGATTGTTTGTTTTTCTTTTTTTTTTGTTTGAGTGTTGCGTTTTCTCTTAAAAAAAAGAGAAATAAGTTTCTTTTCTTAATTTCTTTATTTGTTTTTCCGCTTTTCGTATAGTCCACTTGTGCAGCTCTTGGCTATTTTAGTCCCAGGCTCACATTTCTTTGTTGTTTTTCCAAAATCACAATATATTATTATTATTATCATTATTATCATTATTATTATTATTACTGTTTTCAATAATATTATTGTCATTCGGTTCTGTATTCCTTTTCTGTTCTTTTACAAGATTCTTTTTTTGTCTCCTCCTTTCCTCTTTCCTCTTCTTCTTCTTCTCTTACACATCTTTCATTTTTTCCTTTCAGTTGCGTTTCTTTTTCTACCTACTAACATCATCATCATTATCTTTTTCTTCTTGTTTTTGAACTTTATTCCCCCCCTCAAGAAATTTCTTTCTTTTTCATTTTTACTTCTTTTCTTCTTCTTTCTATTCTTGTGCGCCGCCACCACATCCAAGGGCCTGAACGCTGTTTTCTCCCCTTTTTTTTTCCTCCCCCCTTTTCCCCCTTTTTCTCTGTTCCTTCCTTTGTTTCTTTTTTACTTCTGATTTTTTTTTTCTGCTTCTTCTGCTTTTTGTCTTTATTAATATTGCTATTGCTTTCTATTTCTTTTTCCGGACTGATCTTCCCTACCCTCTCTTTTCTCTTTTGTCTTGCGCGCACTCACTCTCTCGCTGTTTCTTCATATCATATCGCAATCTCTTTCTCTCTCCCTCTCTCTCTCTCTCTCTCTCTCTTTTGACTTTTTCTGTGAATATTTCTGTCCTGTAGTGTGTCGACATAGTCACACACACACACACACATATCATTCGTCTCTCTTCGTACGTTGTTAACGAAAAAGAAGAAGAAGAAAAAGTAAAGGGTCAAAAAAAAGCCCTCGAAAAAAAAAAAAAAAGAGAAATAATAAAAGGAAGAAATCGAGAAAGAGCTGAAATTTATCCCCCGAAAAGAGGAGAAAGTATTTAGTTTGCATCTTCTCTTGTACTCCCTTTACCTCTCATACAGTGCGTTTCTTTTTACCCTCTCCTCGTTATTTTTCTGTAGTGATAGTATTTTGTGCATCAGTTCTCTGAATTTCAAACTGTCTTTTCTTCTTTTTCTTTGTGTACTGTATAAATCGCTTTAAAAAATATATCATTGTATTCCGCCCCCCCTTCGTTCATTTTAAAATAATAGAAATAATAGCAAAAAGTACTCCCCCAATCATATCTTTTTCTTTTTTCCTTTTCTTTTATTTGCTTTCCTTTTTCTTTCATTCGTTGTTTCTCCCTCCTTCCCCCTTCGTCCTTTTCCTCTCTCTCTCTCTTCTTCTTCTATATTTCCCACTTCATTCTCTCAAACCTCATCCTTCATTCACCACTTTTTAAAATTTAAACATATCATTTATTACATCCTCCTTCCTTCTTCTTCACTCGCGCTTACACCTCTCCTCTCCTCTTTTCTTTTTCTTCTCCCTCTACTTCGCTTCACATCTGCTCCCGTCGATTGTCTCAGCATTGAAATTAACGAACAACAGTAGATCGTTTTTTTCCCTTTCCTCTTCTTTCTTAAGAAAAAAAAAGAGAGAATCATTTCTTATTGTTAGTATCAACAACGTGGATATTATTATTATTATAACGACAAGTGTGATCGAAGCAGCTGAACAACAACAGAGTACAGTGAGGAAAAAGAGACAACCAAACAAACGCCGACAATCAATCAGCAAGATCGAGAGGAAGAAAAAAAGAAAAGAAAATAACGACGTAAAACATGAGCGGAAATCACTACTACGACGCTTCTCAGAGTCTTAACAGCAATAATAATAATAATAATAATAATAATACTAATACTAATACTAGTAATAATACTAATACTAGTAATAATAATAACAATAATATCGTCGTCACGCCCGGATACATTATTCAGCCGTACATTCCTCGCCGCACAAACAATGCAAAGACGCAGGCAAGTGCGAGCACGGGCACTACTACCAGCTAGTGCGGAGGAAAACCATAGCAGTAGCAGCACCACCAATAACAATAATAACACAACAATAACAATAATAGTAATAACTACAATAATAATAGTAATAATAACAACAACAACAACAGCAACGCCTTTGTATCGCCAATGCACTTTCCGCATCAACTTCCTTGCTTTTCCCGTCACCGCGACTGTGACGGCTGCAACCCCCACCGGCGCCCCTGCTGGCGGCACTATTACTAATACTACTACTAATACGACTACCAACAGTAACAACAATATTGCCATGAGCAATGATAACACTGCCAACAACAACAACAACAGCAGCAGTAGTAACAACGCCAGCCTGCGCGGCGGTGGCGGCGGGGCCGCCGCACCCATGTTTGACAAGTACCCTCCGCCGCCGCGCCGGGACCTGAGTCTTGCCACGATCTTCAAGAAAGCATCCAATGTAGACAGCGACAGAAATAACAGTAATAATAATAGCAACAACAAACCATCAAGTGTGAGCCGCCAACAGCAGCAGCAACAATTGTATCACCACTCTCGCTATTTTAGTAGTGACGCCTCTGAGGGGGGCCCCCACTCGACTCGCCATAGCCCCATTCGCGGCGGCGGCGGCGGAGGCGACGGAGGGCCCCCCGGCAGCCTCAAAAATTTCCGCAGCCGCACCACTTCTAACTCTCTCTCAGCCAACGCTTTCAGCGCCTCCAGCCAAAGCTACCGCAGCAATGCTAACAGTAATGTATTGTACAGCGTCGGCAGCGGTGGTGGTGGTGGTGGTGTGATGATTGGCTCTGCCGCTAGTCCTCCCGTTCATACATTATCATTATCATCACCACCATCAGCGGCGGCAGCGGCGGGTGGAGGAGCGCACACCGCCGCTGCGGGTGGTGTGTTGCCACAGCAGCAGCAGCAGCAGCAACAACAGCAACAGCAGTCAGGCAGGAATAATAACAATAATAATAACACCACCAACGACAACAACAACAACACAAACCAACAACAATCTGAACAACACCAACAGCTATATGACGGCGACAACCAACTCTGTCAGCGGACTCGACACTTACGCGTCCGCCGGCTCTCTTGATCGCACCTCCGAGCAATGGTACAATACGATGAATAGCAATAATAACAATAATAGTAATAACAACCATCTCAGACGCTACAGCGACAGCACACCACCGACGATGAGAGAAACCGACGATAGAGACATTCTGTCAATTCTGCTGCCCACAGATCTTTCCCGAAAACATCCGCTGAGACCCTCACGTGCTACTGCTACGGCGGCGCCATCATCAACAACAACAACAACGGCAACAGCAACGGCAACGGTGTATCTGAACGGCAGTGACAGCGGCAGCGGTAACAACAATAATAATCTTAATAACAGTGTGACGGGCGGAGGAGCGACACCGGGAACAGCTGATGATGTCACTCCCACCGCCACCGCCGCGGCCGCAACCGTGCTGGATGTCTTTAGAGCGTCCATCGCAGACAACGAAAAGCAAAATGAACAAAAGCTGGAGCAACAACAACAACAACAACAACAACAACAACAGCAAGAGCGGCAGGCGCGGCGGGAGCAGAGGTGGCGCAGTCTGACGAGGGAGAAGCGCCGCCGGCTGGAGAGCTGGAGCTGCAGCGGTGGTGGCAGGAGGGAATGATTCACCACCAGAGGTCTCGCTATGCCGCCGACAGCCGTAAAGGATCGGAGACCGGCGGCGGAGGTGTCGGTGTCGGCGTTGGCGGCGCTGGCAGCAGCAGTGTTGGTGTGGGATGGGCGGCGATGACAAACACGCAGAATAATAATAATAACAATAATAATAATACGGGTGGTGGTGGTGGTACTGCGGCCGCTGTGACGTTGCACGTTCCACACAGGGACAGCAATGTACAGAGTCTCCGCACTAACTCCTTTGCTGACAACGTCAGCAGTCTCTCTGGGAGTTGCCTCTACCATATCAATATCAATTATAATAACAACAACAATAATAATAATAATAATAATAATAGTAACAACAACAGCCGCCGCCCCACGTGGCTGAGCGGCAGCGGCAGCAACGACAATGAGGGTCTGACGAACACGCATACCACGACCACCGGCACGGCGGCGGCGGCCTTGGGGGAGGTGTGCAGCGACGACGGGGAGATGAGTTTCTCCTCTGACGAATTTGAGCTTCTGAGTGAAAACATGGACAGAGTGGAGTTGATTGGGGTCGCGGGGGGCGCGAGCGGCGGCAACGCGAGTCACCGCAGCAGCGGCAGCTACCACACACCCCACCTCGCGCGCAGCAGCAGCAACAGCTACAACCCCAGTCACCAGGCGTCTCCGCAGAGCCAGCAGCAGTTGCAGCAGCAGCAGTACCAACAGGTGTCGCCGCTCCCCTCCTTGTCGTCTGCCAACAACAATAACAATAACAGCAACAACAACAGCATCAACCAGCAGCAGCAACAACAACAACAACAACAACTAGTGCCGTATCGGCATGGGGAGCCTGACAAGGGGGGAGCCGACCCGTACAAGAGAGTCTCCAACGTCCACGGGGCTCTGATGTATGTCTGTGAATATATTGGCTACGACGACGCAGAGACCACTGCTGCTGCTGCTACTACTATTACTACTACTTTTTCTGCCGCCGCTGCGACAGCAGTGAATGCCGATGAAGTTTATAATAGTAGCGGGAGTCACACGCGCGCCGGGGGGAGTGTGACGAGCGGCATGACTAACATTCAGCAACAGCAACAGCAGCAGTACCGTCAAGGCCACTTAGGCGAACACGATGACACCCACGCCAGGGAGGAATTCCGTTCTGTTGACACCCTCACCGGCACCGCCGCCGGCACCGCCGGCAACCATAACCATTACAGTCAACAGCAACATCAACAGCAGCAGCCGCCGCTACCACTGTGGACACACAATAGGGCCCCGACACTCGTGATCAACACTCGCCGCCGCAGCAGCGCCGGCAGCGCTACTAGTGTCACCACTGCTGCCGCCGCCGCCGCTAGTGGAGGTGAGGTACCGAGCGGCAGTGGTAATGGTGGTGGTGTTGTTGCTGGTGGTGCTGGCGGCGGTGGAGACGCAGCCGGCGCGCAGCTTCACTGGCGATTGGACTCCAACAGTTTCAGCAACCACAGCAGCAACCAGGCAGGCAACCATAACAACAACAACAGCAACAACAACGCCGGCTACGGCGGCGGCGGCATTCTCGTTCACAGCTCTCACCACCACCACCACCACCGGCACCGCAGCAGCGCGCAGAGTCACCACACCCCTCCCGTCGACAACAACAGCAGCAGCGGCAGTAGCAGCAGCGATGGAGATGACGACGATGCCAGTGCCGCAAAGGGGGAGCAGCAGCACCCCTCCTGCTTTGAAGACAACGACCATCATCACTCTAGTACTAGTACTAGTACTAGTACTAGTAACGGCTCTTCCTTCGACAGCAGTGGTAGTAGCACCACCGCACCACCGATACTCGTGATAGTGTTGATGACTGTGACAGCTAACAGCAGCAGGCGGCAGAGGCGGCAGAGGAGGGCAAATCGCTGCGATCCCCAGCGACGCGGAGCTGCTTGCGTACTACCGCTCCCGCCCGCTGCTGGCCGGCACCGTGGGCGGCGCGGTGGTGACCCTGTACGACGAATCGTGCGACAGGGCAGCCGAGGAGGCACGGGCGCCCCCGCAAACGACAGCTGGGACAGCTGGGACGGCGGCGGGGAGTTGCGCTGGTGGTGAAACTCCCGCTGACAATAGTCGCGGCGTGGTGGGTAGTAGTGCGCAGGCGACGGGCGGCGGCAGGGGGACCCAGAACGCGGAGGCGGAGAAGGGAGGAAGAGGAAGAAGAGACGATGCTGCCGCTGGTGACGGTGCCTTTCTTCTTTCAGATGTTCCCGTGCGAAATGCGGCAGCGGCGGGTGGAGGTGCTGAACACGCTGCTGCGCGCCATCCCGGCCGCCATCCGCCGCCGCGCCTTTGCGAGGGAGCAGCGCCGGCAGCGGCAGCGGCAGCGCCTGCAGAGACTGCAGGAGCGGCAGCAGCGCCGCCGACAGCGGCGGAAAGTGGAAAAGGAGGAGGAGAAGAAGAAGGAAAAGCAGCAGCAGGAGAAGGAAGAGAAGGAAGTGAGGGAGACGGGAGAGGAGCGAGCCGTCGAGGCGGGGCAATGCACTTTTTACGAGGGAGACGAGGACGAGGGCGACTACGTATGCAGCGAGGCCGAGGACACGTATCGGTGTAGGCAGCGGCAAAAAGAAGAGGGGCAGGAGGGAAGCGATGATGGTAGTGATGATGGTAGTGATGACGATGGAAGTAGTAGTAGTAGTGGCAGCGTCCCCGCCGCCCTGAGTGACCTGCGGCGGCGGCGGGGGCGGCACCACCCCAACTCTCCCCAACACGCCGCCAAGGCCACCACGAATACCGAAGAGGAGGAAACGAATGACAATAATAAGGGGCAAAAGCAGGGCAGCCATGAGCGCAGTCTGTCAGATCTGAACGATTCCACCATTGTGTTTCACCCGCCGCCGCCGACTCCGCCGTCGTCTTTCCCACCCACAGTGTTCGTTCCTCTCGTAGGCCGTGTCGCCATCGCGCGAGAGAGACTCGACATCAACAGGGACGCGCAGCTAGGGGGTTGCCGCAATAGTAGCGGCGAAGAGAAGAGTCAGGAGTGGGATGAGCCGCACTCCATCAATCCCACGGACGCGAGCGGGGGCGGTGGTGGCGGCGACGGCGGCAGCGGACAAGGCCGCAAGGAAGAGGACGGCGAGAACAACCTCAACATCAACAACAACAACAACGACCACAGTTGCTACAGCGACGGCAGTGGTAGCGGCGACGCTGAACGGCAGACACGCATGCAGAGAGACACACACTTTTTCGACAGTTACACCCCCACCGCCGCCGCCGCCGGCAACAACGCCGCCAGCAACACGAGTAGCATTCGCCAAGATAACAGACGGAGGGACAAGAGCGGCGCCGGCAGCGGCGTCGGGGGCACTCCTCCCCCCACCAACGCCACCACCGCTAACACCACCGCTAACACCGCTACCGCGACCGCGGAGCCGTCCAGCAGCAACGACAACTTTACGGAAGGCGGCGTTGTCATCTCCTCCTCGACCGCGGAGGAGTCCGGCGGCACGGCGGCGCCGACGACAGCTCCTGACGCCGCCCTCGCCGTCTCCGGCTATAGCAGCCGCAGCGCCGCGCGCCGGGAGGAGGAGGAGGAGGAAGCGGAGGCGGAGGCTGAGGAAGGAGGTGGTAGCGATGGCGGCAAAGCGAGAGAACAACACCACCACCGCCGCCGCGCCACCGTCGCCGCCGGTCTTCCCAACAAAGGAATGATGACGACGACGACAGCGCCAGCACCGATCGCGAAGACGACCTTCTTCCCTCTCAGCATCAACAGCAACAGCATCAGAAGGGACATCGCAAAGGGTCTGGCGGCGCTGCCACCGCCGCGGCCGCCGACGCTCTGCCTCCCACGTCGCCTCTGCAGACACGGCAGCACTCCTCCCCCTTCACGGTCACCGGCGCCGACACCACACCGCACGGCAGCGCCAACCGGCGCAAAGAAAGGCTTTTTTCTCTCCTCACCACGCCTCCCTCCTCACCGACGCTGGTGCCACCGCTCGGGGGAGGGGGAGGGGGGCTGCTGTTGCTGGCGACGGACGGAGGCGGCGCCGCCTCCCCTTGTGCTGTTTCTGCGCGCGCGGCGGAGGCGGCGGCCGCGGAAAAGGTCGCGTGCCGCCTGCGCACGCTCGGCGTTGTCACGCGTGTGGAGGCGCGCAGCGACACCTCTTTCATCGCCCACGTGCGTACCCCCGCGGCGGCGCTGCTGCTCTACTTCCTCGCCTCGCGTGTGCTGCTGGACAGGCACGGCGCGTGGTTCTGCCGCCGCCGCCGGCACTACGTGTGTCTGCGGGACTACTGCGGCGCGGCGCGGCGGCTGGGGCAGCACCAGCGGCACCTGCTCACCGACGGCTTGCCGTGCATGCCGCTGGTGGTGGAGCGCGCGCGCGCCGCGGGGGCGGTCATTCCTGGCGTCACCAACGCGCCAGAGGACGCGGAAACTATCCCCCATCAACGTCGTAATAGCAACGGCGGCGGTAGCACGAATCTTCAGAGTGCTCACAACACAACAACAACAACAGCAACGGCATCAGTGGTGGTGGTGGTGGTGGTGCTAGAGGCGGTAGTAGTAACGACACACATTATGGAGGCAGCACCAGTCAACAGTCGCAGCAAGACAGCGCGATGACGGCTGTCGACGCTGTAGAGTTGGAGAGGCGACAGCCCGCCGCCCCCCTCCCCTTCCCCGCGCAGATTCCGATGGCTGTGGTTGAGCGGCGGCGGCACCAGCGAAACAGCAGCAGCGCCGCGAGCAACAACTTCACCAGTGCTAATACTACTAATACTACTAATCATAATCATGGCAATAATTATGGCGCAAGCGGGGCGGACGGGGAGAAGCCTCTGTCGCCGCCGCCTGCAGCAGCGCCCGCGTCTCCTCCGTTTAGCGCCTCTGTTGCCTCCGCCGCCGCGCCGCCGCTGCTGCCTCTATTGCTGCCACGGGCATTCTCCCGCCCACATCCATGCAAGCACTGCCAACAGCAACAACAACAACAGCAGATGTCGTTGGTAATAACGCCCCCGGCACCGCGCCGCAGCTGTCTGGCCTTGCGGCTGCTGCTGCTGCTGCTAGTGTCGCTACCAGTGGTGGTAGTGGTGGCAATGGTGCTGCCGCTGCTGCTGCTAGTGCGGTGTACGTGCAGCATCCGCTACCGTACGGCAGGGGCGGCGCGGTGGAGTGGGGACCCCCTCAGGGGTATCAGACGGTGCGCGTGGCGCAACAGCAACAGCAACAGCAACCATTTCAGGGTAGCCTTCCTCAGTTGTCATCGCTGACACCTTCGCCGCTCGCGGAGGCGCCGCCGGTGTTCATCTCCTACGCCCCTTTCAACAGCACTCATTCGCAACAACAACGACAACAACAGCCGCAACAGCAGACGACACACTACTATCTGAGTACCGCCCCGCCTCCAGGCGTGGTAGCGGCGGCGGGGACCCCCTCTCAGGGCAGCGTTGTGTACTACACACAGGCGCCGGCGCAGCACATACACTACCTCTCACCCCAGCAACACGCGTTCGTCTCTGCCCAACAACAGCAGCAACAGCAGCAACATCCGCCGTCGCACACCCTCACGGCGGTGGCAGCTCCTCTTCATTCTTCTCCTCCATCCTCTTCCTCCTCTGCTTCTGCAGCCCCCGCGCCTGTCTATCGGCTGGTTGTACCCGCCGGGTACACCGCCGCGCCGCCGCCGCCCCCGGCCAGCAACATCATCGCCTTTGCACACTCCTCCTCGTCCTCCTCTCAGCAGCCGCAGCAGCAGCAACAGCAACAACAACAGCAACAACAGCAAGGGCAGCACATGCAGCAGCTGTCGCCCCCTCAGTATCCGTATCCCCAGCATCAGCATCAGCAGGTGTCGGCGGCTACTCTTCCGTTTCCCCCCGGCACGGGCCTCGTGGCGTCTCCTGCCCCTCACAGCCTGAACGCTAATTCAACTACAATGACAACAAACATGACTGCAGCGGCGGCGGTGGCGGTGGCAGGCCCCCCTCCTGCTACTAATTCTAGGCAGTACTATCAGCAAACACAAACACAACAGCAACAACAACAGCATCAGCAATCTGGCGTCGGCGGCGGCGGAATCTATTATGCACCTGCGGCCGCGTACACAGCTGCCGGCCCTCTGCCGCCTCCTATCAACAACAACAACAATAATAATAGTATCAGTAACAACAATGGTGTTTCAGGATATTACACTATCACCTACGCCGGCCACGGCCAGGCCCCCTATTGAGGCGGGGTCCTTGTGCAGAAAGTTAATAAATAGTAAATAATGCTAAGCGAGATGAACACATTTTATTATATATGATGCGTATAGTATCACCAGTGGCCTGTCCTTGGACCTCTGCTCAGTTAACACTTACGCACTGATGTATTCACTGGTTTCTTTTTCCTTTTTCTTTCTTCTTCTTCTTCTTTCTTCTTGTATTGCTTTCTCTTTCTCTTTCTCCACTCTTTCCCATTTTTCAAATATCTTCTTCATATCTTTTTCTTTGTCTTTTACTCCTTCTCTCTTGTGCTAGCCTTTTTTTTTCTTTGGCTTCCTTCCCTTTTATTCATTCTCCCCATGCTTACCATCATATATGCATATTTGTATGTATATGTATATTACAGAGTATAATAATCTAATCCAATCAAGTATTTCATTTTTCTAATTATCTTTCTGTGTGTATATATATAGATATAACATTGTCCTTGAGTAATTTAGTCTTCTTTCTTCTTGCTTACACTCACGTCTTCTCTTCTCTTTTTGTTTTTTATCTCTCTCTTTCATGTAAACTCTCTATAATAACCATTTCTCGCTGTTTTTTTTTTTTCAAATCCTTCTCCATTCTTCTTTCACCTATCATTTTCTTATTTCCTTTATTTTTCTTTTCTTCTGTGAAAAAAAAGAAGAAGAAAAAACACAAAGGCTTGCTTCACCTATCACTTCTATCCCTTTCGCTCTCCGATATCTCTGCTCTTTCTTTTGTTGTATTCAAAAGAAAAACTCTCTAAAAAAAACTGTTTATTCTCTTTTTTCCTCTCTCTCTTCTCTCTCTCTCTCTCTCTCTCTCTCTCTCCTCTTTCTTGTGTGCTTATCTCGAAAATGATTTTTTAATGTACCATCACTTGTTTTTTTTTCTATGTGTTCGCTCTTAACTCTTCCTATCTTGTGCGTTTTGTTTTACAAGGTTCTCTCAGAAGGAAAAAGAAACTTTTATTCTATTTCCTTTTTTCCATTCATCTATCTTTCACTCCATTACATTTCGGTTTGCTTACCTCTTTTCCTCTCTCTTCTCTTTATTGAGTAGTTTTTCCCGTTTGCGTCTCCTTCTCCTTTCGTCATGCATTCATGCATGCATGCATTCATCCACTCATTCATTGATTTTTTTTTTTAATTCGTGAAATTCAATTGCCGAACTTACAGGCACCTACTTTTCTATCATTGTTCCTTATCTTTTTTTTTTTTTTGCCCCATTTCTCTTTTTGTTTTTGTGCGATGCTGTCTTCAGTGTGTCTTCTCTCTTCTCTCTTCTCTCTTTTTACCTTTTTCCTCATCGTGCCTGCGGTTCCTCCTCTTTCCTTCGTCTTTTTCTTTATTTGCTTGCTTGTTTGTTTGCTTGTCTTCAGCTCATACGCTTACGAAGATGCAATCAGGCAGCAAGCATGCATCATCTCTCTCTTCTTATCCTTTTTTTTCTTTTCTCTCCCTCTTTCTGCCTCTTCCATTTGTTTTATACAAAGTTATGCGCACGACCCCAGTGCGTGTGAGAGTGTGTGAGAGTCGTAGAGAGAGTGAGTGAGAAAGGCAACGCACCGATGGGATACTTAATACATCACAGAGAAACACACACACACGAGACAAAAGAGGGAAATGACAACATCTACAACCTCAACCCCAACAACAACAACTCAAGTCCAAATTTATCCTTTGTTGAACATCAGTTACAATTTCAAAAACACTGGTTTGGAAAAAACTAAATAATAATTTTAACCATATTCCCCATCCATAATAATAATAGTAACAATAATAAAACTGCATCAATCGTGTATAGATGTTCCGTTGACACAAACACACCCATACACATACAAAAAAAAGTGTCGCTCAAAATAGGAAAAAAAAAAGGACGCAGATCCTATCAGTGCGTCTTGATCCACATCTAAAAACTTCCACCCATCAAAAATACAAATTAAATAAATAAAACGAAGAGATGACGTTGAAATTCTCATTCGTTGTTTTTTTCCCTTCAAATATATCATGCATATATCAAGGCATGATGAGGTGAACAAAGGTGCATCCTGTGTTTTCCTGTGTTTTTTTTTTTTTGGTTTTACTCTTTCGTTGATTTATCCATTCGCTTTTTTTTTCTATCTCCCATTCTCTCACACATTCTCTCATTTATTGCTTCGACTCTCGTAGCCTTTTTTTTTTCTTTTTCTTTTTTTTTCAATTGACTGTTTTCGTTTTTGCTACTTATTAATCGTTTTATCATCTTGTGTTGCTATTCTCCTTCTGTACCTCCCGCGTATTATGTTTTTTTCCCTTCTTTATTCTTTCTATCAGCTCTGTTTTCCCCTCCCCTCTCTCTCTTTCTCTCTCTCTGTGTGTGTCTTTTTCTCTCTCTCCACTCTATCTTTTTTTTTTTAAACATTTTCCTCTCTTTACTCTTTCTCCTTCTCCGTTTCTGTCCTTCTTGCCAAAATACCTTGCTTCTTCTGTAAACATTAGCTGCACTCCGGCACAGGTGCGAGGGAAACTGAAAACAACAACAACATGAACGAATAGGAGAATGGAGGAGGAGGAGAAACACACAGAGACACGCACAAGAGAGAGAATAAAAGGGAAGGATAGATGCGAAATATTGGTATTGTTATCAATATCATTACTGCTACCACTACTATTAATTCTGTACACTACTACTACCTTTTATTGTCGGGATGTAGCACTCTTTGAAAGAAAAGAAAAACTTTTTATTTGCTGCTTCTGATCTGGTTCAACTTTTTCTTCCTCCCTCTCCTCTTTTCATTGACTTACGAGAGCCTCCACTCCTCCTTTTTTTTTTCATTGTCCTTTCTCTTCACACACTCTGTAAGCTGAAAGTCAGTGAATAGAGCATTCACACATGCATACACACATGCACATACAAAGAGACACAAATACATGCTAGATGGTTTGCTTTGTTTGTGTGTGTATGTGTGTGTGAGTGCAAGCTACATCGGTGGCTGCTATTTTTTATTTTTTTTTATGCATCCTCTCCCTTCTTTGTTCTTATTACTTTTTTATTTTATTTTTAGTTTTTTTTTCTCTCTCCAGATTGTCTTTGAAAAGCAAACGAGACGGTCATTAAAATGAGGTCGGACGGAAAAGACATCTACTTTTTCGTGATTAGATTATTGTTTTCGAAGTCACAGCATTCTATTCCCCCCCCCCACCTCTCACAGAATCACTAATAAACAAACTAAAACAAAAAACAGCACAACGAAACAAAACACAATAATTACAATCAACAGAGAGAACAACAACAACAATGAACAACAACACCGATGACACACGCACACACACACAACACGGGAATCAGTCTCTTTTAGAGGCTGCAAAAGTAACCACACAACCGAATGTTATCTGAAGAGCAATTTTATTTTTCTTCTTCTTTCACTTGTAAAGAAGATGGGACATTAGTCGCATGTATTATTCTTCATTTTATTCATGTTGTTTCTGTCGTCAGAGGAAAAAAAAGCAATGAAAGCCTTCTTTTTTGCTCTTTGACGTGTCATCTGATAGAGAAACGAAATTCAGTATCAAATAAACAACCTCTTTCTCTCCCTCTCCCCCCCTCGCCATCCTGCAACTTTCTTTTCTATACTTTCTTAGAAATCTATTGCCAATCCAATACTTCTGCTCTCTTTTATTTACAAAAAAAAATAAAGGGAAAGAAAAGCTTCCAAACAACAACAACTACAAAAAAGAAAAAGAAGGGAAACTTCGCTACACCCTCCCCTTTTTCTATCCTTCACACCCCATCACTATCACATGTCCAAGCGCCCGCGCACGGAGGCCGACGACGAGGCCGCGGCCGCCGTCTACCTCACGCACCTGCACCAGGCCGCCTTTATCAAAAACTGCGTCGAACACACCACCAACATCACGGTGGTCGCCGCGGCGGCGGAGTTGCATGACAGCAATAATAATAACGATGCAGCCCGTGACGTGATCATTGCGGGAACGCTGGCGGAGCTGAAGAAAGAGGCGCAGACGCGCGCCTTTTCTCGGCGACGCACTGTACAACGGCGCTGTGGCGGCCGGCGCTTGCGGATGGTGAAGGAGGCATTTCGGCAGGGGAGACTGTCACACTCTCTGTGCCGCGTCAGGAAGGGGCTGGCTTCCGCACCGTGACGCTGGCGGCGCTGCCGACGCAGGCGGCGCGCACCAACTGCCCCCACCGCCCTGACGCTTTTTTGGGTGTCGCCGCCGCCGCCGCCGCCACCGCCGCCGGCCGCAAAACGGCTGACAACACTAAGAAGAAGCTGCTGGATGTGTTCGTTTGCAGCGCCGACGACGACGCGCAGGGGGAGGCGGCGCTGCTCTTTGCCGTTGGCGCGGGCGGTGCCGCACTCCTTCTCCGCCAAAGGCGGCGCGGCCGCCAACGGCTACACCACCGGCAGCCCCCTGCACGTGCGTGTCGCGCTGCGAGGCCACGGCCTCAAGCCTGTCGCGGACACTCAGTAAATCAAGGCGTCGCCGCCGCTGGAAGAAGTGCTAGCGACCGTCGCGAACATTCAGCTCGCGCAGCGGCTAGTGGACGCGCCGACGAGTCTGCTGGACACCGCCAGCTACGAGAAGATCGCCTCCGGCCTCGCGGCGCGCCTCGCCGCCGCCGCCCCCGCGGGCGTCACAGTCACTTTTGACGCGATCGTCGGCGACGAGCTCGCGCGTCGCGGGTACGGCGGCATTTACGCCGTCGGCCGCGGGGCGGAGCGTGCGCCGCGGCTGCTGACGCTGCACTACCACAACGCGCACGCCGAGAAGCACAGCAAAACGCCGCGGCGCGTGGCGCTGGTGGGCAAAGGCCTCGTGTACGACTGCGGCGGCCTCGCCCTCAAGACTCCGACGGTGCACATGTGTAACATGAAGACCGACATGGCGGGCAGCGCGGGGGTGCTGGGGGCGTTTGTGAGCTTTGTCACCGCCGCCTGTGCTGCCGCTGCCGCTACTACACAGCACCCGCGCTACGCGGACGTCGCCGATCTGTCCGTGACGCTCTGCGCGGCGGAGAACGCGATCGGCCCCGAGGCGTTCCGCAACGACGATATTTTGCTCATGAAGTCGGGTCTGACGGTCGAGATCAACAACACGGACGCGGAGGGGCGTCTCGCGCTCGGCGATGGCGTCGCACACGCCACGGGCGAGCTTTCCTTCACCCCGGACACCGTGCTGGACATGGCGACGCTGACCGGCGCGCAGGGCATCGCGACCGGCGTCCACCACGCCGCCATCTACAGCAACAAGGCCGAGGCGGAGGCGGCGGCACTCGCCGCCGGCCGTCGCACGGGTGACACGTGCTTCCCCGTGCTCTACTGCCCCGAGTATCACCAGCCGCTGTTCCGCTCGAATCATGCCGACATGCGCAATCTGATGAGCAACACCGTTGACGCGGGCGTGAGCTGCGTGGGGTACTTTGTGGAGTCGCACCTCAACAAGGCGTTTGCCGGGAGCTACATTCACGTCGATATGGCGTTTCCCTCGTTTAACGAGCGCGGCGCGGCTGGGTATGGTGTCGCGCTTGTCACCGACCTCCTCGCACACCACTAAGTGGAGCTGCTGCTGCTGCTGCTGTATGTATGCCTGGACAAGAGTGGGAAAAGGAAAAGAAAAAGAAAGAATTACAATAATGAAAAAATAAAAAGAAAAGCTCCAACCCCCAGAAAAATCAGAACCGAGGATGAGCCGTAGAGGGAGAAAACAAGTAATGTTGCTTCGTTTTTTTTCTTCTTTTATGATCTTGCTATAACTAACGCACTCAAAATTGTTACTCAACAAGAAGAAGAGAGTGCAATAAAAAATAATTCCCCTTTGGTTTTTGTTTTCTTGCTTACTTGTTTTTATATTAGTGCGACTCTATTTTCTTCTTCTTCTTCTTCTTTTCTTCATCTTTTTTTTTATCTTCCTATTCAAATAACAGTGTGTGGAGCCTGATCAGCACAGAGGGTACGGAGAGGGCGAAATAGCATTTTTTTTTAAATATCTCTTATAGTTCTTACCATATTTATCTTTTCTTTTCGTTTCCCCTTCGCAGAACCCTCACGCACTCCACTTCCGTTTGATTTTTTTTTTTTTGATTTCTTGTCATTTTCCGTATTTGGCACTCTTTACGTTCACTATTTATTATCGTATTGTTTTGTGTGCCACCTCTTATTTTTGGTTTTCCGTTTGTTTTCTTGTTTCCATCTAGCTTTCAGTACTCGTTGTTGTATTTTTTGTTTACTTCCTCTTTTGTTTCTTAAATTTCCTAAGAGTTTCTTTATCTTTTTTAGCTCTTGTTTTTCGTTTTCACTTTTTATTGTCATTCTTAAGATGAAAAAAACAACACAAGCAGTGTCTAATTCTTTTTACTTTTGTTGCGAGGCTTCATTCACGTGTTGAATTGAACAACAATGAAAAAAAATGATAATATGAAGTTAATGAAGTAAAAACACGTTGAAGAGATGTGGCTGCGATTGAAAAGGAAAACTTGAAGAAAACAAAAAGAAAAAGAAATATATGGATCACGTTTTGTTGATATGTTGTTCTTGTTGTGCAATTAGAGTTAATGGAGGTGAATATATATATATGGTCGTAGGGGCAGCGAGACGAGCGCCCACTGTATGCTCGCATACAGCTGGGAAATACTTTTCAGAATACATATAAATGTATGTATGTGTACTTTCTCCTCTCTTTGCACTTGCTGATGTTTATTCATTGATTCTTTCATGCATACAATCATTTTCTCTCCCTCTCCCTCTTCTCCTTCGTATTTCCCTTCCCCAGTGCAGACGAGTCTAGTGCGACATTTTTCACTTTCCATTTTCCAGCAGTGTATAGCTTGGTTCAGTTTTGGTTTCAGTACTGTTTTCCATCTAGGTGCATTGCGAGATTTGTTTCTCTCTCTCTCTCTCTCTCTCTCTCCCCATCTCCATTCGTATTTACTTTCCCGATTCCCGGATTGCATTTTTCGCTTTCCATTTGCCAGCAGTGTATAGCTTGGTTCAGTTTGGTTTCAGTACTGTTTTCCATCTAGGTGCATTGCGAGAGTTCTCGCCTCCTCTTTCTCACTGTCATTGACTCTCAATCACATGGTCTTTCTGTTTTTCTTTTCTCTTCCCTTTCTTCCGCGTACTTTTCGTTTCTCTCCTCCATTTCCCAGCAGTGTATAGCTTGGTTCAGTTCGGTTTCAGTACTGTTTTCCATCTAGGTGCATTGCGAGATTTGTTTCTCTCTCTCTCACTCACTCTCTCTTTCTCCGCCTCCGCCTCCCCTGTCTATAACCATTCCTTTCTTTTTTCTCCTCCGCTTTGGTTCATCTATTTCTCCCGCTTTGTCTGTGAAGCGAATCTAGAATGGTCGTGTTTGGGTGTTTGTTTGGACTTTGATACGTACCAACAGCATGAAACACTTTCACACACACAAAAGATAAATAAAATAAAACAATCAAGAAATCAATGAATGGATCAACCGAGAAATAAAGTGACAACAACAACAACAACAACAATAACTAAACATATGCAAGGCTGTAAAGATATGCGCATGCGCGCACACATATAACAGTGGCTACAAGTAGAAAGGGTGCCTTGTGGCGTGGCGTATACACGTACTAATTACAATGCAGTCTCTTCCTTACGCCATTCACGATCGCTCGATGTACTAATCTCTCTCACCTCACGTCTCTCTCCCTCACTATAATTTCTTTCTTTTTCATCTCATCTCTGTCGTGTCATTTTTTTTCTCTGTTATCCACTATGCCAAACGATCTAGCTCCTTTCGTATAGTGCGTACACATGTATCGAATTTGATAAACAAACAAGTACACATACGCACGCACACACGCACATACACGGAGAGATAGAGACTCACATACATCTATAAACATAGACTCTTAACAACGTATAAAATTGGGTGATTAAACTGTTCCATTTGTTAGTGTTGATCGATTTTTATATCATTACAAAGAAGTAAATAAATTGATCATTATTACTTCCTCTCACTTCCTCTTGTTTTTACTCTTTTTCTAAATAAGCCCAATTAAAACTCTTTACTTCGAAACGAAAGCAAACAAACAAACAAGCAAAAAATGGAAGGGGTGCTAGCCTTGACGCGTTGTTTCTCCTCCCCCTCCTCTTCTTCCGCAGCTGCAGCAGCAGCAGCACCAACAGACCACCACATCACTGACCATACCAATGCTGGATCTACTAATACTACTACTGTTAATACTACTGCTAATATTCCTACTACTACTACTACTACCAGTAACAGTGCTGATGGCGGCAATAGCGACGGCAACGGAGGCCCAAATGCCGCGCATGCCGAACGCCCCAGTGATTGTCATGATCAGCAGCATCAAAGACAAGAGAATGAAGAGCATACACGCGGGAAAGAGGCGAAAAATGCGGAGAGCAATTCAAATTCAATAGGGTCTTCAGTACCGGCTGTAACTCCCCCCGCTCCTCCTCTTCTTCCTCATAATAATAATAATAATAATGACACTACTGCATGTATTGCTACCATTGGGTCGTCACCCTCCGCCCCCGCCTCCGCCTGTGTCTCCTCTACGCCATTTGACGTGTTAGAGGCGGCGGTGTTGGAGGCTGTCTGCAGTCACTACCGCGCGCGCCGCCGGCGACTCTCCAACCTGTCCTCTAGAGCTTCGCTGGCCGCCAGCCCTCCGCTGCCGCATCTCTCTTTGTTTCCTTCCTCTCCTGTAATTGCTGTTTCTCCTCCTTCCTCGCCGTCACCAGTGACTGATAAGAGCGGCTGTGGCGGCGGCGGTGGCGGCGGAGGCGTCCTCAACAGCAACAACAATAACACCAATAACAACACAAGTTCAAATAGCGATAACAGCGACGACACGAAGAGGAGAAAAAGAGAAGGTGGTGATGGGGAGAATAATAATAGTAACGGCAATAGTGTTGCTGCCGTTGCTCTCACGCGCTGCTGGAGGGCTCTCTGTGATGGCAACATAAATGGATGTGAATCTGTCACCCAAAGCAACAACAATAGCGACGGCCCGTGTAACAAACACGAACACTACTCGTCAGATTTAATCAGACGTCTCTTCTACACAAATGAAGTGCTGCTCTTCCCCATTCATCGTCCATGTTGCCTGCATGAAAGGGAAAGTGGTTTTGATGGAAATAACGAGGAGAGTAGCGACGAGCAGCAGCAGAAGCATCAGCAGCAGCATTCACTCGCTAATGGAATAATCACATCAGCCGAGGCTGAAGGAAGAGAAGGAGAAGGAAGGAGAAGAGGAAGAGGGGAGAGAGATATCAGGCACCACGCAGTCACAGACGCGGCACGCAAGCCAAAAGGAGCGAAAGGTGCACTGTTCAACGATACCACGCACGGCAGCGCTGACTCCACTCTACTGCGGTGTGACAGGAACAATACAGGAGGCCAGGACAACCAAGGCGGGGAGGGGGAAGAGAGCGAAGAGGAGGAGGAGGACGAGGAGACCGCCCTTTTTGAAGATTTCTGTGTCTTTTTGCACGAAAATTTCTCCCAGTACGTAACAGCCCGCCTGACGCCCCTCGTGGCCGCGTGGGAGGATCAGCTGCGGGAGGCCTGCGTCCGGCACTGCCTGCCTTTGGTGGAGGCGGAGGCGGAGAGAGCCTCGGCGGCCGCGGCGGCAGCGGCGGCAGCAGCGGCAGTCAAGGTGCAGGTAGAGTCCAAACAACACCAGCAACAAGATCAAGAACAACAAGAACAACAACAACACTACCAGGAAGACGGTGGTAACGCGACGGGTGCTAGTCCATCGAAGCGTGTAAAGTTGGAAGAAAACGACGACGCCAGCAGAGGCGGAGGGGATAGCAAGGAGGCAAGCGAGCATCAGGCTAATAGCAGTAGTAGTGTTAGTGGTAGCAACACCGCAGCAGAAACGACAGGTGTTAATGTTGCTAATGACCGTCCTCGCCGCCGTCGGGTGGCCTTGTTTATGCCTTCTACAACAACAACAACAACAACAACAACAGCACCAGCACAAACAGTAGGAGTAGAGGAAGGGAAAGGATCGGCGTTACAGACAAAAGTAAAACAGGAAGAGAGGTGGAGAACGAAGAAGAAGAGAAGGACGGAGGGGAAGATGCGAAGGAGAAGAAGCACCACTCCTCGGAGCCCCCGTCCCACCTTGACACGGCTAATTTGCAGAAATTGACGGAGGGCCTCTCGCGCCAGATGAGGCTTTTCCACGCCATATTTCTTTCCCCTGACGGTGACGCGCGACAGGCGTTGCTGTCAGACGTAAAGACAGAGGTAGGGCTCGACAACTCTAGTGGCAATATGGGCAGTGGCGGTGTTGGCTGTTTGCAGCCGCGAACGTGAAGTCCCTCTCTGCCTCTGTGATGGGATTGAGCACTGCCCACACCAGTGTGTGAAGGAGAAGGACAATGAAGGCGGTGATGATGATGGTGGTGGTGAAAATAACGCGCGCGCCGCCGCCCGATTTCGTTTCTTGGAGCGTCTTGATCGGTTTCTTTTCAGTGAGAACGGCACGCCAACGTCGATGGAGGAGGGGAGCATCGCCAACGGCGGAGGTGTCGATCCCGTCAATGTCAATGCGGCGGCCACCACGAATACTCACTCCTTTTGTTCTTCTCCGTCGGCGTGTAGGAATGAAGCGGCAACAGTTTTACGTTTTCCCGAATATCCGCAAGAACAAGACGAAGAAGAGGAAGAAAAACATCAGCAACCACAGCAGCAGCAGCAGCAGCGTCACCGCCATCATCACCACCACCGCCACTGCCCTCTGCGTCGCTGCTGGATGGAGCCCGGCAGCGAGGAGGATTTGTACTGGGAGTCGATCGCACGCGAGCTGCTGATTGATTTACACACAAACAGCGAAGCGTTGTTTCCACCTGTATCGTCGGTGACACCTGGAGACAGAAGAGGCCCCGACGCGACAGGAAATAACACGAATAATAACGATGGCATTAGCAAGAACAGCAGCAGCAGCAACAACAACACCAAAGAGGAGAAGGAAAAGGAGGTGATTCACACGGCGACGACGAAACAGCACAGCGGTGGTGGGGACCCCCGCGCGCGCGTGTGTAGGCGGCTGGCTGCTCTCCCGCTTGTACCGCGCACGCACCTTCTGCTGCGCCACTCAGCGCTGCGTCGGGCGTTTCTCTCGTACGCTGCGAATTCCAGTGACGAGTCGTTTGTGGAAAGTCTCCTGGGCATATCTTCCTCCTCTTTCTCTTCTTCTTCTTCTTCTTCTTTCTTTCCCGTTTTCGCCGCGAGGTGACAATGCGGAGGGCACCGCCGCCACTTCTTCCGCCAGCGCTTTCAACAACAACAGCAATAATAATAATAATAACTGTGGCGCCAATAAACCAGGTAGCGACCGCTTGAAGAGTGCTTTAAGGTGTGCTGGTGGAGAGACATGGATGATGTTAGCCGAGGACCTGTTTGGTAGCGAGGCGCCTTCTCTTCATTCAGAATCAGAGGAGTCTGAGAACGACCCAGAAGAGAATGATGACGCAAAGAAAAGCCAGCGGAGCGAAAAACACAGCGACCGTCGGTCTTGTACGCGGTATCGACAACGAGACTCGACACAACAAAAGCGTTATCAACAACAACAACAGCAAGGAGAGTGTAAGCGGTGGTTTACCCTCGGCTGCCTCTCTCTCTTTTGCCTCTCCGCCGCGGAGACAGCGGTGCGGCACCAAGTGGAGCGGCTGTGCACTCTGTATCATCTGTCGTGTCGTTTTCTTTCGGACGTGGCACCGACGATGGCGGCGGCGGCGGCGGCGTTGCCGCCCGTATCTTCAGCAAACGGAGGGAGGGCTAGTGCTGACGTATCGGCCACTGCTGCTCCGGCGACGACGACCATCACTACCACCACCACCACTAGTAGTAGTAGCACCCGTAATATCTCTTCAGTAGTGATGGCTACGATGAAGAGGGAAAATGACAGGGACGATGCCGAAGAAGAAGCGGCGGTGGGGCCGGAAACGCAGCGGCAGGCGTTTCTATCAAGAATGATCCCTCCTCATCCTCCTCCGCTGCTGCTGCTGCTGTGCTCTCGGCCGCGGCGGAGGTGTGTTGTGGGATGACCACCTCTCCCTGCTCTTGCCCTTCGTGCCGCTCGCTACCGCAGGTGCCGCTCCTTTTCCTGCTGCTGTCTGGCAATTCGGACGTGGCGGCGTATGCGCGTTGGGTGGTGGGGCTGCTGCCTCCCATGTCCTCTTCCTCCTCCTCTTCTTCCTCCTCTCCCTTTTCCGCTGTGGACCTCTCACACTTGCCCTTATCACCGTCGCATTTGTTGTCGGAGAGTGATAATATGAATGACGAGCAAACAGCGCCAGTGCCAAGTACCGAATCGAAGCAGTGCCCCACCCTTGTAAGCCGCGTTGTTTCTTTGTTTCCTCCGCCACTGCTGACCCCGACACTCGCTGACTTTGCTGGCTTTGCTTCTGCGTCCTTCTCTTCCGCCAACACCAACACCACCACCAGCGCCACTCATATTGGTGGATGATGATGACACTGGTAACGAAATTGGCGCCGGCGACACGCGTGGCATCGCCTCTTGCATGGATCTGCAGCACCTGTTGGCGCAGACACTCACCACGCCGTCCGTCACGCACGCGCTGATACAGTCGCTGCTTCTTCTTCTGTCGTCGTCTGCCGTCGAGGAAAACGCCGTGGTGGCGGTGGCAGCAAGCGGCAACGACACTTGTCAAATAGGTGGAGGAGGGGGAGGCGACGCCAAGGAGACGAAGAACAAGAACAAAAACAGTAACAAGAGGAATAAAAACAACAAGAACAACAACAACAGAAAAGTGGCAGCAGCGGCGGCGGAACAGAACTGCTCTCTGGAAGAAACGAATGCTGCGGAAAGGAAGAGTCAGTTCACGACCATCATCCAGACCCTTTTCGATCTTCTCTTCGCTAGAATGACTGCCGATGCTATTGGCACCACCACAACCTGTATTTTCGGCTCTCAGTTACTCTCAGCTCAACCCTCGCCGTCAGCGGCATCATTAGCACCGCTGTCGCCGTCGCTGCTGCTCCTCAAAGATCCACTCGCTGCTTCTCTCGTTGCCTCCGCGCTGCGCCGCACACACAGCGCCGCTCGCCACGCCGGAGACGGGACGCGTTCTGTTAGTGGTGCTGGCTCGGCGGCAGGCACAGGCGCAGACGCTACTACTACTACTACTACTGCTGCTGCTGCTGCGGAGCTCTCAGAATGCGCTGTGGGCAGTGTTGGCAGAGTGGCACCACACGTGCCTCTCACCGCTGGGCGCGGCGGGGCGGCTCGCGGCCTCTGCTGCTGCTGTTTCTGAGTCTGGATCCGTGACCCGCAGCTGCCACCGTTCTGGCACGGAGGGGGAGCCGGCGGAGAAGGAAGAGTGTGCGTTTTCTGGCGACAAGAGTGGGCGAGAGGTGAAACTGAAATCGGC
Organism: Kentomonas sorsogonicus; assembly: GCA_030347455.1. Classification (NCBI taxonomy): domain Eukaryota; phylum Euglenozoa; class Kinetoplastea; order Trypanosomatida; family Trypanosomatidae; genus Kentomonas; species Kentomonas sorsogonicus. The sequence goes on from JAQOSZ010000305.1 coordinate 320,944, forward strand.
TGCGCCGGCAGCAGCAACAACTGAAGGGGAGACGCAGCGCTCCGTCCCTCCTCCGCCGCCGCCGCCGCCTCTTGTTTCTGCCGCGCCCGGCCGCCGCCGCGTCCGTCTGGGTGCCAACCTCACAGAGACCACAGCAGCGACACACCCGACGGGAAAGGGTGGAAATGCCTCAGAGGCGGCGAATCAGTCAGTAAGCAAGAGGAGGAGTGGTGTGCTAGTATTCGTCTTGAGTGCAATAACGATGACAATGACGGCGGCGCGAAGCACCCACCCCCCTTTTCCCCACGAAAACAACAGCAACAATGACAACAACAACAACAACAACAATAGCCACAACACACAGGGCGGCGTTTGGATGGTCATGTTGCAGGAGTCCGCATTGGCACGAAGCGTCCGCGTCCGCGTCCGCGGCGGCGGCGGGTGTCGATTGCCACTCCCCCGTATCTTGCCCCTCTCGCGCGACTGATGGAGTCTTTCACATGCGCCGCGCCGCCGCCGCGCAGGAGGCGGGGGAGACGGACGAAGGCGCTGCCGGAGGAAGAGGAGGAGGAGGCGGAGGCGGTGGTGATGATGGAATTGTGAAAAGAAGAAGAGCAACATCAGCAGCTGTGATGCGAGGTGTGGCAGCGGCGAAAGCAGGCGAAACAGCAGACGTGGCGGCGGCGGCGGTAGCCGCTGCCGCTTCTCCGACTCTTTGGCAAAGAAAATCCCTGCACCTGCTGTTCCTGCGGCGTCCAGTGCGACGTGCGGTGCGATGGTGCGCGCGGTGCTGTCGGCTCTTGTGCCTGCGTGGGCGGCGGAGCTGAGTAATGTTGTTCGGGACGCTGGAGAGAATACACACCAATGCGCGCGCAAACGGGATGGCCGCTGCCGCGTCGGCGACGGCGGCGGCGCCGGCTGACACACCTACTCCGGCAGACGGGGAACATCTTGCGAGCAAGTGCAACAACAGTAGTAGTAGTAGTAGTAGTAGTGGTATCCACAGCAGAACGAATGTGGGCGCGTCGGGCGATGCTGTTAACGACATCACTAGAACAAAAGCAGCGCCAGTGCCATTATGATGCCCAGTTGCAGGAGGCACTCAGACTCGTATGCGCCAGCGTGTGTGGAATGCGCTACTACATGGCTACAATTTCAACACATTTGCTACTCCCTCAGCACCGGCAGTACAAACAGCAACAACAACAGCAACAGCGCGGCCGTAACTTGAGTGACAACACAACACACAAATGCGACGTCGGCCGGTGCGTTTTTCCTTCTCTCGGCTCGTGGCGCTTTCTCAGCAGTGCTGCGAGTGTTGGCGGCGACGGCAGCCTTCATCATCACCACCACCACCACAACTATCGTCAGGGGAGCGGCGACTATAATACTAACAGTACAGAAGAAGAAGAGGGAAACACTGTTCAACAAGGCGAAATATGAGACGCCATCGCCGCACCCCCGGCAGGCTGCGGAGAGTTTGCCGCTGTTATTGTCCCAGCGCTTGCAGCCGCTCCTGCCTTCACTCCTCTTTGTCAGTGCCGCCGTCTCTGCCGCCGTCGCCGCTATCGGGGGCAGAGGCGACCGCTAGCGGCGACAGTGATGATTGGGGTGACGCGCTGCTGCTACAGGAGACGCGGGAGGCAATAGAGTGGATTTACAACGAACTACTCTGATACTCATCCCCCCCCCACCAGGTAGGTGTGTGTGCTCCTCCTCCCTCCTCCTCCACCCCCCATTTTCACACACACACACACACACACACTATCTCACACGTACGAAAATACACTCAGGACTTTGGCCGTGTGTGTGCAACTGCCCCTTCTCCCTCCACGCTCTCGTTCTTCCTCTCCAATTGCTGCTTTTTTCTGTGTGTGTTTTTCTCCCATCCTATTCATGTCGCTGCGTTTTACGCGCCTCTTTTTTTTTTTCCTCTGCGAAAGAAGTCGACGATACCCCCACAAAACGACTAACTATAAACGATGCTGCGTGGAATTTTACCCCCCCCCGTCTCCTTTTCTCTCATTTCCTTTGCTGAGTATTTGTATACTCCTCACTTGCCTTCTTTTTGCGTTTTGTAATGTCTTTTTTCTCCCCACTGTTACAGAGGTGTGTATGCTCACTCCATCGAAGAAAATCTTCCCATCTACACTCTCGTGCTCTGCCCCCCTACTAGCCCCTTCTCCCCTTCCCGTCCTCCTCCCACTTTCTACTACAAAAGCAAATAGGAACCTTGAAAGCAAAGCAAAGCAACACGTTCCTACCACCGTTAATAACTATCACCAGTATTATTGATAACATAGTTTTCAACCGCCTCCGACTTTTTCCACAAAACGAAAAACGTCCCCTCCCTCCCTCCCATCCCTCTTTCTCTTTCTTTCTCTCGCTCCTTTTCTCTCCCCACCTCCTTTCCCTAACAAAAACCGACAAACACCCAATCCGACACGGGTTCACTCAAGGACTCACCCACCCACCACCCACAAAACACACAGAAACGCACACAAATGTCGGACGACGAGAAGCACGTTGAGGTGCTAAACACGGAGCGCCAGAAGGAAATCAACGAGTCGCACCGCTTCGCACTACTACTGCTCGGGTCCTTCTGCTGCATCGTGTGCTCCTTCAGCTACGCGTACAACCTCATCTCGGGCGGTCTCGTGGAGCGCTACTCCCTCTCGGTGCGCGACTCGGCAACCATCTCGACCGTCGCGCTCGTGTTTCAGTACGCGACGCTGCCCTACGCGTTTCTCTATGACTTTGCCGGCCCGCTGCCCATCGCGATTATCGGCGTCACGTACTTTACGATCGGGTCGGTGTGCCTCGCCATGTGCTTCGAGGACAAGATCAAAGGAGACGTGGTGCGTCTCTCTGTCTTCAACGCCTTCATGGGCACCGGCAGCGGCATGTTCGACCTGGTGTCGACCGTGACCGTGCTGAGCCACTTCCCGACGCATAAAGGTTGGGTGACGGCGTTTCTCAAGACCTTCACCGGCCTCGGCAGCGCCATCGCGGCCTCCATCCAGCTCGGCTTCTTCAACGAGGACTACACCAACTACTTTTTCTTCCTCATGGCGCTGACCGCCGCGACGGGCATTCTGAGCATCTTCTTCATGACGCTCCCGCCGTACCATATGGTGCCGCTGCAGCTCAAGTGCTACGCTAAAGAGCGCATCGAGAAGAATCTCCGGACGCGCGCGCAGTACCTCCGCCAGCGCCCACAGGTGGTTCGCTTCTACTACGGCCTTTTCATGCTCATCGTGCTCGTCGTCTACCTCCCGACGCAGAGCGCGATCATCTCGTACCGGAACCTGCGGGAGAACAAGAGCGTTGTGCAGGGCTGCGCCATTGGTACCATTGTTTTGGTGGTCATCTACTGCCTGCTGGCGGTGCCGCTGCCCAACTCCTTTAACGGGCCCCGCGTGATTGAGACTGAGGACGGAGAGGAGGAGGAGGAGGAGGCAGCGCTGGAGGAGTTGGAGAGCGGCTCCAACTTTCGGGAGTTTTCCGACCCGGACGTGCCCGCCAAGGCCGCACCCGAAGAGGCGGCGGTTGTCGGCGCCACCGCCGATGCCGACCGCGACGCGCTGATGGACGAGGCGCCGCTCTACGATGAGTCCGCGGAGGAGAAGCAGCAACAGCAGCAGGAGAAGCCGCGGGGGCGGAAGAAGCCGGTGGTCACCGACGTGGACTTCATCGCTCCCCAGTACACCACCTCGTTTCTGCGGAACCTCCTCTCTTTTGACCTGTGGGCGCTGTGGTGGACCTTCTTTACGATTGTCGGCGCGGAGTTCACCGTCATCTACAACGCGACGCCGCTAATGGAGTCCATGTCCGGCGCCCCGGTCGACAACTGCGCTGCGGGCGCTGCTCTCCGTGCTCAACGGCGTCGGGAGCGCCGTCGGTCGGCTGCTCATGTCCGGCTTTGAGATCTTCACGTCGAACCAGGCGCCGGAGAAGCGCATCCCGCTGACGTGGGCCTCTTTGCACCCAACATCAGTATTATCATCACGATCATTCTTTTTCTGTCGCTGCCGGCGGCCGCGCTGCCGCTGCCGTACGTGCTGGCGGCCCTCGGCAACGGCTGCCTCGCCGCCGCGATTCTCCTCACGATGCGCACGCTCTACCAAAAGGACGTGGCGAAGCACTACTATTTCTGCTTTCTCGCGACCATGATGGCCTCCATTCTGATGCACCGCATGCTCTACAGCGAGTGGTACACGGTACAGGCCGAGCTTATCGGGGACCCCAAGCACTGCTTCAAGAAGCGCTGCTCGATCATGCCGCTCTGCGTGATGCTCGGGCTCTGCTGCACGTCCTTCGCCACCGACATTCTGGTGCACGTGCGGTACGTCCGCTTTTGCCGCCGAGTGCTGGCTGAGCGCGCCGCGTCTGCGGGAGGAGGCGGAGGCCGATGACGAGAACAACAACTCCGGCGAGGGCATCAACGATGACGGCAACAACAACAATGATGACGATGATATGCAGCAGCACGACGAGCGTTATTTGGAAGACGGCGCGGAGGAGCCTGTCAAGGAGGATGGCCGTCGCGCCTACTAGAGAGCCCTTGACAAGACAACAACAACAACAAACAATAATATCAATAGTACCAAATAAGCGCACAGATCTATATATACGAATATATTAACGAGTATATATATATTCACGGAAATACATACCTTTGTATTTGAAAAGTAAAGTGTTTTTTTTTTTTTTGGGCGTAACAATGATCACAGCTAAGAGAAGAAAAGAAAAGAAGGGGAAGGCGAGACAGGATGGCGCTGGATGGAGTGAGAGGTTGCGTTATTCTTTCTGTTTTTTTTTTCTCTGTATCTGTCTCTGTCTCTTTTTTTCCCTCTTTCTTTTCGCCTGATTTTCTGACTCTTTTTTTATATATCGCTGTAACAGAAGATCTTTAAAAAGCCCTCTTACACTCTCTTCCCTTTACATATATATTTTTCCTCCACCACTAATTTTTTTTTCTCCCCGTCATACACTCTGTTGTTGTCCCTTACTCTTTTTCTTTTCTTTTTCTCTTACACCTACCCTCATTCTCTTCTCATCGCCATTTTCTTTTGTGTTTTTATCTTAAAAATAATATTGTGCCCTATAGCGGCTCTGTTGTACATCTCTATCTCTATCTCTCACTCTTCTTTTTTTTTCTTTTTATTGTGTTGGTGTGCTTCTGTTTTACTTTTCTTTTCTTTATCCCTCCCTCTCCGTTACTTGAAGCGATATTTTTTCTTCTCCTGGTGTCTCTCTTTACTTGTTTTCCTTTCTTTCTCTCTTTTTTTCTTTCTCGCTTTCTCGCTTTCTCACTCTCTTTTTCCTGTTTTGCTTCTGTCACTTTTTCTTTTCTTCTCCGCACTCATCTGTTTCTTAATCCTGATGTTACTTCGGGGAAGATAAGAAAAAAAAGAAAGGATGACACGAAAAGCGAGAGGAAAAGAAATGATAGAATGGAGCGTCCCGCTTTCTCTCATCTGTTTTTTTTTTTTTTAGAAATACAAGTTAAAAAAAAAGAACAACAGCAGCAAAATCATGACAAGGCGAGATCAATAACGTAAAGAAAAAAAGTAAGAAAGAGTTTTGATAGAAGCACTCTTGAAAATCTGTAAAGAATGGCACGCACACGCGCACAGACACACACACACACACACACACAACAAGTGAAAAGAAAATAATCAGGAGAAAGAAGAGGATAAAAAAAAAGTAAAAAAAAAAAACATAAAACAAAAACTCCAATTTACTCGCGCACACGCGACACGTACACACACACACACACACACACACACACACACACACACTCCAGAGAAGACGCCACAAGATGCGGCCCGATCTGATAGTTTTTGTTTTCATTTTTCACTTTTAATGTTTCAATTTTGTTTTCTTTTCCTCCTTTTTTTTTCCTTCTTAAATGCTCCCTTTTTCCGCGCAGGAAATCATTTAGCTTTGGTAAACAAGGTGATTTCTGCAGAGATGGAATGGGACAGCAAGTGGAAAGTATATATATACTTTTAGCATTCCACACGTAAACACACACACACACACAAAAAAAAAAAAGCCAAACAAAAAATAAACCAACAAAAAACACAAAAAGTCAGAAAATAATAACAACAGTAAAAAAAAGAGGAAGGAACAGCAATGCAGAAAAGAAAAGACAAAAAGAATGTCGAAACCCAATACGGCAACTCGAAAGCATTTCGCATTTGTAGTTTGCACTCCCCGTTTTTCGTCTTTTATTTTTGCTTTCTTTCTTCGCATTTTTCTACCTACCTCTTTTTTTTTCTCTTCTTTTACAAATAGTAATAATTCATGAACCTTTAATCGCTCTTTGCGTTCAGTGAAAAAGAAATCTGAAAAATAAAAGTGAAAAACAACATCGACTGGAAAATATTTCAGCAATAGAAAAAAATCACAAATAAAGTGATGCTTTCTCCCCAGCAAACGCTCATTTTTTTTTCTCTCTCTCTCTTCATTCTTAAAACCACATATCTACTCTCACACGACTCTTTTTTTTGTTTTTCTTCTCAGTGATTCACTTTTTTTCTTTCCTGTTCAACTTTCACTTCTGATTTATCTATTTGTTCACCATGAACTTATAAAAGTGCATTTTCCCACTCACTTTGGTCATTATTATTGTTATTATTATTATGATGTGTGCTCAGCTTCGATTCATTGTTCATGTGCTGATCGCTTTTCTCATACGCTTTTTTTCATTTTGCTATTCTTTCTCTCTTTCTATCTCTCTCTCTGTCTCTCTCTCTGTATTTCTCTCTCCCTGTCGTTTCCTCCCACTCGAAAAATTTCTCTTGTCTCAATCTTGGCAGAGAGAGAGAGAGAGAGAGAGAGAGAGAGAGAGAGAGACAGGCGTAAGTGGGAAAGCAAGGTGCATGCACTCCATAAGAAACGGAGTGAAACGACTGATGCCTAGACCAATCGTTATCTCACCGACTAGTTCTCTCTCCTCCCTATCTTCTGCTTCACTCAATCACTTCATCACTCCCTCTCTCGCATAAAAAAGAAAGAAAGAATCGAAAAACAAGGGCAAAACATCTCTCTTATCGAAAGGAAAGTTTACCAACATCGATATCTCTCTCTAGTAGCTTCTCTCTGCCTCGCTATCCAGAACAATAATTTGCACATTCACCCCCACCACCACACACATCCCAAAACAGGAGTGCCTACGCACACTCAGAGACAGAGAGATAGAGAGAAAGAGAGAGGAATAGAAGAGCAGACGAGTGGCACAGCCGCGCGTCAGAGAAGAGAAGTAACAGCACACAACAGTACAGCCCACCCCCGGCGCCGGCCATGTCCGAGCTCGAGGCGGCCGCGGCGGCGAGTGTGGGGTGCGCGGGGTGCGCGGCGCTGCGGGAGGAGCTGCGGCGAGCCAACGCCCGGGCGGCGGCGCTGGCGGAGGAGAGCGAGAAGCTGCGCAGTGAGCGGGACGGCCTGCAGCAGCTGCTGGAGGAGGCGCGGGCGGACTTGCAAGAGACGGCGGAGGAGATGGCGGCGGCGGCGCGCTTTTCAGAAAAGGAATGGCGAGAGCACTGCGATCGGCTGGAGGCGGAGGGGCGGCGGTTGCGGAGGGCTGTGGATGCTTGCATGCCCGCGATACTGGAGTATCTCCCCCACGCGGAGGCGGCGGCGCGGCAGAAACTGCAGGACGAGGAGGAGGAGCAGCGCTGCGACTTGCAGGGCCCGCGGTGGAAAGCCTCATTGGAAGAAGCCCGCGCGCGCGAGGCCGCCCGTATAGAGGCTGTCTTCGCCGCCCGCGGGCTGTCCATGAGTGAGCTGCGCCGCACCCACCTGGGCAAGGGGCGTGCTACTACCAGAGACTCCTGCGCTGCTGGGGAAGGTCTGTACAATCTGTTTGTGGCGCTGCGCCCCGGCGGCCCCGTCGACAGCTTCGCCATGCGAGAGTTGCTAAAGGGCGAGACGGACGTAACTGTCGTAAGGTATAACACGCAGGGGCAGGGGACTACATGGGACGGCAGACACTTCACCATCCCGGCCGCCGACACCTACGAGCTGGCGGCGTGCGTGCTGTGCCACCTGCCGGCGCTGCTACACTTGGCCTTCCGCTCCCTCCCCCCGCTGTCGACCCGCAGCCTCGAGTGGGTGTCGCACCTCCCGCAGTGTATGGGGCGGTTGCTCTTTTTGGACACCGCCTACACCGTCGTCGACCTCCGCGAGATGCACCGCCGCCGGGGGGGCCGCACGCTCTATGTTAGTGTTCACACCAGAAAGTGCACCGACTGGGGTGAGTTCGCGGGTGTCGGTGATGTCAGTACCAAGACGGCTCGGGTGAATGAGGAGTTGGGCGGAATGGTGAGCTGGTGGTCATAATTACCGTAATGACACCTCTTTACGTGTTTGGTGTGCTGGGGGCGGCGCATATACACACGCACGGTAGCTGCTGTTTTGCGGGAGTGAGTGTGCACATGTATTTATTTATTTACATCCACATGTATTATTATTTCCTTGTATTGCTGCTGGTACGGTGGCGTTTGCTGATGTTATCGTTGGGTGGTATTGATAATTACCATTATTATTATTATTTGGTATCTGCACCTCCGACCACACATACACACATACTCCGCGATGTATTTATAAACTACTCTCCTTCCTCCCCGTCCCCCTTTTGCCGAGTGGTGCTCCCCTTCTCGCGCCTAACTTCCTTTTCACTACTTTCCGTTAATTCCTTTTACACCCTCCCTCTCTCTCTCTCTCTCTCTCTTTGGTTTGTCTTGTCCGTCGCCCCGAATTAATTACTCCCCATCAGTATATATATATTTATTTATATATTTATGCACACGTAGTGATTAGTCACGAGAGCCCCTATCGTCTTTTTACTTCCCCTCCCCCTCACACCCTCTCTCGCATGTGACTCTCTCTACTCCCCCGTCCTGTTTTGTCTTTTTTTTGACTTTTCTCTCTTCTTTTTTCGTTTCCTTTGCGGGTGACTCTCCGCCTTCTCTTCTCTCTCTTCTCCTGCGTCGTGTGGCTCACCGCTCGCTGGCGCGTTTCCCTCCCTCGACTGAATAACGCAAGCGCCAACACACACGCAGACACAAGCAGACACAGACAGACGTGGTGTACAGCTTCATACTACCCCCAATACACTCTTTACTCCCCCAATTCATTTATCTATATATCTATAATTATTATTTATTCATTTATTTATTACTTCCGTCCGATACTACTCCTTTGTGCCTTTCACTGCCGCCGTGACTCCTCTTTGGATCTCTGCGGAATTCCAAACAAACAAAAAAATGCTGAAATGAAATGAAATGACAGCCGTCGCCGCGCCTCCTTTATCATATACATATATATATGTGTGTGTGCCGCCACGGACGCGCGGCTTTGACATCTCCACATCTTTCTCCCTCCCCCCGTATCTCTCGCACTTTTTTTTTTCACTTTTCCACACCCGCACTCCACAACAACAGAAATACAGTAGAGAGCGACTTTCGCTAGTGATACCTTCCACACACACCCAGAATACGTTAAAATTAAAACGGCACTTGCTTTTCTTTTTTCTTTTTTTTTACTTTTTTTTTTGTTTTACTCCCCCACAGTTGTCTAGCCCCCTCCGGACAACGCATTTACACCTCTTTATTTACTAATACGAATAGAGTGCCCACACGCCGGTCGCCGGAGCAGGAGTATTCAACGGCAGAGCCGCGACGGACGCAGCACATACGGCAGACACACAGTTGGAGGACGCATACTCCGAGCGTACGAGGCGAAAGCACGCAGCCCACACAGCCCGGCGCACCACACGCACGCACGGCCCAAAACCGGAGTGGCAACGCACGCAGAGAAAGGAAGTGAGAAAGAGAGAGGAATAGAAGAGCAGACGAGTGGCACAGCCGCGCGTCAGAGAAGAGAAGTAACAGCACACAACAGTACAGCCCACCCCCGGCGCCGGCCATGTCCGAGCTCGAGGCGGCCGCGGCGGCGAGTGTGGGGTGCGCGGGGTGCGCGGCGCTGCGGGAGGAGCTGCGGCGAGCCAACGCCCGGGCGGCGGCGCTGGCGGAGGAGAGCGAGAAGCTGCGCAGTGAGCGGGACGGCCTGCAGCAGCTGCTGGAGGAGGCGCGGGCGGACTTGCAAGAGACGGCGGAGGAGATGGCGGCGGCGGCGCGCTTTTCAGAAAAGGAATGGCGAGAGCACTGCGATCGGCTGGAGGCGGAGGGGCGGCGGTTGCGGAGGGCTGTGGATGCTTGCATGCCCGCGATACTGGAGTATCTCCCCCACGCGGAGGCGGCGGCGCGGCAGAAACTGCAGGACGAGGAGGAGGAGCAGCGCTGCGACTTGCAGGGCCCGCGGTGGAAAGCCTCATTGGAAGAAGCCCGCGCGCGCGAGGCCGCCCGTATAGAGGCTGTCTTCGCCGCCCGCGGGCTGTCCATGAGTGAGCTGCGCCGCACCCACCTGGGCAAGGGGCGTGCTACTACCAGAGACTCCTGCGCTGCTGGGGAAGGTCTGTACAATCTGTTTGTGGCGCTGCGCCCCGGCGGCCCCGTCGACAGCTTCGCCATGCGAGAGTTGCTAAAGGGCGAGACGGACGTAACTGTCGTAAGGTATAACACGCAGGGGCAGGGGACTACATGGGACGGCAGACACTTCACCATCCCGGCCGCCGACACCTACGAGCTGGCGGCGTGCGTGCTGTGCCACCTGCCGGCGCTGCTACACTTGGCCTTCCGCTCCCTCCCCCCGCTGTCGACCCGCAGCCTCGAGTGGGTGTCGCACCTCCCGCAGTGTATGGGGCGGTTGCTCTTTTTGGACACCGCCTACACCGTCGTCGACCTCCGCGAGATGCACCGCCGCCGGGGGGGCCGCACGCTCTATGTTAGTGTTCACACCGGCAAGTGCACCGACTGGGGTGAGTTCGCGGGTGTCGGTGATGTCGATACCAAGACGGCTCGGGTGAATGAGGAGTTGGGCGGAATGGTGAGCTGGTGGTCATAATTACCGTAATGACACCTCTTTACGTGTTTGGTGTGCTGGGGGCGGCGCATATACACACGCACGGTAGCTGCTGTTTTGCGGGAGTGAGTGTGCACATGTATTTATTTATTTACATCCACATGTATTATTATTTCCTTGTATTGCTGCTGGTACGGTGGCGTTTGCTGATGTTATCGTTGGGTGGTATTGATAATTACCATTATTATTATTATTTGGTATCTGCACCTCCGACCACACATACACACATACTCCGCGATGTATTTATAAACTACTCTCCTTCCTTCCCGTCCCCCTTTTGCCGAGTGGTGCTCCCCCTCTCGCGCCTAACTACTGTTTCTCTTCTTTCCGTTAATTCCTTTTACACCCTCCCTCTCTCTCTCTCTCTTTGGTTTGTCTTGTCCGTCGCCCCGAATTAATTACTCCCCATCAGTATATATATATTTATTTATATATTTATGCACACGTAGTGATTAGTCACGAGAGCCCCTATCGTCTTTTTACTTCCCCTCCCCCTCACACCCTCTCTCGCATGTGACTCTCTCTACTCCCCCGTCCTGTTTTGTCTTTTTTTTGACTTTTCTCTCTTCTTTTTTCGTTTCCTTTGCGGGTGACTCTCCGCCTTCTCTTCTCTCTCTTCTCCTGCGTCGTGTGGCTCACCGCTCGCTGGCGCGTTTCCCTCCCTCGACTGAATAACGCAAGCGCCAACACACACGCAGACACAAGCAGACACAGACAGACTTGCTGTACATGCTTCATACTACCCCCAATACACTCTTTTCTTCCCCAATCCATTTATCTATATATCTATAATTATTATTTATTCATTTATTTATTACTTCCGTCCGATACTACTCCTTTGTGCCTTTCACTGCCGCCGTGACTCCTCTTTGGATCTCTGCGGAATTCCAAACAAACAAAAAAATGCTGAAATGAAATGAAATGACAGCCGTCGCCGCGCCTCCTTTATCATATACATATATATATATATATGTGTGTGCCGCCACGGACGCGCGGCTTTGACATCTCCACATCTTTCTCCCTCCCCCCGTATCTCTCACTCTTTTTTTTTTCGCTTTTCCACACCCGCACTCCACAACAACAGAAATACAGTAGAGAGCGACTTTCGCTAGTGATACCTTCCACACACACCCAGAATACGTTAAAATTAAAACGGCACTTGCTTTTCTTTTTTCTTTCTTTTTTTACTTTTTTTTTTTGTTTTACTCCCCCACAGTTGTCTAGCCCCCTCCGGACAACGCATTTACACCTCTTTATTTACTAATACGAATAGAGTGCCCACACGCCGGTCGCCGGAGCAGGAGTATTCAACGGCAGAGCCGCGACGGACGCAGCACATACAGCAGACACACAGTTGGAGGACGCATACTCCGAGCGTACGAGGCGAAAGCACGCAGCCCACACAGCCCGGCGCACCACACGCACGCACGGCCCAAAACCGGAGTGGCAACGCACGCAGAGAAAGGAAGTGAGAAAGAGAGAGGAATAGAAGAGCAGACGAGTGGCACAGCCGCGCGTCAGAGAAGAGAAGTAACAGCACACAACAGTACAGCCCACCCCCGGCGCTGGCCATGTCCAAGCTCCCAACGCTGGCGCGCGCGGGGTGCGCGGGGTGCGCGGCGCTGCGGGAGGAGCTGCGGCGAGCCAACGCCCGGGCGGCGGCGCTGGCGGAGGAGAGCGAGACGCTGCGCAGTGAGCGGGACGGCCTGCAGCAGCTGCTGGAGGAGGCGCGGGCGGAATTGCAAGCGACGGCGGAGGAGATGGCGGCGGCGGCGCGCTTTTCAGAAAACGAGTGGCGGGCGCACTGTGATCGTGTCGAGGCGGAGGGGCGGCGCCTGCGGGGTATTATTGTTGATGTCGCTGCCACGGCTCTGGAGCTGCTGTTGGTGGCAGAGGCGGCGGCGCGGCAGAAACTGGAGAACATGGAAGTGGAGCAGCGCTGTGACTTGCAGGGCCCGCGGTGGAAAGCCTCATTGGAAGAAGCCCGCGCGCGCGAGGCCGCCCGTATAGAGGCTGTCTTCGCCGCCCGCGGGCTGTCTATGAGTGAGCTGCGCCGCACCCACCTAGGCAAGGGGCCTGCTACTGACGATGACTCCCACGCTGCCGGGGAGGGTCTGTACAATCTGTTCCTGGCGCTGCGCCCCGGCGGCCCCGTCGACGGCTACGTCATGCGAGAATTGCTAAAGGGCGAGACCGATGTGAGGGAAGTAGACTATAACACGCAGGGAGGGGAGTATCCATGGGACGGCGAGCACTTCACCATCCCGGCCGCCGACACCTACGAGCTGGCGGCGTGCGTGCTGTGCCACCTGCCGGCGCTGCTACACTTGGCCTTCCGCTCCCTCCCCCCGCTGTCGACCCGCAGCCTCGAGTGGGTGTCGCACCTCCCGCAGTGTATGGGGCGGTTGCTTTTTTGGTACACCGACTACACCGTCGTCGACCTCCGCGAGATGCACCGCCGCCGGGGGGACCGCGCGTTCCGTGTTGATCTTCACTCCAACAAGTGCACCGACTGGGGAGAGTTCGCGGGTGTCGGTGATGTCGATACCAAGAAGACTCGGGTGAATGAGGAGTTGGGCGGAATGGTGAACTGGTGGTGGTTATAATTACGGTAATGACACCTCTTTACGTGTTTGGCGTGCTGGGGACGGCGCATATACACACGCACGGTAGCTGCTGTTTTGCGGGAGTGAGTGTGCACATATATTTATTTGTTTACATCCACATGTATAATTATCTCCTTGTATTGCTGCTGGTACGGTGGCGTTTGCTGATGCTGCCGTTGGGGGGGGGGTATTGGTAATTACTATTATTCTTATTATTACGTATGTACACCTCCGACCATACATACGTATATCCCGCGATATATTCATATAGTATCTCTCGTATCCCGATCACACAACTACGAGCGAAGCGGTGAGCATGAACACGAATGTCAAGACTGGAACACAAAATGGTGCCCACCATCAAGACCATTTTTCACCTCTGTTTTGTTTCTTTTCTAATTGCATTCAATTATTATTACTATTATTATTATTGTTTTAGTCATAATCTCCTTCCTCCTCTCCATTCTGAAATTGCTTCCTCTCCTCTTCTTTTTTTTTTTGCTTTTTGCAGTCAACACGAACGAGACCAGTGCCGAACAACACAACACCCTGAGTGAATAAATGCTGTCGAGTGTGTCGCTGTCACACTTTACTTGTTTGTCCATTTATTTCTATATCTCGTCGGTCTGCGTTCCAGGCAGGCTCAATTTCGTGTCTCAATATCCGCCTTTGCCCCCCCCCCCCCGGGGCAGCGTGCACAGCCATATATCAAATAAGCAACAATGAAAACATTTTTAATTGTATGAAGTGGTGAACATGTGAGAAGAGAGCGGCCGTTGCGAGCGAAAGCAACGCTGATGAAGGGATCATGTGGCTCCCCCCCCCCGTGCTCATTAGACAGTTATATTACCATACTATGTGTAGTACATGCCTTTCTTACTTCTATTATTACTATTATTAAAATTTCCGTATTTTCCTACTTTCGCTGCGCAGAAAAAAAGATATTAATATGAGGATCGAAGATTCTTGAATGTGAATGAGATATGAGATATGGCGCCGCGGGACATCTCCTTTCTTCTGGGGCTGGTTAATCTTCGCTCGGTATCTATTACGCTTGGTGTGTGCCCATTCCCCTCGCTATTACGTCCTACCCATAGCAATGCCGACTGGCGACGATGATGAGAGGAAATGAAGAAGTTGCATCGTACGGAGCTTTCCCACGTTGCAAAGATTCATACGCAGCCAACACAGCGCGTCCCACTTCCTTCCCCTTCTTTTCCCTCACACCGCCGTTCGGGACCGACATTGCAAGGATAGACCTCTTCATGTATTATCTGTATGCGTGTGTGTGTCTGTGTCTGTGTATGTGTATGTGTCTATCTGATGTGTCCGTGGATGGCGTCAATTGGTTTGACTGTGACTCCTTCTCTCCTCCACACGCCCAACGCCATACGCTGCTGCTGCCTCGGCTCTGCCGCCGCCTGCGCTGCGAGTGCAACTCTCCCCCTCACCCCCCACCCCTCCCCCTCTCTCGTTCATCACCGCCACCACTACTTCCCCCCACTCCCTCCCTCACACACACACCTACCGTCACACACACACACCAAAAACAAAAAATAGTAATAGTAAATCACGACTTTCCCCTTCTTTATTATTATTATTATTATTATTATTATTATTATTATTATTCATTTTTTTCATTACTCACCCACATTTGTCAAACTCACACAAATATTCGAATCTGTAGCTATTCGTTTATTTGCGTATTTAGTCAATTAGTTATATACAAACAAGCGGCAGCACCTTCACAACTACTTCCCCCCCCCAAAAAAAAAGAAAAGAAGTAACGAGAAGTAACCAACATCACAAACAAAAACAATATATATATATAAACGATTTATCTAAAGCGCCGCTGACACAACCTAACAGAAATAGAGAAGAAAAAGTAGGAAAGCACGAAAAGAAAAAGAAAAAGAAGAGAAATAGTTAGGGCACCGCCTATCGAAACTCCGCCCCACACTACAGCCGTACAGCAACATACAGTAAAAGCACGCCTCCGTCAATACCACAGACACACACACGAACACAAGTGTATATATTGCATCGAAACAAACAAATAATAATAATACAATAACAAAAAAATAACAAAAAAAGAAAAAGAAAAAGGTACTAAGCTGAGCGGTGAAACGCTATAATAAGAGCCCACTGCATTTCAACCGACACTTGGCACACATTCACACACACACACACACGCACGGCACAAAACCGGAGTGGCAACGCACGCAGAGAAAGGAAGAGAGAGAGACTGGAACAGAAGAGCTGACGAGTGGCACAGCCGCGCGTCAGAGAAGAGAAGTAACAGCACACAACAGTACAGTCCACTTCCGGCGCCGGCCATGTCCGAGCTCGAGGCGGCGGCGGCGGCGAGTGTGGGGTGCGCGGGGTGCGCGGCGCTGCGGGAGGAGCTGCGGCGAGCGAACGCCCGGGCGGCGGCGCTGGCAGAGGAGAGCGAGACGCTGCGCAGTGAGCGGGACGGCCTGCAGCAGCTGCTGGAGGAGGCGCGGGCGGAATTGCAAGCGACGGCGGAGGAGATGGCGGCCGCCGCGCGTTTTTCAGAAAACGAGTGGCGGGAGCACTGTGATCGTGTCGAGGCGGAGGGGCGGCGCCTGCGGGGCGTCGTTGCTGATGTCGCCGCCGCGGCTCTGGAGCTGCTGTTGGTGGCAGAGGCGGCGGCGCGGCAGAAACTGGAGGACATGGAGGAGGAGCAGCGCTGCGACTTGCAGGGCCCGCGGTGGAAAGCCTCATTGGAAGAAGCCCGCGCGCGCGAGGCCGCCCGTATAGAGGCTGTCTTCGCCGCCCGCGGGCTGTCCATGAGTGAGCTGCGCCGCACCCACCTGGGCAAGGGGCCTGCTACTGGCAGTGACTCCTGCGCTGCTGGGGAAGGTCTGTACAATCTGTTTGTGGCGCTGCGCCCCGGCGGCCCCGTCGACGGCTACGCCATGCGAGAGTTGCTAAAGGGCGAGACGGACGTAACTGTCGTAAGATACAAGCCGCACGGAGGGGAGATTATGTGGGACGGCAACCATTTTACCATCCCGGCCGCCGACGCCTACGAGCTGGCGGCGTGCGCGCTGTGCCACCTGCCGGCGCTGCGAGAGTTGGCCTTCGTCAGCTTCCCCCCGCTGTCGACCCACAGCCTCGTGTGGGTGTCGTACCTCCCGCGGTGTTTGAGAGAGTTGTACTTTCTGCACACCGACTACACACTCGCCGACCTCCGCGAGCTGCACCGCCTCCGAGGGGGCCGCACGTTCGACGTTGTTGTTTTCACCAGAAACTGCACCGACTGGGGAGAGTTCGCGGGTGTCGGTGATGTCAGTACCAAGACGGCTCGGGTGAATGAGGAGTTGGGCGGAATGGTGAGGTGGTATTAATAATTACCGTAATGACACCTCTCTGTTTGTGCCGTGCTGGGGGCGGCGCATATATGCACAGACACACACACACACACACACACACACACATGCCAGGTGTTGTTTGCTGATTTGAGTGTGCAGATATATATATGAATATACATCAATAATTCCATTCCCTATACCAAACTAGATGACAGGAAGTGAGTACGAAGGAGAGGTGAGCGTGAATGCATACAACCGTGGGATTCGCACGTATATGGATTACTCATGCGGTAGCCGGAGGACTCTCATGTTCCTCTGTTCCCTCCTGCTTCCATTCCATCAAGCGTC
Organism: Kentomonas sorsogonicus; assembly: GCA_030347455.1. Lineage (NCBI taxonomy): Eukaryota > Euglenozoa > Kinetoplastea > Trypanosomatida > Trypanosomatidae > Kentomonas > Kentomonas sorsogonicus. Next base: position 338,204 of record JAQOSZ010000305.1, read on the forward strand.
ACATCACTACATACTTACATATATTCTCATTATTATACTTTACCTTACCGGCCGGCAGCTTACGAGGTGCACAAAGACTCCGTTCATCCCAGAGTCTTCGTTGAGTCCCGAGCACCGTGTCGTGTGGTAAGTGGAAAAGCAAGATGCATCCACTCCACAAGAAGCGGAGTGAAACGACTGATGCGTAGACAAAGAAAAAAAAAACAAACAACAACACAAAAAACCATCCATCTGACTAGTTTTTCCCCTCCCCATTACTCCATCATCACACTGACAAGAGTAAAAAAGAAAGAGCAACAACAACAAGCAAAGCATCCCTTCGATCGAAAATAAAGTTTACCAGCATCCATATCTCTCTCTCTCTAGTAGCTTCTCTCTGCCCCGCTATCCAGAACAATCATTGGCACACACACACACACACACACACACACACAGCGAGATCAAAAAACATCTCTTTCCCTGCCCCCTTTTTTTTTCGTGTACTCGCAATGCCTCCCGCGACGACCTCTAGCGCTAATAACAACAATAACAATAGCAGTAACAACAACAACGGCAGCACTTTTAGCACCGCCAACTCTCCCTCCGCCTCCGCCGCTACCGCTGCCACACTAATAATAATAATAATAATACGAGTAATAGCAACAATAGGAGCACCAGCATGTCCGCCGCCGCCGCCGCGAGGAACGATGAGATGGCCTACTTCAATGCCATCGCCGCGCGGGACGTGGACGCCATCAAGAATCTGAACGCCACCCGCCGCTTTCTGCACGACGCGTGCCACGCGCCGGGGTACTACGGGCGGCAGCCGCTGCACGTCTGCGTGTGGGACGACTGGCTGGAGGGCGCGAAGCTGCTGCTGGACGCGGGGGCCGACATCAACGCCCACGACGACCTGTACGACACGCCTTTTCTGATCGCGTGCGCGGAGAATCGCAAGGACATACTCGAGTATATGCTGAAGGCGGCCAAACAGGTGCGGAAGTTTCAGGCAAACAACGAGAAGCGGCTCAAGGCGTCGGTGCCGGACTACACGGTGCTCGACCGTAACGGCAGCGGCTGCCTGCAGGTCGCCTGCGAGCGCGGTCACGTGGCAGTGGTGGAGATGCTCGTGCGCGAAATTGAGGCGGCCAACAGCAGCCAAAACAACAATAACAACAACAATAATAATGCCGTGTCGTCGGCTCCTGATGTGAACGCGCTCAACGACTACCAGCTGAACCCGCTGCTGGGCGTGCTGGCCAAAGGCGGCGACGACCGTGATCACGTCACGATTGTGAAGATGCTCATCACCCGCGCGGGTGCCGACGTCAACGCCTGCGGGGAGCAGGGCCGCCGCCCGCTGCAGATCGCCCGCGAGCTCGGCTACAGGCGCATCGCGCAGTTGCTCGAGCAGGCGGGCGGCCGCGACTTCCCCGGCGTCCGCCCCTCCCCTCTCGCCGCTCGTTCGCCGCCGGCGGCAGTGGTTCTGCGGCCGCGCCCGGCGCCGCCGCCACCTCTCCTTCCGCCTCCGGTGCTGCTGCCTCTGGGGGCTCCGCCACTCCTGCGAGGTAGAAATAGAAAAGAAGGAGGAAAATAGTAAAAAAAACAAGGGGAAGAAGAAAAAAGAAAGGGAAAGAGAAAAAAGAAAGCAATAGTAGCAAATATCAACAATGATTATGATAATAATAATAAGAGGAGGGACAATATTTAATGTAAGAAAGAAAAAAAAAAGAAGAGTGAGTTGTAATGAGAAAAGCGATGATAAAAGAAAACCAAAACAAAAAAGGGCAAAAGGAAAGTTTCTTTGCGCCTGAGCGGAGGGGGTGGGGTGGGGGAAAAATCAAAAGGGTTGGAATGGAAAGAGAGACAGAGAGAGGGTTCAAAAATGCCTGTGAGCTCCCTAGGTAGTGCTTCCCCCCATTTTTGCACACTTTGTTATTTTCCTTTCCCCCTCTCCCCATATTCGTGTCTTCCACTCTTTTTTTTCTTTTTTTTTTTGTTGTCTGCTTACTCTTTCGACTCAACCGCTCTTAATTGTGTTTCTTTTTTTCAAAAATCTCTTTTTTCTTTTTCTGTTTCTTTTCCTTCTTCTTCTTCTTTGCCGCCCCTCGCCATTATTTGCTGTATGCTAATCAACCTGTACCCATTATCTTTTTTTTTTTTTTGAATACAACATATATCATTTCTTCTCTTTTTTCGATTGGACTGTTTTTTTTTCTTTGAAGTTGATCAAGTGTTAACAACACTGCCTGCTATGACACACACGCGCACACATATTCGTATAAATACAAACACATAAATAAATGATCGAAGAAAGAGACACGTAAAGAAATGCCTATTCATTCATTTTCATTTAATTCATGTGCCTTTAGAAGAGAGAAAAAAAGACTTTCTTTTCTTCTGCGATTACCCATATTGTTCATACTATTTTTCCTGTGTTTCTATTTCTGTATTCACCAAGTCCACATCATTATTTTTATTTTCTACTGTTTTTTTTTCCTTCTGGCGGATGTAGTCACTCATTCTTTTTGTTTTTTTTTTGTTTTCCCGCCCACCTACTCATTCATTCATTCACTCATAGTCCTTGCTTCTCTTTATTTCTGTCTCTTTTTTTTTTTTGTTTTCTTTTTCGAATTACCGTTCTTGAACTTGGAGAAGCTACACATACGCAAACACACATGCATACAGACACACATATATAACGTACACGAAAACAATACAGCTTTGAGTTCAACGCGGAGTTCAGCTGTGTGTGTAGAGTGCGTTTTTTTCTTTCTTTCATCTCACTTTAAAAAATCTTTAGACATTCGAAAAAAAAAGAGAAAGAGAAAAAAGAAGATGATAAAAAGAGAGGTGAAAACAAAAAGAACTGCCAAAAAAATATGGGGAGTTAAACACAAACAATTTGTATCCAATAGAGTATTTCTGTATCTTCCTTTTTTTTTGTTTTCTTTACGTTCCCCCTCTCTTTTTTGTTTCTGTAGTCACTCCGCCCCTCTTTAGCTTCTTTTTTTTCCCCCTTTCTTCTTCCTGTGTTCTCTTTGTCGCTCTGTACGTATGATACTGTTGCTTACGTCGTCTCCGTATTATTGTGTTCACGTAATACTTTGATTAAAAAAAAGAAAACAAAAGGAAAAGAAGACAGAAACACACACGTAGAATCTGTATACGCATCTTGCATGCTCATATATATATGTATGACTATCAACTATGCCTCCCCAGAAAAACACGCGCGCGCGTGTGTGGGTGTGTGATACGTTACGGAACAACGGTATTAGATTTTGATATATAAGAAAACAAAGGAGAGGAGGGCAGGGGGGTAGGTGGGTATATGTGTGCATAAACTGCCACTGCATGCACTATACCCTCTCCCCCTCCTTTGACTCATATTCACTCTCTGTTACGCGTTGTATCAAATATTTTGACAAAAATGGACATGTGCGCTCCTTTAACTTCGCGCACTTCTCTTCTCGGCTGTTCGTACTTCTTTCTTTTTTCCTATATGACCTGCTTAAAAACTATTTCCTAACACTTTACTCCTTATGACCCCAAACACACCTTTGAATACCACCCAAAAGAAAGAAAAGTTAAATAAAAGATCTTTGAGACTCATTTTAGTTTTTTTGTCATCATTGCACACTTTATTGAGTATATGTTTTAGTTTTTGCTTCTTGTTTTGCTTCTTGTAATCTAGCTTTTTCTCTCTTATTGTTTTTTCTTTGCTATTCCTTCTCCTTATTTTTGTTTGCTCTTGTATTTGAAAACTTATTTCTATAGCTAACCATTCTTGAACATATTCATAGAAAGGAAAAAAAAACTGCCTATCTTTCAAAAAGAAGGATAAAACGAAATCAAACGTCACCCATCCACTCCCTTTGGTAATAAAACAGGAAGAAAAGTTTTTTTTTTTCAAAACAGTAACAGTAATAAGAAAAGAAAAAAAGACAATGGTGGGAGCCCACCGAACGCGTCTTCAATCGGCGACGCCGCTTCTTTTTCTTTTTGCTCTTCTGTTTCTCACTCTTTCGCTTTCTTCCTTCCCACTCGGCGGATACAGTAGCGCTAGCGGCGACTTTCTTACCTTCGCACGCGCCGCCCCTGTCTCTGGCCAAACAGAGAACTCTCCCCACCACTCTTCCTCTTTTCCCTCTTCTTCTTTTCCTCCTTCTGGGAAGAGCAATGAAGGAGCCAATGACGACGAGGAATTGACGGAGGCGACGCGCCGCTTACGGGAGAGCGTGCGCCGCGCGCAGACGCAACTGCTGGCGGCCCTGTCACAGGCTCCTGCCCCCCCGCCGGCGGCGGCAGCGGCAGCAGCAGCAGCAGCAGGCGGCGACAGCAACTCTCCCCCAGCAGCAGCAGCCGACATCCGTAAGCGCGCCACCGCCGCCGCCCGTACGCAGACGACTCAGGAGGCTGTGGCCGCCGCCGACAAGTCACGTGGCGTGGGTTATCAGCGCAGCAGCAGCCGGAGTGCGCTGGCGGCGGCGGAGGGAGACGGCACCGGCGGCGGGGGAACCGACCCGTCCGGCAGCACCAACAGCGGCGAGGGCGGGGTGAATGAGATCATCAACTTTATCCTCGGCGACACCTCGCTGGTCGTGCTCATTATCCTGTGCGTTATTTTCCTCGTGTTGATCGTCGCGGCCGTCGCGGGGATCATTCTGTACCAGTGGCTGTGTCTCTCAGAGTCGGAGCTGTATGAGGAGGCGCGCGCCAACAAGCAGGCAATGCGGGCGCGCGAGAAGGAGTATCAGAAGCAGCAGCTGATGGAAGCTCTGGAGCGTGAGCAGGTGGCCGAGGCGCAGGCGCGCGCGCAGAAGGAAAAGGACGACTTTATGCGCTGGCAGCAGGCACTAGAGACGGGCGAGACCACCGCCGCGAACCCGCAGGAGCACGCCAAGAACTTGGCCAACGCGGCCGCTGCGGCCAACAACAATAATAATAACAATAATAATAATAATGGTGCCTCTTCGCCACTCTCCCCACAGCAGCCGCGGCAGGTGATCAACGGCAAGGATCAGTGGGCGGAGCTGGAGGAACCGGTGAATAACAACAATAACAACAACAAAAGCGGCGCTTACAGTGGTGGTGGTGGTGGTGCCAACGCGGCAGAGAGGTATGAAATGCCAGGGGCCACGACACAGACGGCGCTGACAGGATTTGAGCAGGACATTGGCCTCGCCAGCGGCAAGGACCTGCACGACATTAAGCGCCCGGGGACGGCGGGGGAGCGGCAGCAGACAGAGGAATTCTACGCGGAGCCGGCGGGCAGCGGGAAGAACGACGTGGGCAACAACAATAATGATAACAACAATAGCGGAGGGAAGCTCGCGAATATGAACGCGGCGGCGGCGGTGGGCGGCGCCGGGGCTGGGACGGGCGCGGCCGCCGGCGGGGAGCTGATGACGGCGGTGGAGGAGAATTACCTCGCCTACCTCAACAAACCCGAGCAGAACCGCTGGCTGACCACCTTCAACGAGCTCGTGTGCGATGACAAGTACTCGTCGCGAAATATGGAGAGTCTGCACGCGATTCTGACTGTCCCGATGGACATTTACCTGGAAGAAGGGATTGAATGGCGAAACGAGGACCTCCGCTGCAACTACCCGCGCTGGCGCAGCGCACTGATGCGCCGCGAGCGGCTGCGTACGCAGATCCCGGAGCTTTTTCCCGCCGACCGCCGTGTGTATGTGTACCGCGGTGAGCACGACCTGAATCCGTACCGGGAGGAGAATCGATACCACGACAATGATGGTAATAACAATTATAACAATAATAATGTGGAGGCCTCCACCCCTCCCTCCCGCCGCGTCTCCCGCGCTCTCGGTCTCGAGCAAAATCTCACCAATCACATCAGCGGAGACTATTACGTCAACGACACCGCCCACCGCCGGTACGCGGCTGGCAACGCCCGCGGCGGCAACTCTCCCAACAACAACAACGGTGACGATGACGGCGGCGGTCGTGTGAATGAGACGACGACCCCGAACGGGCGCATCCGCGCGGACCGCCGCTTCTCTGCCGCCACCGCCACCAGCACGGTTGGAGGGGGAGGAGGGGGGAGACTTTACCAGCCGCGGGGCCGCCAGCGCCGCCACCACCGCACGCACGACCTAAGCGGGGAGGATCAGCTGTTGGGCCACGCGGGTGTCGCTTCAGCCTGGGCAACTGCTGGCGGCGGGGGGTCCTCTCTACCACCCTCGTCCTACTACTACGACGCCTCGGGGCCTTCGGGAGATTTCCTCAATGGTAATAATAATAATAATAACAACGCGGATGGTATGAGTGGTGATAACAATAATAGTGCCCTGGCGGGGGCGCCGCTAGTGCCGCCGCCACCCTCGAATGGGTGGAACCGTACAAAAGATTTGCTGGAGGCTCACCGCCGCCGCAAACAACAACAGCAACAGCAACAGCAGCAAGGAGGAGGCGCGGCGCCGTTTGCGTCGCACCCGCAGTACAGCAGTGTGTTTGGACAAGACACCGCAACAAATAATAATAATAACAATCATAATAATGATAATTTGCCTAATTATGGTGTGTCGCCCGCTGGTGAGTTTTCCCCCGAGGCGTATCACATGCTGGATGCAACGCAGAAACCCTAAGACGGGCTCTGTTTGTTTTGATTATGCTTGTTTTTTTCTCGCTGTTGTTTCCCCCCTCCCTCCTTTGTTGTTCTTCTTTTCTCTCACGTCTTCTCATTTTATCTCAGTGATGTAACACCATTTTTCAAGCCAGGCAATAACATCATCAAAAAGCACCAAAGAAATGAAAAAAATACTAAAAGAAGTTGTGTCATCACGATCATACATAACATCTATCATAACACATACACACACGGCAAAAAAAAACAAAAACAAAAAAAAAATGTATATTAAAATGGTTTTCCCGAAGCCCAATCATCAGCACTGTCGTGTTTGGTGATAATGTTTAGTTTCCATCCCTTCCTTTTCTCTCTCTCTTGCTTTTTTTTTTTGAATTGCTTATTTGCTGTGTATTCTGTTTGTTTACTCAGCGTCTCGTTTTTTCTTTTTTTTCCCTTTCTTTTTCTCCATCCTTCCTGTTAGATATACGAACACACACACATGCGCTTAAAGGGGCTCAAACACTTCATAAAATTAATGGGAAAAGAGAAAAAAAAGTGTACGTGTCAAAATGTAGCAAAATATTTGGCGGAATGGTAGTCCACCAAACAAGCAAACTAAACGAAGACTGTTTTGTCAATAGAAGAAACTGAATCAACGGTATGGTTTCCTTTTTGTTTTGCGCGTTTTGCTTCCATTTTTCATTTTTTCGCCTTTCTACACTTTTCTTGTTGGAAGTTTGGTTGACTTCCCCTCTTTCTCTCTTTTTTTCCCCTGATTTTATTCCATCCTTCTTGTGTTTCCCAGCACTTTCTTGTGTGTGTATGTAGAGAATGAAAATCATGAAGATTGAGCATTCAAGCATAAACGTTTCAGATAGATAGGGAGGGAAGAGAGAGAGAGAGAGAGAGAGGGAGAGAGGAGGAAGAAGAAGGGTTATCTTTTTCATGACATTGCTCTCTCTCTCTCTCTTTTCTTTTCATTCTCCTATTTTTTTTCCCGCTGTTCTGTCTACTGAAGCTCCGTGTGTTGCGGGGAAACAGGGAAAAAACAGTAGGAAGATCCATTATGGACAGACCTATATATATATATATATAAAACACCAACAACCATGTAAAAAAAAATAATGATAAGAATAAAGTTAAAGATCTCTACATGCCTTCTCACCTTTTCATATCCTTTATCCTCCTCTTTCTCCCCATTATCTTATCATTACTATTCTTATTCGTTTTCATATCTTCACTACCGACAACCAACAAGAACTAAAAATCGATCAGTCACACGCACACAACCTAAAATATTACATAGATTATTTCCTACTCTTCAATTCGCACCTAATCACGCAGTAAAGAAGAAAGGAAAATTTGTAGCATACACACGTAAGAAAACAGCGCAAATAATAAAAAAACAAAACAGTACGAACACACGCATACATAAAACAGGATCAACAACAACAAGCACACAACAAACAACACTCCAAAAACAACAACAACAATATGCCTGGTAACACTCTGGAGTCTATCGTTGAGTCGGAGCTGCAGTGGATATTCGTAGGCGGCAAAGGCGGCGTCGGTAAGACCACCACCTCCTGCTCACTGGCGCTGCTCATTGCGAATCACACACCGGCGGGCATATCGGCTGAGGAGGCTGCTGCTGCTGCCGTCGCTGGCACTGCTGCTTCTTCTTCTTCCAATAATAACAATGATAATAATAACAACAACAACAACAACAATGGTATTGATAATAACGAAGAAGATATTAATAATAATAATTCCCACAGCAGCGGCGGCAGATGGCGCCCAAAGCGTGTCCTGCTGATTTCCACCGATCCCGCACACAACCTAAGTGACGCCTTTAATCAGAAGATTAAGTCGGAGCCGACGCAGGTGCGGGGCACGCGCTACGGCAACTTGTACGCCATGGAAATCGACGCTACCAGCGCCGCGCACGGGCAGATCGCAAAGGTGCTCGGCAGCAGCAGTAGCAGTAGCAGCGCCTTCCCTTCCTCCGCCGGCTCCCATTCTGATCATCGTAATAATAATAATAATAATAATAATAATAGTAGCAACAACGACCCCAGCACTGTCTTCTCCTCCCTCCGCTCTATTATTGGCGAGGCGGCCTCCCATCTGCCCGGCATCGATGAGGTGTCCGTTTTTGCCGAAATCCTCATAACAGTGAAGCGCCAGCGGCTGTATGACGTGATTCTCTTTGACACGGCCCCACCGGGCACACGCTGCGTCTGCTGTCGCTGCCGGACACGGCTGAGCGAACACTGGAGCGTATTCAGAATACACAGGGGATTGAAACCATCATGCAGGCCGCCGCCCACTTTTTTCAAAGTAACAATAACAACAGTAATAATAATGGTAATAACAATAGTGATGCTAGTGGGCTTTCCTATTCGGGAGGGGCAGGGAGAGCGGAGAGTGGAAATAGTGGTAGTGGTAGTGGTGGTACTTCTCATTCTAATAACAATAATAATAATAGTAATAGTAATGCCGATGCCGCAGACCAAGTGGTGGACTACCGGGAGATGTTAGGGCAGTGGCTAGACATTGTGCGCGAGGTGCAGGCGACTTTCACCGACAGCAGCCGCACCGCTTTTGTCTGCGTCTGCATTGCGGAGTTCTTGTCCGTGTATGAGACGGAACGGCTTATTCAGCAGCTGATGCGTTATAACATCAACTGCGAGCATATTGTGGTGAATCAACTGCTGCTGAAGCCGCAGAGCGAATCAAATAATAGTAATAATAATAATAATATCAGTGATAATAATAATAACAATACTCCGTGTCGCATGTGTGAGGCACGCAAGGCTATCCAGGCGAAATATCTCTCGCAAATTGACGATCTGTACGCGGAGGACTTTGCGATTGTGCGGATGCCGCTGTGCGTGCGGGAGGTGCGCGGCGCCGCCGGCCTCGACCTCTTTGGCAGCTTCTTACTCTCCCCGTATGACCCCGACACCCACGGCTATCTGGAGCCCCCGCCCTGCTGACGAGACTCTCCTTCTTTTTCTTCTTCTTCTTCTTCTTACTCCTGCCTGCCCTGCATATGTTTTTTTTTTCCTTTAAGTATTATCGAAACATTTTGTGCTCCTTTTTTTTCTCTCTTTTTCCCCCTATTTTACGTCTTTCTACATACATGTGCTTTTTTTTTACATATTGTTTTTGCAAATAAACAAATATATATGCGTTTTTTATTTTTGCTTTTTTTTCTCGTGCCATTCATATATATCTATTCACACAACACTCACGCAAATAAGTTTAATATCATGTGCTTTTTAAGTTCAGGAAAAAAAAGTGAATTTAGAAAGCATGCATAACAAACAAACTGTGATACAATTTATGACTTCTGCAAATCCTTTCAACAGCAACAGCAAAAATGACACACATACGCACACACACACATACACGCACAGACGCACACAGATGGACGCAAGATAATTTCTGCGTGTAAAGATCACTACAAAAAAAAAAAAGTGCTGATGGAAAGACACAAATTAAAGAGAAAAAAAAGGGAAAGACATGAGGAAGAGGAATTCGGAGAGGAACTGATCGTTTTAGGATATCTTTTTTCTGTTTGTCGATCTTTATTGTTTCTTCTACCAAAGATGAATCCCTCTCTCTCTCTCTCTCTCTCTCTCTCTCTTCTCTCTCTGTCCCCTTTTTTCTTTCTCCTGCTGTTGCTGATTGTTTGAATGTCTCATGATTATCAAAATAGCAACCCCTCTCTCTCCCTCTCCCTCTCTCTTCCTCCATAAATTCCATGGGTCATATCTCGCAGGCTTCACATCATACAGAGAACCATTAGTAGAGTGTAGTTCCTTTTTTTTTCATATATATTCCACCCTTTCTTTCCCCCTTTTTTTAAATTCTGCTTGAGACTTAAAATCTGTAGCAACCTTACATATATACACACATACAGACGGACGTATAACAGTAATAATAATAGCAAAGTACAAAGGATCAAAAAAAAAAAGGAAGAGAAAGGTTTTACTGTTTCGTTGGGCTGAACAATTCATAATCAACTTCCACTTTGAGAATCAACAACAACAGTAATTCCGTTCTCTTCTTTCTCTCTCGCTCTCTCTCTCTTTCTCTCTTGTTCTTTTTTTTTCTTGTTTTAACAATTTTTTATGTTGTTTATTCATACTCATTACTTTTTCTTCTTTATTCCTATCATCCAACCTCTTACACTTTTTTGTTTTCAGATTTTTTTCTTCTTCCCAATACACATTTCTTGTTGCACCTTTTATGTGTTTCGAATCGTGAAAATAATAAGAAAGGGGAAAAAAAATCACCTGAGGCTTTTACGTTTGCCGATTCTCTCTTTCTCGTTTCACTCTACTCTTCTCTTTTTCTCTCCCTTTTCTTATAATCAGTAGGAAGAAATAAAAGCACTATCGAACTAACTGCGGCACTTCATTCCTGTTTTTGAATTCGTTTTTTTTCTCACATTTTTGTATAGCCCGATTCTATTCTGCTCTCTTTCATCTTTTTGTTTGTCGTGTTTTTGCTGAAAAGAGTCAAACGCACAGTTCTAAGAAATAATTAACAATCACACCTTGATTGCAATTGCAAGCAAATCGCAACGTTTTATTTTTATTCATTTTAGATTCTAGAATTTTTTCCACCGTCACTGCTTTCCTTTCATTTGATACACTATATCATTCATCTATTCACCAAAACGCATCTTTTTTGAACCTTCTTTTTTTTTTTTTGATTTTCCCCTTCCTTTTTTTCATAATTTTTCTCTCTCCCTTTTCTTTTAGAGAAGCACCTTTATAGTAAATCCACCACTCCATACATTATTACTAAATATCCAAAAGAAATACTAATAAGCATCCCCCCCCCACACACCATGCGTTTCTTATTATCCTCCTCCTCTCCTTTCGTCTCTCCTCATTTTGTCCACGTTCTTCACGCACTCTTAGTTGCGGCCGCGTTGCTAGTCGGTTTGTCTCTACTGACTTCGCATTCTCCGGACCCTCTTGGCTTTGCTTTTGCGGCCTCCTCCTCGTCGGAGTTTAGACCTCACCCCAGCAGTGATGCAAAGCCGCTGACAAACGCATCAACAGCAACAACAAGTGCAAGGTCACCCGCACACACCAGGACGAGTGCAACAAGTGAAAGAGGAAGAATCGCCACCACGCCAGCACAACCGCCAAGTAATCGTAATAGTAACAACAACAACAATAATGATAATGATGCCGATACTACTAAGAATGATAATAATAATAGAGAAAGTGCCAGCGGCGGTCGCGCAACTATAACAGCGTCCGGCGAGCCTGTCTGGGGTGTCACCCCGCCGTACATTCTCTCTGGCTTCTCCTTCTTTGCGAGTATCAAGGGCGTTGTGGCTGGCACTGACACGGATGGCAGCGCTGGTGACGATACTACCACTGCTGCCACTGCTGCCACTGCTGCTGCTTCGACAACCTTTGTTACTGTAGAAGGCAGCGCCGGCTCCGTGATACAAATTTGGCGTGGGAGAGAGAACGCGTGTGGGGACTTCAACGCGAATATTTCCAGCGGTATCATCAACGAGGACGATATTTTGATTGTGGCGGCGGGTAAAACATCCGCATTCGCTTTTACTTCTTCTTCTTCTTCCTCTTCCTCTTCTTCTTCAGAAGGGGAAGAGTTGCTGAGTGATTTGAGTTTGTTTATTCCTGCAGAGGCCACGAGCGTCCCACGCTCTGATGCTGTAAATAACAATAATGATAATAACAACAATAATAGTAATAAAGATGATGTACAAGGTGAGGATTATGTATTTTCTGTGTGCCGGGTGGAGGTTGTTACGGTACCTGACGGTGTGTCTCGCATCGCCACTAAAGAGACCATGTCATCAACAACAGAGGCAGCAGCAAAGCGTACCATATCAAGAGGAGCGGCAAACACGACAGAAGACACGGGAAGAGTGGATAATTTTAATGAAAAGGAAAAGGATGAAGAGAGATCCAATACTAGAGAAACTACCAGGGAGGGTGTTATCTTAACTAATAATAATAATAATGATAATAATAGTAATAATTATAATTTTGACGACGACGATGAAATGATTGATTTTATCAATAACGTCCATCGCCACGAACGTCTCAAGTCGAAGACGAACAAAAAATCTAATAATAATAATAATAATAATAATAATAATAATAATAAAAACATCTCAATGCTCCCGCAGGTCCCCGATCACGAGAAGCACCCGCCGTCTTTTCCATCAGTGAGAATACCGTCCAAACTAATAATAATAATAATAATAATAATAATGCGAAGCTGCGCTCCTTTGTCACACGGAGGCACTTTGTGTTGCTGGGCAACATCTACCCTGTGTCTCTTCGCTTCACTCCCCAGAATAGTACCATAGACGTGAATGTGACGGTGTTGGAGGATTTCCTCTTCTTCTTCTTCTCTTCCTCCTCTTCGTCTTCACTTTTGTCATCATCTGGAGAAGAAAGGAAGAAATGAGAGAGAGGGTGGGGAGACAACAGCATCGTCGTCACCCGCATCACTGGCGTCAGGAAGAAACACGTCGGGAGGAAAATCAGCAGAACAGTCGCAACGTACTTCACAAGTGGAGGAGGTGGCGGCGGCGGCGGCGACGGAGGTGGAGAACACAGTGATTCACCCTTCGTCTTACGTCTACGCTATTGAAATAGACAAGGTGTTTGGCAAATCGCGACAGGGAGGGGCCGGGGGCGGAGGGGGAGGCGAAAACAGTCAAGGAAGCGGTGCTACCAGCAGCGAAAGCGGTGACGGCGGCGACAACACTAACAGCAGCGACGATAGTAGTAATAACAACAATAACAACAATATCGGCGGCCGCCTCTTGGTATGACCCGCAGCGATTTGTCTTACATTACGAACACCTTACTCGCCTCCTCGGTCTTTTACATCAGCAATCAATTACTCGACGCGTCGGCGGCGAATAGTGTGGGCGGTGACGCGGGTGGCTGTCCTGAGCTCTCAGAGGTAATCAACAACGCGGAGGTGTATCCGCAGGGCGTCTTTCTAGAAGCGCCGTCACCGTCACCGCTGACGACGACGACGGTTGACTCTGACTCCTCCTCTTCTTTTTCATCATCTTCTCGCCCTCTATAGAGGAAATGCCTGTTATCGCCTGGGTTAACGTCTCATTTCCCGTGAGTTTCATCTCTCTCGCAAACAACACGCAAATGAGTGTTTCATCTTCTCTTTCCCACTTTCACGTCTACTTCTTCTTCTTCTTCGCCTTCTGGTGGAAGAGAGAGCTGTCGATACGGAAAATAGTTTCGCTGGCAGAGCCGTCACAACATCTTCTCCAGCCTTCTTTCGGACATGCATCGCGTATGACAATATCAACAGCAACGCAGATGGTGAGACGTACAACACACTATACGGCGGAATGACGACCGGCGTTGGGGAGTTCCGCATCAACACTCGCCTTCTCTTTCCTCCTAGCAGCGGCGGCGAGGAGGAGATAGTGAAGGAGAGGCAAGTAGCAGCAGCAGTAGTAGCAGTGAGGGTGGCGATTCTGCTTCGTCTTTTTCTTCTGGAGAGAGCTCACACGAATCCAGTAGTAGTAGCAGTAGCAGTGATGATGATGGTAATCAATACGGCAGTAGTGACAGTAGTAACAGTGATAATAGCGAGCAAGGAAATGACTCTGGAAGCGACTCTGGCAGCGGTAGTGGTGCGGGAGGGGAGGAAACGGCTACTACTTATCAGTACCGCTTTGTGGTGTACGATAACATGAACCGCATCGCCACCGATGTCACCTTCACTGACGCCCCTGCGACGCGAGAATCGGCTAATTCTATAGCTGCCGCTTCTAATAATACGATTAGTACTACTACTAGTACTAGTACTAGTGCTGGTAGTAGAACCCGATCAAACGACGTTACCACTACTAGCAAAGCAACAACAACAGCTATCGGAATGCAAACACCATGGACGCTAACGGTGGAGTTGTTCAGCTGGTAAAGAGCGTCAACTCTAGTGTGCGGCTGAAGGTGACTCGCACCGCGCTCACTAGTCAGGAATATCCATCAACAGCATCAACAGCAACAACAACAGCAACAACAACAACAACAGCGAGTGCACCAACGGTGCGGCTGCTGGAAGGTTTTTACACCAGCGCTGACTGCGATGAGGGTAGCCGCGTGGCGGTTTCTTATGATGGGCCCGTCCGCAGTGTGGAGTGGTCGTACTCTTCAGCTTCTTCTTCTTCTTCCGTTTCTTCTTCCTTTTCCACAGGAGAAGAAACTATCTCTCAAACGCTGTTTGTGATGCTCTCAGAGAACGCCTTTTACAAGCGCCCAGCCACCAGCACACCTCCTCCCTCTCCTCCTCTTCTTCTTCTGAAACGAGCGAGAGTGCGGTTGATCGTTTCTATCTGTGCGCCGCTGTCACCGCCGCTGCCGTCTTCTCTTCTGCGGACGTGAGTGGGAGTGCGGAAGGGCGCAGCGCATATCGTTATTATGAACATTATAACGATACTGTTAGTGGCGCCAAGGACAGTGCCGATGCTTCTGCTACTAGTCTCACCACCACTACTTCCACCACCGCCGCCACCGCTGCCACTGTGGTTGTTGCCGTGTCTTCGTTTCGTTTTGTCGATAATTTCATTCTCCCACCCGCGCAGCTTATTACGACCGTCAACTCGTCCACGGCTCCCGTATCTTTCGCATCCTCACTCGACCTGGCAGCGTTGTCGTCATCATCGCCGCCGTCGCCACCGCACCGATTTTTAGATGCTGCCAGCGAGCAAAAAGCGCGCGACGCCATACGGGAGGCGTCCCTCGCCAGCCACTACACTCCGCAGCTTCTCACACATGCGCTGCGCTACTGCGAGGTGGTGACTGTGTTCGCGCGGGCGACACCAGTGTATACGGTGGTGGGCAATACAGTGTCCTCCGCCGCCGCTACTAACTACTACTACTACTGCCGCTGCGTTTTCACGTGCTGCTTCCGTGCCTGCGACTGCCTCTCCCCCACCCTCTCCTGCGCCAACGCCGTCGTTCTCATCCTCTGTCTCTATTGCGTCCCCCACGTCTTTTTCCTCCTCTTCTTCTTCGGCAAACGGCCCCTCCGACGTCTCCCGTCAAGTTTCTTCTCCTAGTACGAGTACTAGTAATGCTTCTGCTTCTGCCTCGGCTGCGTCAATTCACAACCGCTCACTGCAGAAGAGAACAGAGACAAAAGTATCCTCGAGTGATGCAGGTGGTGGCAGTTCTGATGATAGGAAGGAGGAGCAGCAGCAGTGCTGCACCCGCAGCGTCAGCGGCGTGACGTATCATTTGTATCTGGTTGGGGGTCCATCCTGTGGCGCTCTTTTCAACCGTCATGATGATGGCCGCCGATGCTAATGTTGGAAATAACAGTATTGGCGATAATAGCGAGGCTGGTGGTGACGGTGCCGCTTTGCTGCGGATGAATGAGACGTTTGTGATTCAAAAAGGCACGCAGCTGTCGCCGGGTGTGTTCTCCTTCAGTGTCAACGCACAGATGACGGAAAGGTACTTGGCTTTTGTGAATGAAAATAATAATAATAATAACAATAATGGAGGTGAGAGTAATAATGGTGATAGCACTCTTGTTGTTCTGTCAGCGTGCCTTGTAGAGGCAGACGCAGGCGCTACGACTGCTACTACGAACGCCAAGTCGAGTGTTGTCTCCTTTAATTTAGACGAACAAAGCATCACGAAAGTTTATTCTGTTGGCTACATGCTTCTAAACACCGACGTGGGCGACTTCTCCACATCTTCTTCTTCTTCTTTTTCTGACTCTGACTCTGATGTCAGTTTCGGCTCTGGCGCTGGTGCGGAGGAACAGCAGCGGCAACACACCAATGGCGGCGGCAGCAGCAGCCGTACTGCCGATACGCAACAGCGGCGTGCAAACACCAACGCCCGCGCTCTCTCCCACGCTACCACTATTAGTAGTAGTAGTAGTAGATTGCTGGCGCTACTTCTCGCACTGTCGATGCCTACACCTGCGCTCCTCCTCTGTTGGCGCCGCCCGGCACTGTTACCCCCCTGGCGGATGTGTACGAGACGGTGGATTTGCTGACTCCCGTTACCACGCGCCTGCGTATCTCGCCGCTGTGGGCGGCGATCATCGCCATCGCCTGTGTGGCTGGCGTGTTGTGCTTGATGTACGTGGTGCTGGCGGCGGCGTGCTGCTGTGTAGTGAGGCCCTCTTCTTCTTCATCTTCTTGTTGTGCTGGCTTTGGTTGCTGCTGCAACAATGATGACAGCAATAGTGGTAGTAGTAATAGTGACGATGACAATCGGTACAAAAGCGCCGATGAAGAGGGAAATGCGGCCGGCAAACGTTTCGTGCTTTCGTCCAGTACCGCTTCGCTGCAAAAGTATTCGGTGCCTCTGGAGTCTCCGCAGCTGGCGTGGCTGCAGTCTCGTCAGCTGCGGCAAACATCAGAACAACAACAACAACAACAAAAAGGTGGACAAGAGCAAGAAGAGGGACAGAGCGGAAGTCAGGCGTACGCAGCGATCGTGTTTCACCCTCCCGGAGACCCTCACGCGAAACATCAAAAACAAGAACAACAACACACTTCAAACAATAACAACGACGACAATGGTAACAATAAAGGTAACCGCACTTCTCAGGGGGTGAAAACAACATCAGCCGCGACGGCGGCACAGACAAGCCATAATACAACGAGCGGCAACAGTACAGATGACGGTACGAGTAAAGTTAATCCGATGGATGTTATTCAGTATCTGCTGGCTCCCATATTTCTCGATGATGAAAAGCATCATGACGTTTTTACCGTCCATCCACAGAAGAAGAGGAAGCATGAGGATTCTCACCATCACCGTAATATAGATAATAATGATAATAATCATAGTGATGAGTACTCAGAGCCTGAAAACAACAATAATAATGCCAATGGAAACGGTGGTGAGGGTCTACACAGCGGGCCACACAAGAAGAAGGATCAGGGGGAGGAGGCGACAAATAAGGGAGTCGTAGACATGCGCAAGCTGCTTTTTGAAAACAACGCGCATGCCATCCAATCAGGTGACGCGGGCTACGCTGCCGCCAAGGCGTTTTTCTCTCTCACAGAGTTTGACGACTACTATCATCGCGCCCACACTGCCTCTGCTACTGCTACTGCTGCTGCTTCTGAAGCAAAGAATCCGAAGCACACCGCCGTTGGCAACTATCGAAATGCGTATCTCGCCCTTTTAGAAGAAATGCAGGCCGATGCGAGGAGGAATGGGAATATTCTGAATAATACTAGCGATAGCCATAACAATAATAATAACACCACTGTAAGTAGCGACGGTAACGACGATGAGGCTATTTTTATCGATGTGGATGATATTAACCACTATAATAATAATGATAATAACAGCAACGACGGTGATCTCCGCTCCATGTACAGCAGCGATCCCGACATTCCTCTTCCGATTGAGGACACCTCCCTCTCCAGCCGCCACGCCTCCCTTGTGAACTACAATGACGACAGCGCCATGATGAATAGCCCACTTGCGCGTAGTGAGGCTGGGGGCTCTCCTACAGTGGTGGTGCCGCCGCCGCCGCCGCCGCGCGCGGCGTTTGATACGCTAGGTGGGCGCGACTATTACGGCGATGAAAATGACGAAAATAATAATAATAGTAATGATAATAATGATAACGGTGGTAATTGGCGCGAGGGGAGGCGGAAGGTGCGGCGGACTCTCAAGTATCGGGAGGCGGACACCGCAGACAATAACGGCGGTGATGGAGGAGAGAATGAAAGAAAAAGAAGGAAGGACAGAGACGGAGACGCGTCGTCTAATTCGTCGTCTTCAGCCTCAGAGGTGTACACGTGCGAGAGTACCCACTTGGACACGCTAGGAATGGACACGACACCGCTGGGGAAGTTTCGGCCACGTAATGAGAGGAGAGGAGGAGGGGGAGGGGGAAATACTAGCCGCGGGAACTTTGGTGGCGATGATGATGACAGACGTAATGATTCCTCCTCTTCCTCCCTCTTTTCCCCGCCTCTGCAAGACGTGGCCTGCGGGAGGCGAGCTATTTTGAAGAAGAGGAGGACGCCGCTGGTGCTTCTCACCCTCACCGACTTGATAATAACCATCATAACAATAACAACAATAGTAATTTCGACACGAGCGATATCTATAGCGAGATTGAGGGCGACCGCCGCCTGCGCCGCGCCAACTCCACCACTGGTAAACTCGCGCGGCGACTCGACACGAATGATAAAAATAACAATAATAATAATCGTAATAGTGATGACGACGATGCCGTTTTTAGTTTTGCCGAGCGCGTGCGAGAGCTCAAGGAGGCGGAGAGGTGCGCGCGGCGGCGAATTGAGATTGTCTACACGACGCTCCTCAATAATGGCATACTAGAGGCGGAGCTGGCGGAGTGGCGGGATATTATGAGGCGCGAGGGGGAGA
The DNA here is from genome assembly GCA_030347455.1 of Kentomonas sorsogonicus. NCBI lineage: Eukaryota > Euglenozoa > Kinetoplastea > Trypanosomatida > Trypanosomatidae > Kentomonas > Kentomonas sorsogonicus. The sequence goes on from JAQOSZ010000305.1 coordinate 357,191, forward strand.
GGATTGAGGGGGCGCTGGCCGCGCGCTCTTCGCTTTCTTCTTCTACCCGGCAACAACAACACCAAGCAGAACTCGAGAAGGAAAAAACAACAACAGGAGGGGCGCGGCGACGACGGCCGCTGCTGCCGCTGCTGCTACACACGCCGACCCCACTAACAGTGCTGACTTTCCCACATTACGCAGTCGTCACAATAATAATAATAATAATAATAATAAAAATGCCGCTCATGACTATTACTACGACAATGACGATGATGAATCGGACGTGTATAGTGCGCTAGAGGGCCTCGGTAACCACCACACCGATAAAAGTAACAGGAAGAAGCCGCACTCACCGCAACCATCAACAACAGCATCAACAACAGCTTCAGCGGCAAAGGAAGGAAGTGATACGCCTGCCGCCGCCGCCTCTCCCTCTCTTGACGAGAGAATGTCCCTCCTGCGTCAGGAGGAGAGGGCGGCCAGACGGCAGATCGCCTCCGAGTATGTGAACGTTTTAGACGACTCTATTCTTTCGGCGGAGCTGGCAGAGTGGCGGGAGATTATGAGACGCGAGGGGGAGAGAATTGAGAGGGAATTGGACACTCGCAAGAGTAACAAGAGCGATGATAAAGCCGCTGTAGCAGCCGCAGTAACAACAACAACAAATCACAATAATAACAATGATGGTCATAGTAACAGTGATGACGTTGATGACGGTGGTATTACGAGTCCGAGAGTGACGGCTAACAGTAATAACAGTAATAACAACAACAACAACCGTAATGACAACAATAACAATAACAACACCAACGCCAACGCCACAACAAGAACCATCTGCCCAGTGGCAGCTCTGCCAGAGCGTATAGCGAGAACTATCTTATGAACTTTCTTCCCAGAACGGCGGAGGAAGAAGAAGAAAGCGATATGTATAGTGAAATGGAGGGGGGCAGCAACAGCCGCCGGCGTCGACGCTCTCTCTCACACCCTCAGCACACTAATGAGGGAGCAATGGGAAATGAAAACGAGGAGAAGGAAAAGGCAAAGGCAAAGGAAAAGGAAGGGGAGGGCAGTGGTAATAATAATAATAATAATAATAATAATAATGACACGCGCCGCCGTTCGCCCAGTCAGTATGCCGACTACGGTAGCGACATATACAGCGAAATTGAAGGGCAGCGCTCCCCTTTTTCTATGAGACGCGAAGACAGCGCCGCACGGACAAACGGCGGGGGAGCTAATAATAATAACAACAGGAACATCAATAATGATATCAATAGTGGTAATAATAATAAGAATTACAAGAATGGTGTTAGTGCTACGAGTCCCCCCTCTGAACAGCAAGCCCAACAAAAACAGCAGCAGCAGAAAGTATTAACGAGGGCTGCTAGCTATGTTGATGAACGGTCAGACATGTATAGTGAGATCGAGGGAAGAGGGCCTTCGGTCGGAACGGCTGCTGCGACCGAAGCCGCTGACAACACGAACAATAATAATAATAATAATAATGAGAATAGTAATAATAACAATAACATAGATGATGCCAAGCGTCAGCGGCAGGCGGCGTACAGAGACACCGACAGTAACAAGGAAAACGATAGCTTCGACTCGCCCGCCCTCCAGCGCTTCCTCAAAGCCATCAAACACGACCAACACAAGTAAACAAGCGGAGTCGCGTGCGTGTGTATGCGAATGCGTGGGTGCACGTGCATATCTGTGCGTCTGTATATATACATGCATATAGACGGTGAGATACTGTGCCACACATTCGAGTTATTCGTCTTGTAGTGATGTGGCGGTCGTTCCATCTCTCCGTATGCTGATCGCTGCGTCTATTGCCTCCTGTCATGTCACTTCCTCCCCTCCCCTCCCCTCCCCTTCTCTCCCTCTCTCTCTCTCTCTCTTTCCCTCTCCGTTACTTTTGCTCCCACTTTACTTGAGGCGCAGCTCCACTGAACTGCCCAGTCTTTTTTCCCTTTTTTTTTTATATTCATGCTTCATTTTTTCCTGTATTTTATTTTCTCTCCCGTTTTCAATTACAATACTTAGAATTCTTCCTCTCTCTCTCTCTTCCTCTCTTCCTCTCTGCGATCGCAATTCGATCCACCACACGAATAACAAAACACCGGATGTAAAAAACTAAAAATAAAAACAAAGCTGTTTGACTCTTATGCCCTTCTCCTGCCAAAATTATCGTCTGTGTGATGGAATGAGTGCTTCGTCTTTGGAATTTTCTCCTTTCTATCCCCTTTTCTCTTTTTAATTGTGATTATTGATACCGCGGCCAAGAGAGGCGAAAAAATGAGGAAGTAGAACTTTAATGCATGAACGTATTTCTCCCAAGAACGTGCTGCTGTGTAAGTGACGCTTATTTTTCCCTTCTTCTTTTATCATGTTCTCTCCTCCCCGCCCTTTCCTTCTTCCCCCTCCGTTTTCTTTTTTACACACACACACACACACACACGAAACAACAATAGCAACAACAACATCAGTAACAACAAGAACAATAACAGGAATACGCTACATTTCGTTTTTTTTTTTAACTGGCCGCAACATTTATTTTTGCCCCTCTTCTTCTTCTTTCACGCTCCACGCCCTGCTTTTCAATTCCTTACTCATCTCTTATTTCTTCTTATTGATTTTTCTTTTTGTACCACCTCCTTAGATTTCCTTTTTTTTTGGTTTTTCTTTTCTAGATTCATTTATATAAAGTCTTTGTTTTTAAATATATAAATATCTCAAAGTCTTCACCACATCTGCTTTTTTTTTTTCTGTTTTCACTTGTAAGCATTACATCTTTAAAAAAAGCTATTTCTCTCTCTTTCTTCAATCCACAGCGAAATCCCAACAAATACATACTCGTAGGTATTCTCCAGTGCAAGTCAACTCTCCTCTCCCCTTACTCATTCCTCTTTTCCCACACACGCAGAAACATTTATTATTTATTTTTTCTATTGTTAAATGTTTCGCCCATCTTCATCGCCTACCGCCGCCGCCGCCGCACGGCAGCTCCACACACCGCCATACACATCGGGAGGCGGCGACTCTTTCTCTAAACAACAACAACAGCAAAAAGGAGGAGAAGAGGAAGCGGGAGTGAAAAACACTTTTAACTTTCACGATCTCTACAATGGCGAAGATTTAACTCACTTGTATCCTGCTGATGCTGACAGCTGCGACTTCAACAAGAACAACAATTATCTACAGCAACAACAACAGCGTCACTATATGAATGACAATCGTTATAGCCATAACACCAATAATAATAATAATAATAATAATAATAATAATACTAATAATAACAATAGTCAACAACAACACACACACCGTACGGACGGTGATGGTAATATCAACAAGACTATTCGTCAAATGGATGAAGCAAATGATAATGGCATGATAGACGGCGACGCCATCGCGGATTTAATTGAGGAGTTTCCTTCCCTCCGACATTACATTTTGCGCTCCTATGACATCGATGCATGCAGCACAAGCAGCAACAGCAACAGCAACAGCAATAGCAGTAGTATCAGTGAGGAGTATACGAATACGACTGCGGCGACGACTAATAATAATAATCATCATCATGTGCATAATCAGCGTCATCACCATAATAATAATAATAATAATAATAATGCCGATGACTATCCTAATGAACATAACCAATTTAGGCGCGGGGAGAGGGAGGGTCAGTATGCGGAATGGAATGATAACACGGCAGAGAGGGCACAGCGGCGCGCGCAGGCGGAGGGCGTATTGCGAGAAGCTCAACGCACACCACCAGACTTTACACCTCTCAAGAGATGGGAGGAATCACTAACAATAACCAAAAGCAATGCAACAACAACAACGACACCGACAACAGCAAAAAAGGAAAAGGAAACTCAAAGCTTGACGGAGCCGCGCTGTCTCCGCCGCCGCCGCCACAGAATGCTTCCTCTCCTTTTTCTCTGCCATACAACGACCCTGCAGCTCCTAAACCCCGGCAGCGGCAACCACCAGGAGAAACAACAACAATTACAAAAAACAACAACAAAAACCGCAGCAACAACATGCACAGCAGCCAGTGGTGAGGAAGCGGAATGCGCTGCCGCCCCCCAAGGGCCAGCTCCAACCACCACCCCCATTTACAAAACATCAACAACAACAACAACTACAACAACAACAATTGTTAAAAACAGGAAAAGAAAAGGGGAAGCGGCGCCCGTCGCCGCACGCCTCCGTCAATCCTCCGCCTTTTTCGTTTACTTCTTCGACTTCTCCCTCCTCCCAACTCTCCCCGTCCACTCCCACCCCAGCCGCCACGCCCCGCAGGCGTACCAGAATCACCACAATAATAATCATAATAACAATAATAATAACTATAAAAACATTTACAACGATCAGCAGCGAGGGAAAGCGGCAGAAGCTTCAGCTAAAATAACAACGGCAGTAAGCTCCAAGCAATGTTACTGCTGGTGGTGGTGTTGGTGGTGCGAGTACCACCGACCGCATTCCTACTCGCGCTGCTAATACCAATAATAACCATAACAATATTACGAGTAATAACAACAATAACGATAGTTCTCATGTGATTCGCAACAATAGCAACAACAACAACAACAACAACAACAACATTCGTCATAGCAGTGGTGCTGCTATGCCAAAAGAGGTCTCGCGACAGGCTGGCGCTGCGGCTGGCGGTGGCGGTAGAGGCGATGAGGGAAATCAGCAAATCGAAATGAATAGCCAGCAAGACGCATCGGGTCAGGTGTGGCCTGCGCCAGAAGCATATCGTGAGGTAGACTTGGAGGAATACCGCGACGAACCAACACCACCAAACAATAACAATAATAATAATAATAATAATAATATCAACAATAATGCCGCTGAGGTTTACGCCTCTGCTGCTGGAGCAGGCAACAACAACAACAACAATCCTCTATGACACCCAACCCTAACCGCAACGTCGCCAGTAATAATAATAATAATACAACAATATCATCGCCACCACAACGACCCATCATCCGCAACGCGATCATCATAATCACCGCAATCAGCAGCTGTCTCAGTGGCAATCTTCAACCTGCAACAACAACAACGGGAACAACAGCAACAACAGGCTGGCGTCACTACCTCTCTCTCGCCCGCGCCGCGAGTCCTCAGCTGGTGGCTCGTCTGCTGCAGGCGGCGGCGGAGGCGGACGCACACACCGCGCGGGTGCTGCAGACGCTGCGTGCGCTGGCGACAGAGCGCGCCGCACTGCACGCGCCCACCGCCGCCGCCCTCACCGCGACCCGTGCGGAGCTGCTAGAGACGAATACGGTCGTGCTGTCGTGTGGCGGCGGCGCTGCGGGAGGAGCGGGAGCGCGCGCGGGTGCTGGCCGCGGAGAACGACGTGTTGATTGCGAGAATACAACTATTACAGAGTCAGTATCAACAGTATCAACAGCAACAATATCAACAACAACAACAACATCGTTCGTCGGCGGCGTCGGCCTCTTGGGGTTTTCCGCAAGACCATTCACAACCACAACAACAACAACAGTATCATAATTATCAGCAGCAGCAGCGCGCGGGCGGAGGCACCCGACGGGGGGACTCTCAAGAGCCCTCTCTGAGCATTCGTGCGAGTATGACTACAAGCTCCAACAACAACAACTATAATAATAATAATAACAATAATAGTAATAGGAGAGCAAGTCCCCATAACAACAACAATGACAACAATACTGGGTATAACGACGACGAACCCGACCCTACTACTAGTAATAGTAGTAACAGCGTCAATAATAGTCTCTACACTAATCGACTGATCATCGCTCTGCAGGAACAGGTGCGTGCGCTGACGGAGATTATTGACGACCGGGAGGCGCTGGCAAAGGCGGCGTATGAGGACACACTGGTGTATGTGGGACGACAGCGGCGGCGCAGCGGTGATGCCATTGATTGCCCAGCTACTGGTACTACTATTGGTCAACATCATAATTATAATAATAATGGTGATTATGATAGGTGTAGATTTGATCCCGTTGTGGGTAAAAACGGACTTCCGCCTTCCTCTCTTCCCTCCTCAAATGATCGATTGCACAATCCAGCGTTTCGTCTAGTCAGCGGCCGCTCTGCGAATAACACAAACACTACACAGGTGCAACAACAACAACAACAGCAACACAGCAAGAACAACATCAACAACATTAACAACAAAAAGAAAGAGGTTCACTTTGAAGGGGAAGTGAGACGCAACGATGGTGATGATAATGGCTATCAGCGCTTTCCACACTCCATGCAGTCCGCCGCAGCGTTTGCGGGAGCGAAGGCAGCGCCCCTCAGCAACCATCTTTTCCCTTTTGCTGCTGGTGCTGGCGCATCCGTTAGCGGCCGCGGTGGTGATGGTATGGGGGTGGGTGTTGCTCCTGCAGGTGCGAAAAAGAGCGGTGGCGGAGAAGAACGCCCTAGCTACCACAATAATAATAATAATAGGAGTAATAATAATAATAATGGCTTCATGGATGATGATGCTGGTAGTAATAATGACACTACACACGCCGCGCGCAGCCCCGCCTTCACCCGATATCAACAGCAGCAGCACGCGAGCCAGCGCCGGCTGCTGACAGAGCTCGCACAGCTGCGGCAGTCGCTGTACGCCTCGCAGGCGCTTGCCGAGCAGGGTCGTCCGGGCGCTTGTTTTGCAGCGCCACCACGCCCGCCGCGCCCTCACCGCCGCCGCCGCCGCGCGGGACTACTACAAGAAGGGCCTGCGCCGCGCGGTGACCACCGCCGCCGCACGCCTGCGCTTGCTGCAGCGGGAACAGCCGGCGGCGGCGGAGGCGCGGGTGTACGGCCGTTTAGAGCCCCGCGTGGGTCGGCTGCGGGCAGAGCTGGCGGCGCAGCGGCAGCGCTATGCGGAGCTGCACTCGCTGCACGAGACAGAGACGGCGCGACTGCGGGCGGAGCTGGCGGCGGCGAGGGACAGCTCTGCAGGAGGAGCGGCGGCGGCGCGCGCGGGCGGAGCGGCGGCACCGACTGCACATGTCCGGCGCAAATGAAGAGCTGCGGCTTGTGAGACAGGCAATGGAAGTGCTGGAGCGGCGGGTGTTTGCGGGAGGCGGCGGCAACCATACTCATCGTGATATCAACACTGCTAATACTGAGTGCGAGTTTTACTACGGGAAATCGGTTTGGTAACACGAATGATGTTGATGACGATGTTATTATTAGTGATGATAGAAGTGATAATAATAATAATAATAATAGGACGTCTGGCTTTCGACCCAGCAATGCTCCCACAAACAAATACGGGTTATGACACGCCCGACGACGCCGACGAGAACGATAATTATCATAACGGAAAAAGTGAAGATGCGTACTATAACGACGGTGAAGACGATGAAGACGACTATTATTACTCTTACTACGGAGACGGCGATGACCACTATAATAACAATAATAACAACAATTATAATACAAACAATACAAATAATAATAATCATTATAACAACAACAACAATACTACTCACAACTATAATAATAATAATAATAATCCTAATAAGCTCAACACGGCTAATCTTAATCATAACAATAATCGTTATTACCCATACCAATCCAATAACAACAACAACAATGGTGGTGGTGGTGCCCCCGTCAGAGGTGTCAATGGAGTGGGCGCGCAGGGACAACGCAGTAACGGCAGTGGTGGGGCGCGGCCCTACGAGGGCTATTACCACAGGCAACACACGAATGAGTCTGTGGGTAATAACGAGAGCGGCACCTTTGCCTACGAAGGAGGACTTGAATGACCGTGACGCTTTTTGATGCGTATATATCTATAGTAGTAAAGAAATAAATAAACACATATCTACATTTAAGGGAGAAGAAGACGTTTTATCAATACGGGAGTGAATGGAGTGTTATATATTTGTGTGTTTTACGTGATTGCGTTCCACCAATGCTTCTCTCTTTTTTTTCTTCTTCTCTCTTCACCTTTTCATAGGTCCTCCTCTGTTTTTACATTCTTTCCTCTTTTTTTTCTTTTCCCTTCACATATTAGATCTTTTCTTCTTTTACGTTTTCTTTTTCAAATTCCTTTTCCTTTTTCAACTCTATCGCATCCGTGTATATGATTGCCGCCACCTTTGTGTATTGTATTGTTCCCCCTCCTCTTGCTTTTCTTTCTTCTTCGTTTCTTTGCATCTTAGAAAGAAGAAAATAACATAAAAATAAAAGTGCTTGTGAATGATGTTTTTTCATGTCTGAGCTTCATCCTTTTTGCTGTATTCCATCTTCTATTCTCTGTATTATAATTATGATCATTATGGTTCTGGTGAGAGTGTATATGCCTGAGTGTATGGTTACGACTCATAACGCACAAATTTATTTGGATGTGTTGCGCTTTTATTGTATATCTTGCATCGTTCATCTCCCCCCCCCCCCTGCTACCACCACCTTTGATCACTTCCATTTCTTCTATTTTTCTTTTTTATTATTATTTCCCACTGATTTGAACATACCCATATCTCTTTGAAAACGAGCTAACAAAAAAAGAGAAAAAAAAGGAAAAGTACCTTAGCACAACGCAAATTTGCTTATAACACTCAAAAACACTCTTTCTCGTTTTCATCTTCCTTTTCTGTTTTCACTTACCCCATTACTTTTTTTTTTTCTGTTTTCTGTTTTTTTTTCTTCGTTTCTAGTGTATTGACGTCTGCTCATTCTTTTTTTTTTTTGACACTTTTACAGACACCGACACACAAACACAGCAGAACACAAGATACGTAGAAAAGAACAACGGGAAAAGAAAGAAGAGGAGAAGAAAAAGGAAAAGGAAAGAGATATTAGGTTCTCTCTCATTATTATTCTCCTGTTTCTTGCTTTTTTAAGAGCTCTCAGATTCAGGACTGTTTTTTATTGTTGAAGTTGGTGAAAAAAAAGTAAGCTTTAAAAGTTCTTACTTTTCTTGATCACTTCCACTATTGTATCATTTATAAAGTTTTGTCCTTGTACTTTTGTATCGACATCTCTTTTTTATTTTCATCATATCATCATTATCTCTCTTCTAAAAAAAAAGAAAGAAGAAGTTTATTTTCTCTCTTCTCTTTCTTCCTTCAAAGAGAAACAAGAAAGAAAAAAGAAAGAAAACGTACTGGGAAAGGGAAATAACAATATATCCAGATAAAGAAAGGAGAAAACTTAATTATATTTAGATACACACTCTTCTCTCTTGCTCGGACTAAACACACACACGGGGGATTTAACTCTCTCTCTCTCTCTCTCTCTCTCTCTCTTTCCCTTCTCAATTGTACCCACACGTACCTACTTTTGTATCTCTTCTTCGTTATTTCTTTCTTTGCTTTATTCTTCTTATTATTGCGATTATTACTCTGCCTCCTTTTTACTCAATCACCTAGATCCTTATTTATTTTTATTTCTTTACTTTCTCTTTCTCTGAGTTTAAGCATTTCAAACATATATCAATCTAATTTGATTCTTATTTTCTTTCTTTTTTTTTTCTCTTGAAAGCATCTCATTTGCTTTTTCTTTCATCTTCTTTCATCTTCTTCTTTTTCTACGGTGATTTGACAGGCAAAGTAGGAGAGTATTAATTAAGAATTATATAGAAGTATAAGTAAAAGGAAATAAAAACGGGAGAAAAAGATTTGGTACAAACGCCTTCCGCCATTCGGCTTCGTTTTTACTAAAAAGTTGGCAAAAGCGGCAGGTACTTTTTAGTGTTTTTCTTTCCCTGTCCTTTTTTTTTTTCTTGAAGACTGTCTCTGTATTGTTTGAGATTTCTTTCTCTTTCTTCTTTCTTTCTTGTTTTTCTCTTTTCCCTATTTTTTTTTTTTTTTTTGTTCAACGGCGACTCCATCGAATCTGATCCTTTTTCCTTCTTTTTGCCTCTCGTGGTGTTTTTCTACAAGAGACGTGTAACACAACCGTCAAGGAAAGTAACAGCAACCGGCGGCGGAGTAAACTTACAAGTAAAAGCAAAATAAGAGTTGAGAGGAAATACAAACAAGGAAATAACAACACTTACACACACACACACACACGCACACACCAAATGATGCGCGCTGCGGGGAAGTGTCTGCTGTTGGCGCCGCGGGCCTCTAGCGGCCGCAGTGTCCGCGGGCGGGCCATTCCCAAGTCCCTCCTCTCTCCTGCCTCCGCCACCACCACTGCTACTGCTGACGGCGGCTCTCTTTCTTCCTCCTCTCCTCTCTCATCCTCATCCGCCGCTGCTGTAACACCTAATATGACGTCTGCAGAGACTATGGCAACAAAAACATCAACAGCGGTATCAACGCCTGCGCCCACTACTACTGCTGCTAGTAGTGGCGACATTGGAGGTAATAATAATAATAATAATAATAATAATAACCGTCCCGTCCGTCGCCGCAACACAAACCGCACACGCACGAATGTTACTACTACTACTGCTAACACTAGTAAAAGTGCCAGTGGTAATGTCACTACCCCCAGACGTGCTAGTACCAGCAACAACAATAATATCACTAACAGTAATACTAGTAATAATACTATTATTACTAGTAGTAATAGTACGAATGTTAAGAAGAAGGAACGCCCCAACACCCTGCTGCTGGTGTGCGCCAGCATAAACGACGTCACGTGCTGGCCGTTTTGGAAGTTTTTGCAGCTGCGCCAGAAGAACAACTCCCTCTCGAACCTGAGCATGCTAGCCTTCAACAGCAGCGGCGGCAGCTTCGAGGCCTCCCTGCACGGCAACGGCCGCTACACCCTCAAAAACTACCACACCGTGTCCAACTACCGGCAGGAGCTGCTGCACGACTTTCTTCATCGGCACTACAACACGCAGGAGAACAACAACTACTTCATTTACGGCGGCCACGGGATGGGCGACTGCCTCGAGCTCGAGCCCAATCGCACCTCCATTCAGGCGCACGAGCTACCAGAAGTGCTCGGCGCCGGCCGCCGCTTCCAGGCGATCGTCTTCGACGCGTGCTTCATGGCCTCCTACGACTGCGCGTATCACCTGCGGCACCACACGCGCTACATTGGGGCCTGCGAGGGGTATCTGTGGGAGCCCGACACGGCCCTCGACTACCACGTGTTCAACAGCAAGACAGCCGCTATCATGTCTCGCGGGGGCAACGACCCGCTTAACATTTTGCGCCGCATTCAGCGAAGTTACTGTAAAAAGGCGGTGCGGGGGGACTTTAGCATCATCGACACCACGTACATGGAGGAGCTGCGAGACTGCTTGTTTGCGCGCCCGCAGCAGCAACAACAGCAACAACTGCAACTTCACAACAGCGCTGCCGCCGCTCTTTCCTCTTCTTCCTTCTCCTCTTCAGTGAAGTCATCCTATGTGTCTGCTTCCATCCATAGTAGCGACAAGATGAGCACTAATAGTAGCAGCAGCAGCAACAACAGCGATAGTCGTAAGAGTGGTGTTACCAACGCCATCGCCACCACCACCACCGCGGCCGCGATTGCTAACAGTACTACTCCTACTACTACTCCTAGTAATAATATGATCAGCCAGGACGACCAGCACTACTATTACCTGACAGAGCGAGGACCGTTGATGGATCGCATTTACAGCGAGGCGCGTTTTATTTCGCTGCAGGAGCAGGCCGCACTGATGGTGACGGCGGAGGAGAATTTGGCTAAAATTAGCGCCCTCTACGGACCGCCAGGGAACGAGGAGGAGGGGGAATCGGTGCCGTCACTTAGTTGTGCTTCTTCTTCTTCTTCCTCCAATGTTGCCGCTGCCACCGCCGCCGCCTCTGCGGCTCCGGCGGACAACTCGCTGCTGTTTTCTGGGAAGAAGTCGGCGGAGGCGCGGCGCGCGTTGGAGTTGGAAATGATGCAGATGAGTGGTGCTGGCGCGGCGGCTCATACTATGAATGCTAATCTCAATAATAATAACAATAGTAAGGGTCCTGGCACGGCACAGTTTGTTGGCTCTGCCGCCTCCGCCTCCGCCTCTTTCTCTTCCTCCGCCTGTGGCAACGCACGGACGTTAGAGGTGGTTAACCCGACCCCCACTCTCAACGAAGGTATTCTCCACAACCCTGTGCTCGGCGCCCTGGCGGGTGGCGCCGTCGGCAGCAACGGTAAACTGGACAAGAAGGGCCGCGGCCACCACCACCACCATGCATGACATTGGGAATTCCCACACTAGTGGTAGTGGTAGCAATGTTATGAGTACGAGCATGCATAAGAGTACGAGTGATGAGAGCGGTTTTGCTGTCGCCTCGCTGGCGCTGCGCAATCGGTTTGATAACTACGATACACGCATTCATAATAGCAGTAGCAACAACAGCAATGCTGATACTACTATAAACGGAGGCAGCGGCGGTGGCTGTGCGATGAACGGCACAGGAGGAGATTTCTCGTCCTCTGACCCTTCACTTGCGCACAGCACTGTAAATACCACCGCAAACACCGCAAACGCTAATGCTAACGCCGCCGTGCGTCTCTCCTCGCCGCCGTCTCTCGTCCCGCTGCCGCCCGGCGTCGGCGGCGGCGGCGTTCGGATGACCCGCAAGCGTCGGCTGATGAACGCGATTCAATTCAAGTACTCTATTTACCCCTCCGAGCGAGACGACAAGCATCTCGTAGATCTCCGCGCCTACCTGCGGGACATGGCCAAGGCGGAGGAGGAGGCGGAGGAGGCGGCGCGCGCGGCGGCGGCGGCGGCGACGGCCAAGGCGGCCAAGGCGGGCGGCAGGGGCGGCGGCGGCCGCCGACGCCGGGCAAATGGCAGTGGCAGTGAGGCGGCGGCGACTCTTAACATTACCGGCGCCACCACTATCACCACCACCACTCGCAGTAACGCACGCTCCAAAGGTCGCGCCGTGTATCCCCCGCAGCAGTCCACTCCTCCGCACACGGGTGTTATTGCCTCCACTGCTAATACAACTGCTAATAGTAGTAGCAGTAGTGGGGTGTCTTCATCCTCTCTTGCTCTCCTCCCGCCGCCGCCGGGCGTGCGCAGCCGCGCCCCCCGCTACAGCGCCCGCTACGCCCTGGATCTACTGACGCGCCACATTGTGGTGTCTCACACGCCGCCGCGCGCGGAGGCGCTTCTCTACGGCACCGCGCTGGGCGGTATGAACTTCTCCGTGAAGGAGTTCTCCTCCATTTCCCGACCCCCGGCGGGTGCCGCCGCCACCATCGCTGCCGCTACTGCCACTGCCGCAGCACAGCCGCCGCTGCCGCTGTCGTCTCAGTCGTCTTTACTCTCATCATCGTCATCGGTCAACACCGCCGCTGACACGTTTAGCAGTGGGAATGCGAGTGCCAATAAAGGCGCGGCGCCGGCAGCAGCGGCGGTGGTGGTCTCTGCCGCGCGCCGGCAGCTCAATCAGAGGGCAAAGGAGTTTTTACTCATGCACGGCGGCGACTGCAGCAGCAGCAGCAGAGGCAGCAACCGACACACCCACACCCACACAGCAGCAGCAGCAGCAGCATTTAATCAGCAGCAAAACGGAGGCGGCAGTCACCACCAGATTTGCGAGGACGCAGTCAATACGGATAACGAGCATAGTAACCACAATAATAACACTAATAATAATAGTAGTGATGAGGATAGAAAGATGCACTCTACTGGAGGCAAGAGGGCTCCGAGGTCCAGGAAGCAGCAACAACAGCAGCAACATCAGTCGGGGGTTGCTAGCGCCTCTGCTTCTCGGTAGTGTCGTTATTACTCCGTATGATGTTGCTCCTGTTTTATTTTTTTTCCCCATAGAATAATGCTCATTTTTTTTTTGTTTTTCTCTCCGTCTCGTTCGCTTCCCAAATCCACTCTTTATTTTTCCCCCTTTTTATTATGATTATTTCTTTCACAGAGCTCCATCATCACTTTTACTGTTTCTTTGCACAACATCAGCTCTCAAAGCGCTTTTTTTTTTGTTGGTTCCCCTCTTCTCAAGAAAAAAACACACACACAAAACAAGCAATCAAACAAAGAGCCTCGTCACGTGTAACTAGCGTTTGTGTTATCGACACTGTCTGCTGTTTTGACACGATGATATTCTTCGTTGGTAATTATCTTTTCGTTCTGTTTTGTTTTTGACCTTGTATTCACAGATGCCATGTTTCTCTGCTTTTTTTTCTCTACTTCTTTTTCAACATATAACTAAAATTCGCCAGAAAGTAACGGTAAAAGTGCGTTTATCTAGTTCTCTCTGATTTTTCCCTTTCCCTGAAACTTCCGCGTTGCTATTGTTGTTTTCTTTGTGTGTATTCTCTTTTGCTTTCTCTTTTTCGACTTCTTCTTCGAAACTTCAGTTTCGCTTTTCCAACACTGCGTTGTGCCGTCTTTGTTTCGCCAGATGGAGTGCTCTTGTATTGTTTTAAGTTTTATTTTCCATTTGTCAGACACACGCACACACACACGCACACACCCACGCACGCACGCATGAGTAGATATACATACATAAATGCACCCGGGAGCCTCTCCCATTGTACTGGATTGATGGAGTCCGCCTTGTACGTACCTAGTTTTTAAACACAACACAACACAAGAAAGAAATTAAATGGAAAAAAAAAGAAAGAAAGAGATTACATGTATGGGATGAGTCCGATGAGAAGAAGAAAAAAGTGGTGAAGGCGACGAAGAAGAAATGCATGTGCGCTGTTGTACTTTTGAAACCATCGAATATATTTATTTGTATGAGTGGGGTTTGGGGAGTTTTTTCCCCTCTGAAGTACAAAAAGTGAAGAAACTTCAGACCCATTTCGTTTTTCCTTTCCATATGTATGATTTTAGATGTGTGAGCGCTTACTTAACTTCCCTTTTCCCTTCTCTCTTTCACCTTCACTTTCATTTTCACTTTCACTTTTTTTTTTTATACCGTTTTCTTCTTTCTTTAAGGATCTTGTATCGTATATTTCTGCGTAGAGCACTAGCGTATTTAAAGTTTTTTTTTTCCTAAGAACAGAGAACAACACTATTTTTTCCTTATTCTATCGTTAAAAAAAGTGTTTTTTTTTTTTTGTAGGCAGCGACAGCACCGTATAACCGAAGAAGGACATCGCTCTGTCGAACATCCAGGCCAAAAGAAAAGCAACGATAATAACAGACACACATACACACATACATACACGCAAATGGACGCTGATGAATTTGACATCGATTATGTGCTGTCCTCCTCCGCCTCTGCACTGGAGTGGAGCGGCGGCGACAGCGGCGACAGTGAGGGGGAGGCAAACGCCATCGGCTGTCACACTGACAGTCGTGGGAATAACGACATAGACGGTGAAGACAAAAACGCAGCGGCGGCAAAAAGGGGGACGCCGCCGCCTCCGCCGCCACAGCAACAGTGTAACATGCCGCCAAGCAGCTTTCAAACACCCCTGCGATCGACACCACCGCCGACAACAGCGAGTAATGCGAATAATAGCAGTAACGGTACGAATGCTATCGCACCTCCACCCCCACCGCAGGGAATTCAGCTCCCCCCTGCCGCCTCCTCCCCCTCCTCTCACTCCTCCAATATTATATCGTCCTCTCTCTCCCCTCCAGCGCCGGTATCATCCGCATCGGCATCACGTTCGTATCAAGGCAAAGCGCAGAGTCTGCCGTACCGACTGAAAGGCCGCGGGCGCGTCGTCATTGCCGGGCCTCTGGGAGCCAACATGGAGTGTCTGGCGGCGACTAGCGACACCGCCGGTGCGTTTGGCGTGCTGCACGCGGACCGGCTGGCACGGGTTGAGAGAGTAGTAGGACAAGGACTTGGACTAGAGGCCGGGCCGGGGCTCGGGGGTGCATCTGCCTCTAGTAGCAACAACAATGACAACAACAACAACATCAACGTTCATAGCGCGCGTGGCGTAGGTGCTGAGACACGCGCTGCCGATCCAACAACAGATGCAACAACAACAACATCTGAGGCTGCTAGCGACGACCCTCTTGCGGGATATGATTATGTCTACTACACCGTCGTGGGGGTCAGCACCCTCACCAAGGATCTGGTGCTGCTGCGAGACGGGGATAGCAAGGCGACACTGCTGGCGGGGGTGCGGGGGCCGCGGGCGCTCACGGCAGCCACCGCCGCTGTTGTGAATGAGGACGTGAGCGAGAGACGTCGGGTGGAGAGCGAACTGTCGCGGCTCGCTGTCGTGTTTGCTGCTCCTCCTTCTGCTCCTCCTTCGTCTGCCTCTGTGGATTTGAAGGAGCACGTGAGCGGTGAGAGTGACACACGCGCACCCGAGGCCAAGTCGATAGCAGCGCCACCATCAAGCGGAATTGACGTTGGGTTTCTTCAAGGTTGGCGGCGCCGCACTGCCGCCTCCGGCGCTGCCGCTGGTGCGTTCGCTGCCGCCACTGCATCCTTCTCGGGATGGGGGAAGTGATGGCGCGAATGAGGAGACCGCCGCCGCCGCCGCCGCAACGGGGGAGGAGGAGAGGGAGAGGAAAGACACGAATAAGAACAAGAGTAGTAGTAACAATAGTGCCCTCGCGACGGAAAACACAGAAAACGCAGAAGAGGAGACAAGAGAGCCTGCGCTGGCCGTGCAGAGACAGCAGGGCGAAGAAGGTTTGCTGCAGGGAGGAGCTGCTCCCGATTTTGCTAGTAGTAGTGATATCATCATCAACAGCAGCAACAACGGCACAGACAATACTAATAATACTACTACTACTAATACTAATGCAACTTGCGAGCCCAGCAACGAGGCAACGGATGCACCCGCTGTTGCTCCTGCTGTTACTGTTGCTGTTAGTGTTGCTGCTACTGCTTGTGAAACGGCGAACAACAACAACAACAACGGACATGATGCCGAAAGACGGTAACGAAGACAGTCACACGAGAGATGATAGTATCAGCAGTAGTCGTGGTGTTCGCCCCGGCGACCCGCGCCCTCACTCGGAAAGGGATGAGCGGACACCGTCGGTGCTGCCGGCGACGGCAGACACGGCTGCTTCTGCCTCCTCCTCCCCGCCATTTCCCGCGCCAAGCCCGTCGGCGTCGGGGGCGGCAGAGGAAAATACAGACGTGTCTATGCCTGAGGAACAGCAGGCAGCACCTCTTGTTACCCAGCAACAACAACAGGAACAACAACAGCAGCAGCAGTCGCGGGCTGACACATTCACTTCGCCTCCTCCTCCTCCCGCTTCTTCAACCTTCCCAACAGCCGCGGCGGCGGGCGTTGTGACGGAGGTGCATGCCCCCTCCGCTCCCAGCGAGGCGGCAGTGGGAGAAGAAAAACAGCGTTTGGGTCGCGGCACCGCTGGCGGCGGTGATAACGGAGAGGGCAAAGCACCCCAGTGGGAGGAGGAGGAGGAGCCATCAGTGCCGAGCGAGAGCCCCTCCCCCGCGCCTGTGCATGCGACCGACGCCGCTCCTAATAATAATAATAATAATAATAATAATACGTATACTAATAGTAGTAATAGTAATCCTAATGGTACGTGTGACGACGCCAGTCGTCCATACCATCTCCCTCAGCACTGCGAGGGTTGTCTGTGCGGCAGCAGGGGTGTCGCTGCCGCCGCCGCTGCGCCGCTTCCTTCTTCTTCTTCTTCTCTTTCTCCCTCTTCTCCTCCTGTGTATGTTGATCCATACCCCTTTACGACTTTTTTGAAGGCTTTTTCTCTCTACCGTCAGCGCTATTGTGAGAATACTACAATTAATAGTACTAATATTAATAATACTGGTATTGATAATGGTAATAATAATACAAATAGTAACCATTATCATCATAATGATAATAAGGAGAGTAGTAATAATGGGGGAGTGAAGAGGAAAATAAACAAGAAGAAAATATCAACGACGATGATAACGTCAGAGAAGAAGAAGACATTACGCTGGAGTACATTCAGTCATTTTATCTGTCCGATCCGCTGGCAAACATAATCGCCGCACGAGAGATGTACGTCGCCTGCGTCGCCTTTTTCAACGAAAATTTCGAAATGGTTTGTCATCTGCTGGGACTCGCCTCCGACGAGGATAGCGAAGCAGAAAACAGTGATGATAATAATATTGATATTGATAATAATAAT
Organism: Kentomonas sorsogonicus; assembly: GCA_030347455.1. Lineage (NCBI taxonomy): Eukaryota > Euglenozoa > Kinetoplastea > Trypanosomatida > Trypanosomatidae > Kentomonas > Kentomonas sorsogonicus. The sequence goes on from JAQOSZ010000305.1 coordinate 375,141, forward strand.
TATATTCAGCGTGAAAGAAATAACGCCCATCACTCGGCATCAAGAACGAGCAGCAGCCCGGGATGCCATCCCTACTATTACGGACGGTACACCAACGTCCACAGCAGGCGCAGTCGGCGCTACCTTCAACAGGATAACGCTATTGATAATAATAATAATAATAATAATAATAATGATAATGAGAATAACAACAACGCGTCGTCGCCCTTTTTGTTTTCCGATTTGTGTGTGGATGAAATGATTGCCCTCATTTTACTCTACTCGGATATTTATGCCGAACCCGCTGCTGCTAATTCTGCTGTTGCTGTTGCTGTTGCTGTTGGTGGCGGTGGTGGTACTGATGATGATGATGGCAACGACGATGGCAAACGCCTGGGCGGAGGTTTAGTGCAGAGGGAAAAAGAGGGCACGAGCGGTGGTGGCGACGGTGGTTTGTCTCGAGACTACCGGAGTATCAGCAGAGGGAGACGCAATGAAGGGGATCGAAAAGAGCAACACAATTGGTTTTAAAGAAAGAAGAAACACAACACACACACACACAAAAAGAAAAGAAAAGAGTATGAGCTGCTTGCGTATGCGCGTATGTATTCTGTTTTTTTCTCTCTTTCCTTCCACTTTACATCCTCTATTTTCATCCCTTTCATATGCCTTCCTTTTGCTCTGGTTTAAATAAAGGCGAAGATATCTGTTTTACTCATAATTTTATCTCCTTTTCTTCTTCTTATTCTTTCTCTCTGTTCGCTTAATAATATTGTTTTTATAACTTTGTTATTTGTGTTTATTCTTTCCCCTGTCACTTTTTATTAAGAAAAAGAACGTGAATTATTCGACATAAAGAGGTGCGCTTTGCGTATACTACTACTACTACTGCTACTATGTGTGTTTTAACACTCAGAGACGCAACTAGCGGTGGTGCCTTGATTCAAAAATTGGAATTGATATATACATATGTATCTTTGCAAATGAGCATTTGTGAATCTTCGTCTTCTCTCCGTCTTCCTGTTCCAACCGTTTTCTTTTCTCTTCATAATAATGGAGAAGGAGAAAAAATAATTAAAAAAGGTACACCAGCAAGCGCAGGCAATTAAAAAAAAAAAATCCCTAAAAGAAAGAAGATAGATTAATCCGTATAATTCAGCGTCAAACCTGATATTATATCTCACCTTTTCTAGTTTTCTGAAACGGCCATCTTCTATTCTTTCTCAGTTTCACTGATTCGCTCTCTCTTCCTCTCCCACTCACACACACACAGAGTCTTACCAATGCCCGCCGCCACCGCCGCCTCCTTCGCCAGGGGCGGCAGCAACAGCAACAAGAAGGAGGAGGCCGATCTGATGGACAACAAGAACCGCAAGAACCCCGGCGAAGACTTCGCCCCCCACCCGCCCGCCAACATGCTCGACCTGTATATGACGCGCTACGACTACGACTACAACCGCGACCCCGCGCTAGAGGCGTCCAAAAGCGCCGCTGACGGCGCCGGCGACGGCGGCGAATCGATGAGCGGCGACGTCCGCAACCGCCCCATCTTTGCGCACGGCGCGGGCGAGTGGGAGGGCAACACGATTTACCGCCAGGACTATCTCAATCCGGACGGGCGGCCGCGCGCGCGCGCGCTGCAGCCGGGGGAGACCGCGTACCGCCACGAGTGGTTCCGCCCGGAGCTGACCCCGGCCGCGGACGTGGTGAACGAGAACGACGGCGAGAAAATTCCGCTGTCGGTGTACCGCCGCGACTACAAGTATCTCGAGGACCGTCCGCAGGGTGCAGGAGGCAAAGGCACCGGCGACGACGGCGCACCTCTTTACGCAGGGGCGCGCGCGGCCGCGTACGACCCCGACTTTCTTCGCGTGAAGACTGAGGGAGGAGGCGATGACGATGACGACGCCATTTGCCCCAAAGTTACCGACAAGGAGAGTCTGAAGCCGCGGCACATCAACTGGGACATCCCGGCCGGCACGGGGCTCGCGAAACCGCTGCGCGCCTCCGACGACGGCGAGGAGCCGACGCTCCCACTGAACAGCAACGTCAATCGCATTCGTATTGTCGGAATGCGACCGCTGGACGGCATGTACAGCCTCGAGAGCTGGGAGTACGGCGACACGACCAAGGCGAAGCCGGGGCAGCTGCCGCAGGGCTTCGACGGCAGCCGCGGCGCCGACCTGCTTAGCGACCCCGACGCGTTTGTCGACAAGAACGAACTGCTGAAACGCCTCGCGGGGGAGTATTTGGGGAAGCGCAAGTCACCCTACGACGGTGCCGCGCGCCGCGAGCCGGACGACACCAACCCCATCTTCATTAACGTGAAGCGGCAGCCGACGTGCGCCATCACACACCGCCTCGAGGACGAGGGGTTTGTGAAGCGTACCATATACAGTACCGACTACATCAACCAGCAGCGGCTGCCGGAGCTCCCGCCCGCCAACCGCGCGGGGCGCGCGGACGTGCGAGACACCAACACCAACGCCGTGTGCACCGCGGGTGAGATGTCGGCGGGTCTGCTGACGCGCGACAACCGGCGGCAGGCGGCGCTGCGCAACAGCCACGGCACGCTTCTCAAGCGCTCCGAGGTGGCCGCGCGCGCGGCAAATGGCGGTTCTGTGAATAATAATAGCATTAATAATAATGGTGTGGATTTGGCTGCGGTGGAGACGATGCGGGCGATGGAGAAAGTGGTCGCTGTGGAGCGCGGCGACCCACACGCACACAAACTGCACAAGTGACGTGGTGAAAAAAAAGGGGGGGGGGGAGACACGAGTGTTCGAGAGGCAACACAATAGCGAGAGAGTAAGAGAGAGGGTGAAAAGCACCTATAACATATTACAGAGGGAAGTTGTTGCGGGTCTCACTTGTGTCTTTTTCTCCCTCTCTTTCTTAGTTTTTCTCTGCCCTCTCTTTCTCTCGTACTGCACACCTGTTCCCAGCATGTCTTCACTGTTTAAAGAAAGTTTCGCTTGCTTTGCTTTTTTTTTTCGATATTTTTTTCCTTTTTCGTTGCTGCTTCTCATGGCGAGGAAAGGAAAACGTTAGTTCTTTCTTTCACCGCCTTATTTATTGATGACTTTTATCCAAAAGTACTTCTTTCTATGATCTTGCCCCTTCCCCCCTCCCCATTCTATATATATCATTCGACATTTTTGTAGCTTTATTTCTTGTACACCGTTTATGCTGTTATTGTTCTTCTTCTCCGTTTATGTACCGACGCACTGTTTTTTTCTTTTTTTTTCCTCCTCTTTCTTTTTCACCTACATCTTGTAATGAATCCCTCTTAGAGGAAGTTCACTTTTTGTACGTCATGTAAACTATACACACACTTTATTATTGTTCCCTCTCTCGTTCTTTTCTCTTCCTTTTCTACGCGTTTTCACGGGTCAGTACACACACACTTGCGCACGCATAAAAAACAAGTGCTTATTTCAGCAACAAGAACGGCAAGAAGAAAATCAACACTGAGTGTTTGGCATGCCATCTTTTTGTTTTTCTTCTTCTTCTTCTTCTTTGTTTTCCTGCGTGCATAAATTTGCTCAATGTGTGTGTGTGTGTGACTACGTAATTTATATTAGTCCCACTGCGTGTTTGACTGCGACGGCGTGGAGTTGAAGTGAATTGATTCGATCGAAGAAAAAAAAAAACACAAATAAACCAAACAACAACAACAACAACAACAACAACAACAAGAGCAGTGTTGAAGCGGAGGCATTTGACTGATGGGCTGAAAGAAACAATAACAAGAAGAAAGAAAAGAGGACAGAGGTATGCTTTGAGTGCAAAACGGATGTTTCACGCTTTGCATTTCACAGTATTCTGACATTTATGTGCACGTCTTTGGTGTCGACAGACCGACACTGCACAAAAGAGAGTGCTCTGTGTTTCTCTCTCTCTCTCTCTGTACTCTTATCACCGCTCTAGATGTAACTGTGATATTGCACTTCATTCGAACACTTTCTCACTCTCTCTCCTTTTTGCTCTTCTTTTCTTCTTCCTTTTTCTTTCTTTCTTTCTCTTTACCTCTGCTTGGTTTTTCACCGCGCCTACGCTGATCAGAAATATCAACTAGAAAGATAAAAAGACACACCCATTCCCTTCAACAGACGCACGGAAAAACCAAGAGCACCACATATCAACTTTCAAGGAATAGTTAAACACCAACGACAAACAACAAGACGAATCGAAAGAAACGGAAAGTGAAACAGGTACTCTCATTCAGAAGCAACACCACTACTAACCACAAGAACACAGCCACCAACAGCCCCCCACTATTCTTTCCTTCTTTACTTTCCTCTTTGCTTTCTTCTTCCCTTCTATCCCCCCACCTCCCGCTTTTTCTATCTCTATCTCTATCTCTATCTCTATCTCCACCTCAATCTCTATCTCTATCTCTATATCTCTATCTCTATATCTCTTCCCCCCACCCCCAGAAAAAAAAAAAACAACAAAAAACAAAATGGCCTCCGCGCAGCAACACCTCGAGCCGGCGGCGGCGCTCATTCACCAGGCGCGCTCGCAGGAGACCGCCGACGGCAACCCGCTGGTGGCCGCGCGGTGCTACACGACCGCCATCGAACACATCTCTGTCGCCGCGGCGGCGCGCGCCTACGGCATCACGGACGCCGGGCAGCGCAAGTTCTTTGTTTTCCAGGTGCGCAGCCGCCTGGAGGTGTACCACGAACGCGCGTCGCTGCTGCTGCGCACGGCGCTGGAGATGGGAATGCTCGACAAACCCGCGCAGAGCGGCGGCAACGCTAATAATACTAATAACAATAGTAATGGTGGGGGTTACTACGGGAATCCGCAGGCGGCACTGCCGGCACCCAACTACAACAGTGGAGATAATAATAATGGTAATAATGGTAATAATGGTAGCGACGCGCCCCCACACACAGTAACAAGGCCGTGATGGGTATTCCCATTCAGAGCCCATACGGAAACACTTCACAGAATAGTAATAATAACAATAACAATAACAGTAATAATAACGGTGGGGAGGACGGCAGCGGCGGCTCTAATTATTATTATCTGTCTCAGAACGCGAGCGCGGGCGTGGACGCGCCTCCGCCGCCGCCGCCCATCGACTCTGACGAACTTGACGCCCTCTTCAAGTGATGATTGGGATTCTTTTTTTTTTTTTTAATCTTCTCTATTTGCTTGCATTCTCAAAGTTGGCCATTTTTTATGCTATATATATATATATATATGTTTGAGTTATTTTTTCTCCCTTTTCACCTTCCTCCTTCCTTCCTACCTTTTTTTTTTTGTTTCTGCGCTATTATTTATGCCCTTTTTTCTTTTTGCTCTGTCTTTTCCTGTATCTGATTGTTATCACCGGAAGACAAAACCGTAAAATCGAAATAAAAGCAATCGGCGTTTGCACTGTGTGCGAGGGTGAGAGAGAGAAATAAAATTATGTTATTGTCTCTGTATTAAGTTTCTTCTACAACGCAAAAAACAAAACACTTACGATCAAGGAAAGAGAGAAAAGGAATTCGTTTTTGTTGCTGTTTACTTTTTTTTTGCTACCATCTATCGCGCTCTATCACTGATCATCTTATTATTATTATTATCCCCCTCTGTTTGCTTATTTTTCCAGTCTCATTTTTTTTTTTGCGTCTTTTCTCTCTCACTTTTCTGTTTTCTTTCTCTTTTTTTTTTCATTTGCTTATCCGAAACAACAAATTCTCAGAAAAAGAAAATATCTGTGACAACAGTTACTTGCTTAGCTCCTGAAGAAGAAGAGAAACACAACCAATGTAGAGTCTTTGATGACGCGCCAAATGTTAGGAGCACCATATATACCTCTCTTCGCTCACCACTGCACTTTGACTCTTGCAATACGTGAGTATGACTCGGACTCGCTTGTCCTTTTTGGGCGATTTGATATGGTTTCTGCTTCTCTCTGGTCCTGTCTTTTTCTTCGCCTGCTGTGTGCTGCAGCACTGATTCTTTTCGTATGTTTTATATTGTGATGCTTAACTTGCCTCTTTCTCGTTAACACCTTTGCATTCATTCCTTCTCTCTCTCTCACACACTCTCTCTCACTCACACACACACAATCCTTCTCTTGCACAGTTTTCTCCTTCTCAATCCCAAACCACCCCCAAAACACACCCCTGCAATCAATCATGGCCAAGGTGATCGGCACGTACAACGACGAGGGCGAGAACGTCGACCTGTACCTCCCGCGCAAGTGCAGCGCGACGAACAACCTGATCCGCTCGTACGACCACGCGTCGGTGCAGATCGTGATCGCGAACGTGAACTCCAAGGGCGTCGTCGACGGCACCACCACGACCTTCTGCCTGAGCGGCGCGGTGCGGCAGCAGGGCAAGGCGGACGCGGCGATCAACCACCTGGCGGTGGCGGAGGGCATCGTGCGCATCCGCACCGCGCGCCCGCGCAAGCAGCGGCAGGCGGCCAAGGGCGGCAAGAAGGGCAAGCAGCAGCAGGCGCAGCAGGCGGCGGCCAAGGGCGGCAAGGGCGGCAAGAAGGGCGCCGCGCCCGCCGCCGCCGCGGCCGGCAAGCCGCAGGGCAAGAAGGCCGGCGCCGCCCCCGCCGGCAAGAAGTCCGCCGCCCCCGCCCGCCGCCCCAAGGCGTAAGCGGAATGCAAAAGAAAAGAAGAAGAAAAGAGTGAAATAGAGAAGTTAAAATAAAATAAAACGAAACAGTGCGGCTAGGAACTTCCCTGCTCGCCTGTCTTTTTCCTCTTCTTGTTCTCTCTCTCTCTTCATTTTTTTCTTTCCCCTCTCGCTCCAGGCTGCGTTCTTCTATTTCCTACCTCCTCTCTCACACACATACGTGCTGCGGGATGGAGAAGAGGATGGCCGCGTCATAATGGGACATACAGTGGAGGAAACTCTCACACGAGACGGAGGGCTCCGCGCATGAAGATGTTGTCGTTATATATATGTGTGTTATTTTCTTCCGCTGTGAAATCGACGGACACTCATGCTTCAGGTCCCCTCCTCCTTGTTCTTTTTTTTTACCCTTCATCCGACTTTTAAATCCGGATAATCATTTCTGATTTGACTTTCGACTAAAAAACGTAAACAAACAATAAAAAACATATTATGTACAGCGTGAAGCTAAAGATGAGAGATGTACGTTGTATGCGTGGAAGTGGGCAGTGGCTTCCCTGTCTGCTTCTCTCACTCACGTCCATTGTGTCTGTAAGATTTTTTTTTTTTTTGGAAAATATGCGTTTAGTGATGTGTTAAGAAGGGAGGTCGAGGAGAGAGGAATTGCGTGAAGCTTTGCGAAAGTGTTTTCTCTTGCACTTTTCGCTTCTAGCTCTTCATCGCTCTTCCGTCTTCTCCAACCCTACCTTTTGTCTATCCCTCCGTCCTCCACTCATTTGTGTCACACACACTCTGCTTCGCACTCGGCACATGAGCGGTCGCGCTGACACCTTTGATTTTACAACATTCCTTCCTCTCACAACATCACCCCCCCCCCCCCCCACCAACAATGATACTACCACCAACAACAACACTAATATTACAGGGTGTGCTTTTTGTACCACAAATCTAAACAAACCAAAACCAACCTTTCCTCTGTGTCTGCACGCAACCATGGCCAAGGTGATCGGCACGTACAACGACGAGGGCGAGAACGTCGACCTGTACCTCCCGCGCAAGTGCAGCGCGACGAACAACCTGATCCGCTCGTACGACCACGCGTCGGTGCAGATCGTGATCGCGAACGTGAACTCCAAGGGCGTCGTCGACGGCACCACCACGACCTTCTGCCTGAGCGGCGCGGTGCGGCAGCAGGGCAAGGCGGACGCGGCGATCAACCACCTGGCGGTGGCGGAGGGCATCGTGCGCATCCGCACCGCGCGCCCGCGCAAGCAGCGGCAGGCGGCCAAGGGCGGCAAGAAGGGCAAGCAGGCGCAGGCGCAGCAGCAGGCGGCCAAGGGCGGCAAGGGCGGCAAGAAGGGCGCCGCGCCCGCCGCCGCCGCGGCCGGCAAGCCGCAGGGCAAGAAGGCCGGCGCCGCCCCCGCCGGCAAGAAGTCCGCCGCCCCCGCCCGCCGCCCCAAGGCGTAAGCGGACGCTGGAAAAAAAAAAGAAGAAGAAGAAAAGAGTGAAATAGAAAGGTTAAAGGAAAATAAAACAAAACAGTGTGATCAGGAACTTCCCTGCTCGCCTGTTTTTTTCCTCTTCTTACTCTCTCTCTTCTCATTCTTTCTTTCCCCTCTCGCTCCAGGCTGCGTTCTTCTATTCCCTACCTCCTCTCTCACACACATACGTGCTGCGGGATGGAGAAGAGAATAGCCGCGTCATAATGGGACATACAGTGGAGGAAACTCTCACACGAGGGGGAGGGCTCTGCGCGCGAAGATGTTGTCGTAATATATATGTGTGTTATTTTCTTCCGCTGTGAAATCGACGGACACTCATGCTTCAGGTCCCCTCCTCCTCTTTCTTTTTTTCTCTCTATCCGACTTTTTAATCCGGATAATCATTTCTTATTTGACTTTCGACTAAAAACGTAAACAATCAATAAAAAAACATATTATGTGCAGCGTGAAGCTAAAGATGAGAGATGTACGTTGTATGTGTGGAAGTGGGCAGCGGTTTCCCTGTCTGCTTCTCTCACTCACGTCCATTGTGTTTGGAAGTGTTTTTTTTTTTTTAAGTGTGTATGTGTGTCTCTCTCCACACACTTTTCCACTTTTAGTGCTGCGAGAAAAAGGGAGGTCGAGGAGAGAGGAATTGCGTGAAGCTCAGCGAAAGTGTTTTCTCTTGCACTTTTCGCTTCTAGCCCTTCATCGTTCTTCCGTCTTCTCCAACTCAACGCTTTGCCTGCCCCCCCCCCCCATTCTCCACGAATTTGCGTCACACACACTCTGCTTCGCATTCGTCATATGAGCGGTCGCGCTGACACCTTTGATTGCACAACATTCCTTCCTCTCACAACATCACCACCACCAACCACCAACAATAACAACAACACGACAATAATACTATTACAGGGTGTGCTTTTTGTACCACAAATCTAAACAAACCAAAACCAACCTTTCCTTTGCGTCTGCAATCAACCATGGCCAAGGTGATCGGCACGTACAACGACGAGGGCGAGAACGTCGACCTGTACCTCCCGCGCAAGTGCAGCGCGACGAACAACCTGATCCGCTCGTACGACCACGCGTCGGTGCAGATCGTGATCGCGAACGTGAACTCCAAGGGCGTCGTCGACGGCACCACCACGACCTTCTGCCTGAGCGGCGCGGTGCGGCAGCAGGGCAAGGCGGACGCGGCGATCAACCACCTGGCGGTGGCGGAGGGCATCGTGCGCATCCGCACCGCGCGCCCGCGCAAGCAGCGGCAGGCGGCCAAGGGCGGCAAGAAGGGCAAGCAGCAGCAGGCGCAGCAGGCGGCGGCCAAGGGCGGCAAGGGCGGCAAGAAGGGCGCCGCGCCCGCCGCCGCCGCGGCCGGCAAGCCGCAGGGCAAGAAGGCCGGCGCCGCCCCCGCCGGCAAGAAGTCCGCCGCCCCCGCCCGCCGCCCCAAGGCGTAAGCGGACGCTGGGAAGAGAAGGAAAATAGGGAAGCCATGCAGCTTCCCTCTTTCCGTCGTTGTTTCTTCTTTGTTTTTTGTATTTGTCGGTATAATTAAGGCGAGGGCTCCCCGGAGGGCCCCACTTTTTCTTGTAGCACTCTTCATGTGACTCCTTTTGTCCTTCCTCATCTCTTTACATTCTTGTTCTTGTTGTTGTTGCTGTTTTTTTTTTTATTCTTCTCATTTCTAGTTTTGAGTGGTTGGTTTTGTTTCTCTTCTTCTCGCTCTTGTTTGTCCCCATCCCCTCTCCCTTTTGTTTTTAGAACGAAAAGCTGTTTTCTTCTTCTTTTCTCCCTCTCCCCCTTCCTTGCCATGTTTTTCCGTGTTCCCCCCTATGGAAAGGCAGAGCCGGATGGATAAGAAAGAGAGATGATAGAAACGGAGAGGAGGAATGTTGTAGGAGGGAATGCCATCCAACCACGCATACACACTCACACAAGAAAAAAGCGACAAGAAGAAAAAAACAACAACAAAACAACGGAACAAGATGAGGGGACGAGGCCGTTTGACGATCACACAAACAAACATTTTCGGAATTTATAGATCGCACACACACTTACACATACACAGGCGCGTACTTTTCAGTTTCACCATCTCTTCCTTTTTTGCTCTTTTCCTCTACCCAGAGTGCAAATGAAATGAGGTTCAGAGGAAAGCAAAGCGCGTTTTGTTTTTGTGTGCGGGTGTGTGTGTCTCTTTCTTGAAGAGACCTCTTTGTGTGTCGTTTGCGTTTCTTGAAAAATATTGTATTCTTTCACTTTTTCTTACTTTTGTAACACCAAAAAAAAGCTTTCGATATTACAACTCTTTTCTTCTGTATCTCCGCTTTTCTTTTCTATTCTCTCTCTTGCAAACGTGTGATTTCTTACTTTTCGATTCTTGAGTTATTTTCTCTTTTCTAAAAAGTCTTCTTTAACCTCTTCTTCTGTATCGCTTCCACTATCATATCAATGTGGGCTGTCTGCATGTATGCTTGTTTGTGGCGCGTCATTCTTTTCAAAAGGGAATCACTCTTGTTGTTTACTTTAACTTTCCGATTTCGATTTTTTTTTTCTGTTTCTTCCTGGTTAAACAGTCGGAAACAAAAAGAAAAAAAGGATAGGAGAGATAAGGTAAGCACACCAACATCAGCAAATCAACAACAAACAACAAAAAACAGTTTTCTCGGGGGATTCCTCTTTTTTATTTCTTCTTTTTCATTTCGTCTGAGGAGAAGAAAAATAAAGTCGGAAATGAGAAAACCAAAGTGTGAGAGCTACCGCCGCACGACAAAAAAAAAGACCCACACACAACAAAATCAAGAGTGATAGAATGACACATACTTACTTGCGTACTTGCATACATATGCACACAATCACAGGTACACAGATGAGGACGGAAAGTTTTTTTTTTTGAAAGGAAAAATAACCCATGACATTTCACACGTTATTTTTACAGAGAGCGAAAAAAAAAAAGGAAATCTGTTGGTAGCATCAGTTGAACACATCAGAAGCAGAAGTTTTTTTTTTGTGTTTACAAGTAAGAAAAGTGGAGTATATATGTTTTAAAAGAAACGACGGTTAAACTGGGAAGAGAAAATCCCTTTTGTTTTCTCTTCTTTTATTATTACTGATTCTGCCCCCATTTTTCAGTCGTTCCCCCTCCTTTTACGTTTCAGTTTCTCCGTGACGGGTCGAGTGCGGCTGGATTCCTTTATTATTATTATTACTTCTATGAATGATGATAGTGATTAATAGTAATACAAGGCGTATAGCGGCACTGTCTGCGGCGTTGGTGGATTTTGTCTTGTGTTCAGTTTCTATCTCTTTTTAATTCTTCTCTCTTCTTTACATTCTCTTCTTCCACCTTATTTCTCTTGTGAAAAGGAGATGAGTTGAAAAAAAAAGAAAAGAGTTTTTTTTACTGCCATTGTTGACACCGTCTCACACCGACAAATCAGCGTGTGCTTTGCTTGCTTCTTCCCCACCCCCTTTTCCTTTTCTCTTTCCTTTTTCTCCTCCTCTCTCCAATGTTGTTGAAGAAGGAAGAGAAAGAAAGAGGAGAAGGGTTCTAACGGGTTGAAGGGTCCAGTTTTCTAAGAAACGCACCACAATTTTCATAATGTTTTTATTTTCCTACAATATTTATTTATTCATTTATTCATATGTCTAAAAAAAAAACGAAAATAAAAGCAGATGAGATGGGCCTGTATATTTCTTTGTGTAATGCCACTGTTCGTGTGCGTGTGTGTCCAGGGTCCTTTGTGCTGGCTGACAGCGAGCCACGAGGGAGAAAAAGAAACACAACATGTTTATTATTTCATTTTATGCATTTCCGTTTGTTCTTATTATTGTTTTTGTGCCGCTCCTTCCTTACGGTTACGCGCTGCTTTTTTCTTTTGCTTCATCTTTCTCTCTCTCTCTCTCTCTCTCTCTCTCTCTCTCTCACGCCTCTGTTTCCTCCTTTTACTTTTTCCTCCTTTTAGTGTTTCGCTATTCCACAGTTTCCCCGAGCTTTTCCTTTTGTTTTTCTTTCCTCCTTCTCTCCCACAGCTGCTCTGCACTTCTTCCCCACCCACCTCCAGCCTGTTCATTCTGCGTTCTTTTCACTTTCACTCACCGGAATATCCTAATTACCCCCTATTCATCACACCCACACCCCCCCCCCCCCCAACACAAACATGTCTAAACCTTGCGTGTCTGGCGACACGGGTGACGACGGGAGGGAGAGCGGCGAGCACGAGCACGAGCGCGGCGCGGGTCGGCATCGCCGTGCGCTGGCGGAGGCGCGCGCACAGATTGCGGAGCTGCGGCGCCACGCCCACCACAGCACGGCGCGTGTGGCGGCGCTGACAGAGCAGAACGAACATCTCCGCAGTGAACGGGACGGCCTGCAGACGCAGCTGGAGGTGCTGCAGGGGGAGTTTCACGAGACGACAGAGGAGATGCGGGCGGCGGCGCGCTTTTCGGAAAAAGAGTGGCGGGCCCACTGTGACGCCCGCGAGGTGGCCGTTGGAACTCTCATCTGCGCCGGGGTGGAGCTGCTGCCGGGGGCGGAGGAGGCGGAGCGGCGGAAACTAGAGGAGGAGGAGTCCGCGGGGCGCGTGGTCTGTGCCGTCGCCTCCTATCAACGGGTGGTGGTGGCCGCCGCCGCCGCCGCGCAGGACAAAAAGAAAAAGACTGACAACAAGGCAGAGGTTGCCAACGCAGAGGTGCAGCTGGAGTGGCTGTACCACGCGCTAGGCTGCACCAGCGAGGAGCTGGACTTTATGTTTCTGGGGAAGTCGCAACAGGAAGGGTCAGGCGATTGGTCCGACACGAGTGCGCAGGCGTGCGGTCTGTGGGAGCTGTACCTCGCGCTGTGTGACGTCGGCTTACCAACCGACGCCGCCGTCGCAAAATTACTGGAGACGGAGGATCAGGTACACGTACTGTGCTTCAACGCTGTTGGGCACGAGCCAGACTATGAAGAGTACAACTATGCCATTCAGCCTACGGCAAACGCCTACGACTTCTTTCACCGCCTCCTCCGCCACCTGCCAAAGCTTGAGCGGCTGTGCTTCTCCCACCTCCCGCCGCTGTCGTCGCCGGTGGCGCTGGAGGTTCTGGCGGGCGCCCCGCCGACACTATCGCACTTGCACCTCTCTCACACCGACTACACCGTCGCGGACCTTCTCACTCTCTATCTGCGCAGCCCGCAGCTGAAGAAGCTGGGCGTGCACGTCTCCTGCTGCACCGACTGGGGTGCCTACGCCGCGGTGACAGACGAGCAGGAGCGGAAGGGGAAAGTTAACATGGCGTGCGGGGGTATCATCACGTGGAGAGACTGACTCTCTCTTTCTCTCTTTCTCTCTGTCTCGATCTCTCTCTCTCTCTCTCTCTCTTTTCTTTTTTTTCTTTTTTGTCTGTTTTCATTTGTTTTTTATTTCTCTCTCACGCATGCTTTTTCCCTACCAATTACCCGCAAGTTTCCCCTCAAAACGGTGGAATAGGTGCGTTGACGTTCATCGCGCGCCGCCTTTTTTTTTTCCCATCTTTTCGTATTGCTGGTGAAACAGAGGGTTCCTTTTTTTTTCTTTTCTTCTTGTCTGTCAAGGACGCTGTAACACTTCCATGTGTTGCCCGGACTGTGTGGTTCAACTTACTTTTTTTCTAAATTGATTCCTTGTTTTCGTTTCTTTCACCAGCCCGTTTTCATTATTTCAATGCTTTATTTGTATTTTTTTCCCGTTTCTGCATCTATACGCCTCTCGGTACTGAGAAGGCTCAGAGAATTTTAGCGGTGTGGGATGAGGAGGAGTGGGGGTGGGGGGAGTATGGGGAGGGGTGGCTACAACATATACAGCGGCCCCGCGTGTCTCTCCTCCATACGCACGCGCGTACTTACCACACAACACACACGCACACCCTCCCAGCCACGCTCTCTCTCTCTCTTAGAAATAGCTATACTCCTGACGTCAGGAGCAGCGACTGCACTTCCACTGCCACTCATTTTTATGTCTGTTTTCTTTTTTTTTTCTTTTGGCCTCGTCCCGTTTTTTTTTTTTTCCATGCAAAAGATCTGCTGCTCCGTTTTGATTATATGCTCTTCTTCTCTCGTACAAATAACACATCGCATTTCTCTTCCCCCCTCTCCTACCTTCTTTTTCATCTCTTCACGGCGTATCCTACACCATCTATAGATTTTCACTTCCCTCTCTCTTTACCACGCACTACTCTCACTTTTGTTATTTATACTTTTAGCTGAGAAAACGTCTAAACAAAACTAAATAGTTTCCTTTCCAAAAAAAAAAAAAACAGTCAACAGTAGCATTACCGCCGACTATTTATCGATCTATCGTTCTATCTATCTCCTTATTTATCTGTCTGTACTGAATAAAACTTTCCTGCGTTTCTTTACGCATATAATACACCTCGAAAAAAATATTTCTTTAAAGGAACAAAAAAAAAGTAACGAATCCAAAATATGTCCTGGAGACTCCCCGGCGGCGACGGCAACGCCTTCAACAGCGGCCGCCAGTCGCAGCACACACTCGACCAGTTTAACGCGTGGCGGGCGGAGCGGGAGGCAGAGGTGGGCAACCGCGGCTTTGACCCCGCGGACCCGTCGGTGGAGGAGGAGCACATACGCTTCATGATTCGCCAGAACATGAACGCCTACATATGCTATCGTGAGCTGGACGAGTACATGACGTGTCTGCAGGAGAAGAAAGCTGATGCGACGCCGCGATGATGACGTGTTTGCTGTTGGGATGGGCTCCAGGCACGCGGATCCGAATGGCAGTGGTGGTGGTCTTCATCACCTGGCGAGACCAAAAGGGAGAGACAACAGTGGTGGTGGTGATTTTGGCAGCAGCGGCAGCGGAAGCGGTGCCGACGACAGCGGGGTGCTGAGTGTGGCGGGTTTTGAGATCAACACCAAGAATAAGATTAATGAGAAGGCATGCCGTAAGACGCATCAGCGGTACGTCGCCTGTATGGGGTCACAGCGCAATCAGGAGGTGCTGCTGGAAAACGCCATTGCGGGCGGATTCTCGACCTTTGGGGCGTCCGACACCTATAACACTATTAATAGTAGTAGTAGTAATCGTGGTGTTGGGGAGGTGCTGTTGCTAGCGCAAGCCTTCCTTCCTCCTTTTCGTCGTCTTCTTCTTCCTCTTCACAGATGGATTATTTCGATCGCCCCAGCGGGGGCGGCACACTACCATCACAACATCAAGAAGCGAAACGATCAGGGTGGTGGGCGTCGCTCTTCCGACGGGGAAGTCACACCCCGCAAACTGCCGACGGCGGTAGTCTGCTGCTGCCGCCCCCGCCGCCGGCCGCCCCAGGCACCAGCAGCAATTATCACTACAGCTCTCCCTCCTCTTCCTCTTCCTCCTCCCACACCGCAGCAGCGGGGGGAGGAGGCCATCACACTAGTAATAGTAATAATAGTAGCGTCGGCGGCCACTCCCTCTGCCGCACGCAGCAGGAGGCGCTGTTTCTGTGTCTGCGGCGCAACGCGGCGACGGAGGCGGCGACGGGGGAGGCGCAGTGCGAGGCGCCGTACAAGGCCGCGCTGCGCTGCGGGCTGAATCACCTGTGGGACCGATACTGGCGCGCGCTGCACCGCGTGGGGGACCTGGACGAGCTGCACTACTACGAGCTGACGCGGGACGAGGGGCGGCGGCACGACTATATGAGGCGCGTCGGTGCGGGAACGGAGAGGGCGCGGGAGGCGTCGGCCACCGCAGCGGCGGCGCCTTCCTCTTCCTTCTCTTGAGGAAGGTAAGAATAAAGGATTAGCGACGCAAACTAACTTTCTCGGAGGAAGGAAGAAAAAGGGGTAAGTTTATCGATCAGAGGATTTGCACAATCATTTTACTTTTCTTCTTTTTTTTTTTCCCTTCAATCTCTTCCTGTTGGCGGCGAATGCATTCCTCTGCCCTTTGTTTTTCTTCTTCCTCTTTTCATTTGCGAAAGTACCACCGTTTCGTGACTCTTTCCCCCTCTTCTCGTCGGACCTCTGTGGACTGACGGCTCACACAGTCAGCGATAATAACAGTAACAGCAATAAAAAAAATCAAAAAAAAAAATAACAATATATGGAAGTTACAACCTGAAACCAATACGCTGTTCCTCAAAGTGTTGATTCCCTTCTGGAGGCGGAATAAAGAAAAAAAAACAGTAGGGCAATATCTGAATAGCTTATGTACCATTCCGCCACTTGCTGTTCTGCTTGTGTATGCCTTCGTTTATTGATACCTCGCCCCTTTCTCTCTCTCACCCACTCCCATCTCTTCCACTCACTTACGCGTCACTGTAGTGATTTTACTTCACAGAAGGATAAACTCTGTCGTGTAGGATAAGAAAATTATAAGGAAAAAATAGTGAGCACACTTTTCTCACCTAATCCAAACGGCCTTCAAAAACAAACAAACAAACAAAACAGCAACATACAAGCCGTTCAATCATCATGGCGTCCTCTGAACAGGCGCCGGCGACGTTGCCCAAATCCTCTTCTTGTGCTAAACCCTCCCCGACTACTGCTACCGCCGCGCGTACGGAGACGATTGTGGTGTGGGCAGACGAGTGGGTGTACGCCAAGCAGGGCGTGCGTCAGATACGACGCACGCTGGGCGGCGCGGCGGCGGCGGCGAGCGCGGCGCTGGACCTCCCCGCGTACCTCACCCTCGCGCGCAGCTACGGCCGCTCCGCCGATGACTACATTCTGCAGCGCACGCGCAGCCTCGGGCGCGACCTGCAGCGGCACTACTACTGGGTGGTGCCCGGGGCGGCGGCGGCGGCGGCGGGGGCGGCGGTCGCCGCGCGCTCCTTCAGCCGTAACGCGGGGCTGCTTGTCAGCGCGCGGAACGGAATAGCCGTCGCGGCGCTGCTTGTGGCGTTTTTGTTTCCCCGCGAGATTGTGGCGGCCGCCGACGCCGCCCTGCCGTTTCAGGCGCCGCCGCGCGCGGAGGAGGGGGCGGAGAAGGAGAAGGCAATCAAGTAGAGGGCGCTGCTACTGATTTAGAGGAAGATGAAGAAGGAGAGGAAGAAGCGGAGTGGAATCGGGTGAGTGAGTGTGTGGGTGTGTGGGTGGAAAGTGATGGTAAACTTTAGTGAAGAGTCAAGACATTTCTTTTCCTCTGTTCTTCTTTCTTTTGCCGTCCCCGCACTCCCCACTTTTCTACCATTCTTTTCTTATCACTCTCCTTGCTCCCTTCTTTTTTTTTTCTTCCTTCTTCTTCCTTGCTCCTCCATTTTCTCTTTATTAATATCATTACTCTACTTGCTCAGTTGTATCGTTATTTCAACAAACAGAAGGGATTCTCATTTCTTTACAGTGCTTGCACATGCGCGACCAAAGTCAACGTCGAACAAGAACATAAAAAGAAAACAAAATAAATGAAACAAACAAATAGGTCTCTCATTCGAGACATTTGTGCTTTGGTTTCTTTCCGTATTTTTTTTTTTTTTTTTTTTTCTGCGTACCGAATAGAAGCATGTGCGATGCGTACGAGAGGGAGACTGATCTCTTCCTTCCTTCTAACCTCAGTATCGTCACTTTTTATGATTGTCTTTTCCAGTGAGTTTTTTTTTCTATTTTCTTGTTTGTACTGTATATTTTTCCTTTTTTCCTTAGTGGTGCAAACTCGTACTGTCGATTCTTTCATGTACTGCATGACTATTTGTGTCTCGCTTCCCATCTATTTCTTTTTTTTCCTCCGCAACTGTTCTTCCTCTCCCTGCAAAGAATAAAGTTAGAGCTAGCGAACAAACAAGAGAGAGGGACAAAAAAAAAGTGAATAGTATCTAGAGCATTTTTTTTCTTGTTCTTTTTTTTTCGCTCTTTCTCTTTTCCGATCAAGAGGACAAAAAACGAAAAAAATACTATCCTCCAAAGAAATCACTGCTCACAATAAGGAGTGCATTAGCGACGTCTCACGACATAAAAAAAAATCTGGAAGACAGAAATAAGTATCAAAGCAGACACGCACGCTCTCAACAAACAGACTTCCACACACTCCACACGCCACATTCCACACAAACAAACACAAACACACGCACCCCCCCCACGCGTAGCCTCTATTGCACGAAACACATGTCTTCACAAGTGGAGGATGCACTGATGGCGGTGCGGACGCAACTGGCGCAGCGCCGCCTCCGCCTCAACGACTACTTTCGATGACTTTGACCGTCTCCGCAACGGGCGCGTCACCATCGACCAGTTCACGCGCGTGCTGAGCTCCAACTACATCCGCCTCACGCCGGAGCAGCTGCAGAGCCTGCTGGACACTTTCAACGCCGCCGCCGTCGCCGCCGCCACCCGCGGGGCTTCCGCCGCCGGCGCCGGCGCAACGGCGGGCAAAGGGCAGTCGGTGGGCGCCGGCACGCTGGCCGCCGCCGCCGCCGCGGCCGCGACCGACCCGCAGCGCGCGACAATGACGGCGGAGGAGGCGCAGCGGGCGCAGCGGGACGGGAGCGCGCGGGAGGTGAACTACGCGGCCGTTTCTCGCCGCCGTGCACGCGGCCGCGGCGCCGCGCGAGCTGACGACCGCGACGCAGCGGCGGCCGGCGACTCTAGAGCAGGCGGAGGAGGACCGCCTGGAGAAGACGACGCGGATGCTGCAGCACGCGGTGCAGGCGCAGAGCATCCTACTGGTGCCCCCCTTCAAGGACCTCGACCCGCGCAACGAGGGCAAGGTGACCAAGACGCAGTTCGCGCGCTGCATCCCGTTTCGCACCCTCGACCCCCACGTCATCGATCTCTACGCCAAGAAGTTCGGCGACGGCCAGGGGAATGTGTTCTACATGCCGTGGTGCCGCCTGATGGACCCCACCCTCCGCGCGGACAGCGAGAGTGCGGCCGCTGCTGGTGGTGGTAGTGTGGCGGCCGGCTCCGGCGTGCGCGCCGCCCGCGGCCTGGGCGCGACGGATGGCAGCGCTGCTGCTGGTACTGCTGACGGCGAAGGCGGCGGCGGCGGCGAGGACGAGGCGGTACGCACGATGTTCTTCAGCGGGTCGTACCGTAACCCGGGCCTCACCGCCGACGCCCTGGTGCGTCTCTTCCGGGAGCAGTTCGCGCTCTACAAGCTGCGCTGCGACGACTACTTTGCCGACTTTGACAAGTTCAAGACGGGCCTCGTGACCGCCTCCGAGTTCGAGAGTGCCATTGGGCGCCTCAAGTTTGTCAAGTTCGCGCTGACCCCGAAAACGTCGACACACTCCTCCGCGCCTACGAAGCGGACCCCGGCGACCCCGCCGACGCGCAGAGCAGCAACAACCCGAACCCCAAGATCAACTACCGCGCCTTCCTCTACGACACGAACCCCAAGAACTTTCCTTGTGTCTCCGCGGACGGAAAGGAGTCGGCCAACTACTTTATCTCGACGCACGCCCCCGACACGTTCATCACGACTCCCAAGGAGCAGGCGGCGGTGGCGGCGCTGATGGAACGCATCCGCAAGACGATCGAGGCGGACCGCATCTATCTCACCCCCGTCTTCCGCGATTTTGACAAGGTGCGCAAGTCGGTCCACGAGCAGCGCACGTGCACCGCCTCCCGCTTCGCCCGCACCCTCGCCACGCAGAAGCTCATCCTGCCCGCGGAGGAGCTGCGGCTGCTCATTCGTAAGTACGCCGTGCCCGCCGCCGACGGCACCCCCAGCGACGACATCAACTACTATCAGTTCATCCAGGACGTCGACCCCACGCAGATCGCCTCATTCCACGGGAACGACGGCGCCGGCGCCGCCGCTGCCGGGGGTGCCACAGGGGGGGCTAAGGGAGCCAAGAACAGCGCCGCCCGCAGCGTTGGTGGTACCGCCGCTGGCGCTGCGGGTGCGGGAGGGGTGGAGGCGACGCGCTTCAAGTCCGCCACCGCGGACACGCGTCTGCAGGCGGCGACGTCGCTGGAGGACATTCTGCTCAAGATCGCGCTGCAGGCCAACACCCGCCACCTCGCGCGTCGGCGAGTTCTTTCTCGGACTTTGACCCGCTGCGCTGCGGGCGCATCCACAAGGATAAGTTCGCGACCGCGCTCAACATCGGCGGCGTGCAGCTCGTCGGCAGCGAGCTCGAGACGCTGCAGCGCAGCTACGCCGCCGGCGACGCGCGCGGCCGCGAGAACGAGGTCGACGTCGCCAGCTTTCTGCAGGACCTCGCGCGCTACACCCCGGACTCCTCCGACAACACGGCGTCGCTGTTTGCCGGGAGCGTCGCGGCGCGCTCGCGGTCGGTGGTGGAGGAGAGCAAGCAGGGCGCCGCCGCGGCCTCGCCGTCGCGCGCGCGCATGAGCACCGTCGCGGCCGACAGCGCCGCCGCCGAGCGCGTCTCCGGCGCCCGCTTTGCGCAGCTGCAACGCGTGCTGCAGCGGCTGCGGCACGCCACCGACGCGCACTCGGCGCTGCTCACGCCCTTCTTCTCGGACTTTGACAAGCACAACAAGGGGAAGATCACCAAGACGCACTTTCTGCAGGCCTTGGCGCGACACCGCTTTGTGCTCTCGGAGGAGGAGCGCAAGCTGCTGTGTGACTACTACGCCGTCCCGCACGACCCGGAGAGCATGGACTACCGCCGCTTCGTCCGCGACGTCGGGCAGAACGAGGGGCAGCTGCGCCGCACCGACAACAACAACAGCGCCGCCGCCGCTGACGCCACCGGCGGCAACGACGGCAACGGCGCCGGCGCGCGCTTCTTCTCTGGCGGCGGCGCGGCGCGGATGATACTACCATTAACAGTAACAGCATCAAGGGTCGCAGCACGACTGTCGCGCGCAGCGACGTGCCTGCCGCGGAGCCCGGGTCGGAGGCGGCGCTGCAGGCGGTGCTGGCGAAGCTGGCGTGCTTCATCCAGGAGCGCGGCCCGCGCGTCGGCGAGTTCTACCGCGACGGCGACGAGCTGCGTCACCAGCACGTCAGCAAAACGCGCTTCCGCCACTGCGTCGGGATGATCGGCGTCGCCGACCTCACCGAGGAGGAGTTTTGCGCGCTGGAGGAAGGTTTCGCGAGCGGCTGCTGCGACGGCGACGTCGACTACCCCGCCTTTGTGCACACGCTGAAGGAGATGATCCGCGCCGGGGACGGCCGCGCGGCGGTGGCGGAGCGGCGCAAGGGGAACACCGCCGCGACGGTGAGTCTGCGCGACACCGTCAACTACTCCGACGCGTTTCCTGACACCGACGATAATAACAATAATAAGAATAATAATACGGACGGCGCCGGCTCTCCTTCCTCGACCCAGAAGCGCCGCAAGAACCGCGCCGCGGCGACGGAGGCGGGCGCGCAGCTGCGTCTCAAGGACGCGGACCGCGCGCTGACGCTGGAGGAGCGGCAGTACCTCGAGACGATGGCCGCCGTGCGCCGCGCCCTCGCCGCCCGCCGCGTGGTGTCGCTGCCCGCCTTCCGTGAGTACGACCCCGCGCGGCGCGGCGGCGTGAAGGAAGGGCAGTTCTTTGCGGTCCTCACGACGCTCGGGGTGCGGCTGTCGCCCGCGCAGGCCGCGTGCCTCTGCCGCGCCTACGATATCGGCAACGGGGAGATGGGATACATTCGCTTCTGCGAGGACGTGGACGACCAGGCTTTTGCGCGCATGAGTTGAGCTGAGCTGAGGGGCGGGGGGGAAGGGAGGGCGTGTGTGTATGTCTAAAAGGAGAGAGAGATGTGTGAGTGATGCGTATCCATTTCCCTCTCTCTCTCTCTCTCGTTTTCTCTGTGCGCGTAGACAGGTATGCGTGGAGGCGGGAGAAAAAAAAGAGAATCGTACTTATGCTTCAGCTTTCCCAGCACTAACGACTTCTTCAAATATAAAAAGAGAAAAAAAAGAGAGAAAAGATCGGATCAGCTATTAATCCTTATCAAAAGAGAAAAATGAATAGCAACAATAATAAAAATAGTAGCACATATTCACCTAGGTGACTGTCCTTTCTCTTTCTTTCTTTTCTTGTCCTTCCATTTTCATCGGTTGTCGACGTTTGTGAATCTTTCTTTCCACTATGTAAACTATTGTTTCGCTCTCAATCGTTGCCTTTTACCCTCAAACTCCGCTTTCTATCTCAATCAGTTTCTTTTCACTTTTCCAAAAGAAAAAAACGTTTTATTTTTTTTTTTGGATATAGTTTTTTGTATATAGATGGAGTCCACTCCGCACCTGTACAGATGAGAGATGCTTTGTTACAGTATCTTTTGTCTCTTCATTTTCTTCCGCTTTTTGCCTTGTACTTCATTTCATGTAAAAAAAAAAGAATCTTTCACTCTCTCTCTCACACATACAAGCAAGTAATATTTTTCCTTGTTTCTCTTTTTGTTATCAAAAAGAGAATCATTTCATGCGCATTTTCATGTCTGTTACAAAAAGCATCAACAACGAAGTAATAAAACCATTTGAATGAGAATATGAAAAAAAAAAGAACACATGTTTGTGTTATTTTTCTTTTCTCACACACACATTGTTTAGACTGGTCCTTTTTTTTTTTGTGCTCCTCTTATATGTTCTCCGATGACAGCACTGTTTATTTATCAAATAAAGAGGATAACCGATGAGAACGCGTGAAGCCGTTTAGCTTTGCACGTGTCTTAAAAAAAAGAATATTTGTTCTTCTTCTACCTTTGCTAGACTCATATAATTTGATGATAACGTCTGATCTTTTTGTCTCTTATGACCCTCCCTCCCTCCCTCCCTTCTACCGCCTTCCCACATCTCTGCAGGAGCCTACACTAGTTACCGCTTTTGAGTTATTCCATTTATTTTTATTCTATTGCTCTCTTGTCTTTTTATTATTATTTATTATTACTTATCCCAATCTATTCAAGCTACGTACCTCATTGCTACTATTGTTATTTTTAGTATTATTTCTCACTTTCCCCTCTTCTTTTTTTTTTCATTCCCCACTCTTTGCTGTTTTACTGATTCTGTCTTTTATTTCTTCTTCTACCTCACTATTCTTGCTTTTCCCCTTTCCTTTCGTTTTGATTCTCGTTTCTTGTTTTCTTTCCCTCCTCGTTCTATCTAAGTTCATAAAAAAAAGAAAGTGACAGTTAAGCAAACAATACATTTATCAGTGTCGCCCCGCACTGTTTTCATCTGCGCTCGTAAGAAAAAAATAAAAAAGTATCACCTACATATCATCACTACTTCCCCACCATCGCCCGCAGCACAAAAGTGAAAAACAAGCAAACAAACGAACAAACAAACAAACAAAAAACAAAAACAACGCAATACTAGTCAGCAAGAATACAACAACAAACAAACAAGCAACTACTCTCCTTTTCTTTTTCCTCCGCCAGCACACACACACACACACACACACACTCACGCACACACTCACGCACACACACACACACACACACACACTCACGCACGCACACAAGACACGAGCGATTTTAAAAACACAACAACAACAGCAACAAAAACAACAAAAGATGTCAGACGCGGAGGAGCGCCGTCCGCTGCGCCGTTTCCGCAGCGCCGCCGACGACGACTCGGTCTTCACTCCCGGCATGTTAATCCGCCTGCAGTACGCGACGTATCTCTTCTGCGGCCTCGCCATCACGATGCTTTTCCAGGGGGCCATGCAGGGCATGTTCTCCGAGTTTGATTTCCTGCGCAAGGGCTGCCAGATCGCGGCCGAGACGAGCGAGGCGATCCAGAAGGCGTGCGCCTCAGAGGTGATGGTGTACCGCGTGTCCTTCTCCCTCGCCGTGTTTTTCCTCCTCCACTGGCTCAGTGTCTCCGATCTCACGTGCTGTGTGAAGAGCACCGCCCGCGCGCAGCTGCAGGAGAGCTTCTTCACCGCCAAGACGGTGGTGCTGGTGCTGATCTTCATCGGGACGCTTTTCATGCCCAACAGCTTCTTTGCGGGGTACGCCTACCTCTGCCTCTTTTCCTCCGTCTTTTTCTTGCTGCTGAATGTGCTGTTTCTGGTCGACTTTGCGTACCAGTGGAGCGATGACTGGGGCGCGCGCGCGGAGGAGAATCCCAAGTGGATGTACTACCTCCTTCTCGTCGCCGTCGCCAGCTACGCGGCCGCGGCGGTCGTCGCCGGCGCCAGCGTTTATCTATTTGTGCCCCACAGCGACTGCAACTTCAACGCGTTCGCCGTCACCGCCGTGATTGTCGCCGCGCTGCTGTACACTGTGTGTTCTATTTACGTCCCGCACGGCTCCATTGTGCCGAGCGGCATCGTTTTCCTCTACACCGCCTCTGTGCTGTGCTTCACCCTCCGCATGACCCCGGGCGAGCACTGCAACCGTCTCGCACCCTACACGGCCGCCGGCAGCGGCGGGGCGTCGATTAAGCAGATGCTCCTCTCCACAACCGTGTCGTCGTTTACACTCGGGTACGCGGTGGTTAGCTCCGGCGGGAGCTGGGCTGCGCTGAACATTGGCAACAGCGGCGGTAATAACGATAATGACGGTGGAGGGGAGGACGACGGCGGCGACGACCCCGACCGCAGCGGACACCTCTCGCAGTACATGTTCTTCTACTTTATCATGATGCTGGGCAGCATGTACCTCGCGATGCTGGCGACGGACTGGCACGTGAGCGGCGCCGGCGCCGGGCAGCGCGCGGCCTCCCGCGGCATTGCCTTCTGGGCGCGCGCGGCGACGGTGCTGCTGGCGGCGGTGCTGTATCTGTGGTCGCTGCTGGCGCCCTACACCTGCTGCCGCGACCGGGACTTTGGCTTTGACACGGACGGTGTCGATATCTTCTAGAGAAGAGAGAAGGGGGGGGGGGGACGCCGGACAGGTGGAGTGTAGGGGGCCGCGACAGCATGTTTTCCACTTACTTCAGCGACGTGATTGATTGATCGATTGATTCTTTCTCGTTTTTTTTTTTTTTTTTGATTTTCCTCCCCTGTTATTGCTGCTCTTTTTTTTTTTTTTTACTCCCTGTTTTATTATTTTATTTATGCAAACGTATTGTTACGTTTAAAAAGTCAGAGCCATATCCGATGCTTCTCCGCTGGGAACTCCTTCTTCCCCCCCCCCCCCCCCCCCCCTTCCCCACTACTGCTGTCTCCATTATTTTTTCTGCTTTTTTTTTAATTTCCCTTTCTCCTATCAACAGTTTTTCTACTGCATCGTATTATTCATTGCTTGCTCTGTTTTTTTTTTTTTTTGCCTGTGCTGCACAGGCTTGCTACATATACAAATGGCAACAAATAGACAGCTCTAAAAAAAGTGTGCGTGTTCAAATGCGTTTGTCCTTTGCATAACCAGTATCTGTAAATAGGAACCACACAACATACAGTGGAAGTGGAGGAGTGAAAAAATAATAATAATTGATCTCCTTGGTTTTTTTTTTAATCTTTCATCTCCCCCGTCCTCCCTGAGGGAGGAAGCTACCGAGGAGAGCAAGAACTTATAAGAGAGAGAGTGAGAGAGGCTTACACAGTTCTCACAGCCTGTTTTTATTTCCCATTTCAAAATACTGGTGAGGGCTCCACACGTTCATTGTTGGCTCTTCTTTCCTCCGCTCTCCTGTTCAATGTGCCTGTTCATTACTTCAATTCTTTTTAAATCCACTCTCGCCCCCCGCCCCCTCTCCTTTACCCTTCACACCTTCTCTTTTTTTTATATCTCCCCTCCGTCACAGATACAAAAAGCTTTTAACGCCTTTCTCCCTCCTTTTTTTTTAAAATACCCCCTTACCTGGTTTCACTTCTTTGTTTTCATTAGTTTTTTTGTCCCCCCTTTTTT
The DNA here is from genome assembly GCA_030347455.1 of Kentomonas sorsogonicus. Taxonomy (NCBI): domain Eukaryota; phylum Euglenozoa; class Kinetoplastea; order Trypanosomatida; family Trypanosomatidae; genus Kentomonas; species Kentomonas sorsogonicus. The sequence continues at coordinate 400,851 of JAQOSZ010000305.1, forward strand.
TGATAACTGCTCACTTTTTTATTCTTTCTTATCCTTCTTCTTTTCCTTCCCCTTTTAATAAATAGCAAAACAGTAAAGAAAATATAACTGAAAGAAAAGACAGGACGAAGAAGAAGAATAAAAAAAGAACAAGCAAACACACAATTCAAAAAAAAAGTTCCCTATTTACACCGACGCCTTTTGGCTGTTCGCACCACTAATCATAATAATAAAGAATAGCGTTCTGCCCTATTCTTCATTCTTTTTTCATACTCTTTTTTCCCACCTTTCCTAAACGTAGTTCTCTCGCATCTTAATTAACATACGCGCTCTACACGCAAAAAGAAAATAATTAAAAAACAGTGACGAGAAACACTATTTTTGAAAGAGAAAAAAAAGTTGAAGAAACTAAGAAAATAATCTCATATCAACATTCCCATTATTGACCTTATTTTTTGTGGTCTTGTAGATTACCTTTTGTTGCGGTTGTGTTCCCCCCTTTTCTGAAGCGACAATCCAAAACAACTCATCTCATTCTACGGAGTACATATAGTTAACGCTAAACCAAGTCTGTAGACTCGAAGATTATCTACTAACGTGAAATAAAGCCTCGAGGAAATTAAAAAGAGAAACAGAAATCGACAAAAAAAAAGAAGAAATCTCAATTTCTTTTTTTCCGCTCATTTCTGTGCAAGCGCAAATCTCATACTTCTGTAGCAGAACCTTCATTGAATACAGAAATCAAAGGAAATACAGAAGTGAAAAGGAAAGAATAAGAAGAAGCCCTTTTCTTTTTGTTTTTGCTTTTCTCTCTTCTCTTCTCGCTCTCATACAGCTTAACTAATTACTTGCTGTCAGACACACACACACACACACACACACACAAAAGTTAGTGTTTTCGTCCCCCCGTCTCCGTACGCAAACCGCCGCTCCCACCATGTCCACACTTGCTGATCTCTTAAGGGCGCAGAAGGGAAAGCCGGCTGCCGGCGCCGGTGCGGGTGCACACAAGCCCGCCGTCGTCGTCGCCGCACCCGCCGCGCCGCACCCCACCAACGGCCACCACGATGAGGCTGCCGACCGCGCCGCCGCCGTGCTCGCCGCCGCCGCCGCGCACAAGACAGCAACAACGGCCGCCGCCCATGGCCATGCTGCTGCCCCCGCTGCCGCCGCTGCTCCTGCTGCTGCTCCTGCTCCCGCGCCGGCTGCTGCTGCTGCCCCTCCCCCTGCCAAGCGCGACGGGCCCCTGTCGATGGCCGACATTCTCCGCGCCAAGAAGGAGGCAGCGGCGGCGAAGGAGGCCGCCAAGTCGGCTCCTAAGAAGCGGGCGGAGGCTGCTGCTGCCGCTGCCGCTGCCGCTGCCGCCGCTGCCAAGGAGGAGGAAGAGGCTCAGGCGGCCGCCGCCGCTGCCGAGGCGGAAGCCGCCGCTGCCGCCGCCGCCGCCGCCGCTGAGGCCGCTGCTGCTGCGGAGGCCGCGGAGGCTGCCGCCGCTGCCGAGGCCCGCAAGTCTCGCACGCCCACGCCGCCGCCGCCGGCCGCCGCTGCCGCTGACACCATTGCCACTACCGGCGCCCCTGTCGCGACGCCGCCGCTGGTGCCCGCCGCCGCCCCGCCGGCCGCGGTGCCGCCGCTGGTGAACAACAACAACGTGGCCAGCAGCGCCGCCTCCGCTGCGCGCTCGCGGGTGGCGACGCCGCCGCCTGCTGTGCCTGTTGCTTCCGCCGCCGCCGCCGCCGCGCCGCCCGTCGCCGCTGCCGTCACCACTGTTCCTCTCACGGGCAACTGGGCCGATATTGAGGACGCGGCCGCCGCCGCCGCCGTCAGCTACGCGTGCTCGTACCCGGACAGTGTCACCGCCAACGCCGCGCGCAACGTGACCTTTGTGGCGCCGCCCGCCGGGTACGCGACGCCGAATCTTCTCGCACCCTCCGCCGCCGCCGCCGCCGCCGCCCCGTCTCCAAAGGTTGTCGCGGAGTTGGAGCGCCGCGAGGCCGCCGTGGCCGCCGCCGAGGCGGAGCTGCAGCGCCGCGCGGAAGCCATCTCGCTCGCTGAGAACGCCGTCAAGCAGGAGCGCAACGAGGTGCGTGCCGAGCGCGACCGCCTGACGGAGCGCGCGCGACAACTCGCGGAGGAGCGCCGCGCGTGGGAGGCCACCGCCGCCGCCGCCGCCGCCGCTGCTGCCAACGCTGCCAACGCTGCCAACGCCAACGCAAACGTCAGCGGAGGCGCCCCCTCGCCGTCGCCGTCACCATCGTCGACTGCCCCGATGCCTCCTCCTCCTCCTCAGCAGCAGCAGCAGCAGCAGCAGATGCCACACCACCACCACCAGCACAGCCACGGCCTGCCTCCGCACGGCGGCTTCTACGGCGGCGGTGGCGGCAATGACGGCAGCGCCGCTCTGTTCAACAACAACAACAACAATGCCGGCAGTATGCCGCCCCCCGGCGGCTTCGGTCCTAACGCCTACAGCGTCCAGAATATGCCCAACGGAGGCAACAACAACAACAACAACACCAGCAGCAACAATAGCAACTCGAACGTTGGCGGTGGCATGGGCATGGGCATGGGCATGGGCATGGGCAGCCGCGGCTACGGCGGCGGCGGTTTCCACAATGGTAACGGTAACTACGAGTGGGCCGGCGGCAACGGCGGCTTTGGCGGAGGCAACATGAACATGAACGGTAACAACAACAACGCTGGAATGATGATGGGTCGCCGCCCTTACAATGATAATAATAACAACAACAACAACATCGGCGGCGGCGGCGTTCCGGAGTGGGGTAACAACGGCGGCAATAATAACTACAACGGTAACTACGGAAACGGCGGTGGTCGCTTTGGGTATGACAACAACAGTAATAACAATGTCATGAATAACATGGGTAATAACAACAACGGTGGTGGTTTCCCCAACAACTTTGGTGGCTATCCGGCCGGCGGCCCCCGCGGCGGCGGCAACTATAACCAAAACGGAAACGGCCGCTACAACGGAAACAACAATATGAACAATAATAATAATAATAATATGGACTTCCTTAACAACAACAACAACGGCGGCTACGGTGGTGGCAGCGGCTTCAATGGAGGTAACAACAACAACAACGGTTACTTCCCCGGAGGCGGCATGCCCCCGTACGGCGCGCGCGGAGGCAACAACAACAACAACAACTTTATGATGTCTGGTGGGAACAATAACAACAACAACAACGGACGCGGCATGGGTGGCCGCCAGCCTTTCTGGGGGTCGCACTAAGCCCCTCGTGTGTATGTGAGAGGGAGAGAGAGAGGGAGAGGGAGAGCGATTGAGGAAAAGAAGAAAAAAGAACAACAATAGCAAAAACGGAGATGATAAAGAAGCATAACATATGAAGCAAAGCATATATACACACGCAGTCACAAATGCACATGAACGGTAAGCGAACAGAGGAAATCTATTACGACTACGTTGAAAGAGATTGGGGAACGTTTATATGAATTAAGGAGACGGAGCAACGCAACACATCACAAGAAAATGACGGTTCTCCATCCCTTCTTCTCTTTCTCTCTGTATTTCTCTCTTGTTATTTGTTCTCTTGGCTTCTCACTGCTTCTTCTGCCTTTTCTCTTTCTTTTTTCTTTTTCTTCTTCTTACTCTCCTCACTCTCACTCTCTTTTTGCCTTCAGAACTTCATTGAGTGTTGTTATAGGTTTGTTCCGCTTATTCTCGCATCCCTTCTGACATTTTCATACTATTTTCTCTACTGTTTATTTATTTTGAAGCCTCTCTTTTGTTTTTCTCCCCTTTTCTTCTATGTTGTTTTCCTATTATGATCATTTATTATTTTCCCTCTTTTTTCTTTAATGTTTTAAACCTCCTGTTGTTTATCTTTGTTCTTTCGGACATTTCCTTCTTTATGATCCATTCACACCATTCTTTATTTCCCCTCTCCCATCTTTTTTTTTTGTCTTCTTTCCGCAAACATACATTAATTATCATTATGTGATGTGAAGAGGTTTCACACACGAAAAACAAAGCAAAAAAACAAACAAACCGGTGAAAAGAGACAATAAGAAACAAAAAATGAGGGGGAAAAACTCAAACATCGTCATCCGCCACTTGCTTTTCTAAAAGTTTCGTGGTTGATGACAAATGAGAACAAAATAGTGAAAACCTTGAAAGGGGGAGAAAAGGCGAAAAAATTCTGAAAAAACAAATAAATCAAAGACACATTTGATCGAAACCATAACAAAAAACAAAACAAAAAACACGAAAAAGAGTAAGTGCAGTCACCCCTTCTTGGCAATCATGGAGTATTTATTTGCAGATTGCTTTTGATAAAAGTGATTCGTACTTGTTTCGTTATGCGTTACATATTATTATTATTTATTATTTTGTTTACTTCTTTATTATTTATTTATAATTTATCTGTCTACCTTTAATAGCAATAATAACAACAGCAACAACAACAACAGAAAATAAGTGTAAATGACAATCAAAAACAACAACAGTAAGAGCACAAACACAAATAATAATAATAAAAGAAACATCAGACAATCTGTATGACACTATATAATCTGTTTTGTGTAATAATAATGTTATTATCTGATCTCTTCCCTATTGCTCGCTGTTTCGCTGAGAGTTGATGTTTCCTCCACTGTATTATTTTTTCTTTTTCAATTTGCAACTTTGACTTTCCACTTCTTGACACACACACACACACACACACACACACACACACTCTCTCTCTCTCTCTCCCTCACTCCCATTAATACATAAACATTCAAAATTCTTCTTCTTTATCCCCTCTTTATTCTTTTTTTTTCTTTCTATTGTTGTCTTCTCTGTTTCTACTATCACTGTTACTATCAACACAAACGAATTAATCCATTATTCATCTGCATGACATTATAGAAATACAAAAAGAAGAAGGCGGAAAAAGATCAAGATCAACCATTAAAAAAAACCAACAGAGAAACAAACACATTTATCTTTAGTAATAGAGAAAGAGAAAGAAAAAAAGTTTTTCTTCGTCAAGTGCTAAGATTTGTGCATTTCCCCGCTCTAGTCATTTCTTTCCCTCTCTCTTTCTTTCTTTCTCTCTCTCTCTTTTTTTTCTCTCTGACAAATACGTTTCACTCATCTTGTGTCTCATTTCATTCTGTCTTCGATTCTGATTCTGATTCTGATTTTTTTTTTTTTTTTCCTTTTGCGTCTTTACTTCACAGATTAGCTCACTGGAAAAGTAAAGATATAATAGGAAAGAATAACTAAACGCAAAGAATAACACCACCAGAAAACAAACAAAAAAAAATAAGAAAGAAAGAATCTCTCAAAGAATAAAGGGACAAAAAAAATACAGTCTTCTTTCTTCCCCTCCATTGCTAACAGAAACATTCAAGGAGAAGTGCATACATACATATATATATATATATATAGTTACAATAAGCTGCGTTATACACAGAAGAAGAAAAAGAAACTAACTCGGCCATTCCGTTCCACTTTTTTCTTTTTTTTTGCTATTACTTTTAAATTTCCATAATTTCCTTTATTTGTTTTATTATTATTATTATTATTTTTTTGAATTTTTCAGCGCCATCTTTTTGTTTTTCCCACTACTTCGATTTAGCTTTCTTATAGTGTCTTAAAAAAAAGATACTTTTCCTCCAGCTAAGCTTGAGAAGATAAGTAAAAAAGAAAGAAACAAGTAAAATAAACAACAATAAGATTAAAAAAGGAAAGTATTGCATTCAAATCATATATTAAGGACCTCAATTACCTTGCAAAACATCAGTAACAAGGCACTACGAGTATCAATACCATGAAGCATTTGCCAGGTAAGAACCCGACACCCAACAATAAAAATAACAACAGCAATAACAATAATAATAGCACTAATAACAGAGCCGCGACCACGACCCACACCCCTCCGGCTGCTGCTGCTGCTGCTAATACAACTACTACTAATAATAATAATACTGTTGCTCGCCCTACTGCCGCTACCGGAATGATTACCGGAGGCAATCCGTCTTTCTTTCGCATCCGCGATACCATTCCTCAACTGCCCCCGCTGCTCCCGCTGCGACCGGGGCGGCGGCGGCGGGGGGAGGCAACAACAACAACAACAACAACAATAATAATAATAATCAGCAGCATCACCACCATGGCCATCAGTGTCCTCATCACTGCCCGCACCACAACCATGGTGCTAATAATAATAATAATGGCGCTGGTCAGATGAACAATACCAATAACGCTGCTGCTGCTGGTGCTGGTGGCGGCGGTGGCGGCGGTGCTGCACAGACTAAAGGGGGCAACACCGCACCCAACACCATCACCAATAATAATAATAACAACGTGAGTGGAAAGAGCAGCAAGGCGGAGCTGGCGAAGATGTTAGGCAACGCGTCGTATCAGGCAAACAAGGGCAAGCCGGCGTCCGGTCTCTCAGAGAAAGATGAGGCGTATTATGAAAACGTGTTTCAGGCTGCCTACGCCCTTGGCGGCACGCTATACAACAACGCCGGCGATAATACTACTAGTGGCGCTGACGGAACCAATAATAATAATAAGACCAACGCTAGCGATCCTAGCAATAGTAACAGTAACAACAACAACAACCCTAATAGTAATAATAGTAATAGCCTCAGTGTGGAGGGCGGGCTGCGCAATCTATTCCAAACACTCTTCAGCCAGGTGGACTCTAGCGACTCCGCCACCCACTCCTCCTCTGCCGACGACGAGGAGGAGGACGAGTACGATGATGACGATAATAATAATAATAGTGACGGGACGGACGGCGAGGGCATTGAAGAGGGAAAAGAAGGACAGAGGAACGCCATCACAGACAACAGCCACAGCAGCAGCAGCAGTAGTAGTGATAAGGGCGAAGAGAGGGATGGAGATGAGGTGGAGGAGGACGAGGAGGAGGAAGAGGATGAAGAAGGCGAAGAAGCCTCTCTTGACGACGAACACCTTGACGCCGTTATTTTACGGACGGCGGCCGCGGCAAAGGAGCAGCAGCAGCAGCGGTGGCAGCAGATGCAGCAAAGCAAAGAGAAGAAGAAGAAGAAGAAGAGTAAGAGCAGTAAGAAAAAGAGCAAGAGCAGCGGCGGCGACGTCAGCCATAAGACGAAGAGGGATAATTTGTCTTTAGAAGAAGGCAACGCCGCGGGCGCGGACGACCAAACGAACCAGACCTCTACCACAACCACTACGAGCACTACTCATAACAATATCAGTAATATTGAAAATGATGACGAAAGCGACACTGTCAATAATAATACTAATAGTAATAATAATGGTAAGCCTGACACGCAGTCGACGGCACTCCACGCGTGGGTGGAGGCCCTCATAAAGCACAAGGAGGTGCTGGCGGCGGCGAATCAAGCCAACCGGAACAACAACAATAACAACAACAACAACAACAATAATAATAATAACAGCACCAGTAGTGGCGGTAGTAATAGACCCGCTACTAGTAATCCTACAGTCAGCGGAGGCGGCGGCGCCGGTACCGACGCGGCCGCGCTGCAGCTGCTCCTGTGCCAAGACGAGTGGGCGGAGGCGCAGCACGGACAGCTGCTAGAGCGCCTTCGGATGCTGAACAGCGCTAATAATAATAATAATAATAATAATAATGAGAAGCAGAAGGGAGGCAAGGGAGGGGCAGATACATCGGCATCGGCAACGGGTAACGATACTATTACTACTACTAATAATAATAATAGCAATGGCGGTGTAGTCTCGGATGCGAGCGGCACGTACAGCAGCAGCATCGCACAAGTGTCGGCACGCATTCAGGAGTTTCTCAGTCGGATGGGGCCTGCGGAGAAGGCAGCCCTGAACCTTTCGGATAATAACAACAACAACAATTATAATAATAATAATAATAGTAATGCGAACGCCTACCCCACACCGAAGAATATGTTCCTCTCATCGCTGGAGGCCGCGACGGTGTACAACAACACCTCCAAACCGACGCCCGTCCCCGTCCCCCTTCAGTCACCCGCCGCCGCCGCCGCACACCTGGCGGAGCTGCGGGAGCTCATGTACCGCAGTCTGTCCGCCGCCGCCGCCGCCTCTGGCGATGGCGCGGGCGCGAGAGGAGGGGGTGAAGAAGAAGAAGAAGATGATGAGGACGGCGCGGGTGTAATCACCACCTCGCTCCCGGACGTCATTCCCACAGCCACAGCAACGGCGGCGGCGGCTGCTAGCGGCCTACAACAACAACCATCACCGGCCGGGAGTGGTAGCAACACCATGACCTACTACAACAACAAGTCTGCCATTGCTGCCGCCGCCGCGGTGGTTCAGGCGCGGCGAAACTTACTCAAGAGTATGCAGCAGAGCGCCGGTGCCGCCACCACCGACAACACTACTGCCGACGGCGTGGCGGCGTCTGGGGCCCACAGCGATCCTATCCACAAGGCTAAACCGGCGCGCGCCACCGCCAGCGCCGGCGGCAAGGCAGCGGCGGCAGACGCCGAGGAGGAGGTGGCGGTGGCGGAGGCGGAGGCCGAGGCGGAGGCGCAGCGCGCGGTGCTTGCGCTCTACAGCGCCGCCGCCGCCGGGATGGCGCCACACGAGGCGGAGGCGCTGCAGCGGAGCCTGGCAGCCTTCACGGCCGCCGCCTCCGCCGGTGCCGGGGCCGGGGCCGGCGACGACGAGGCAAATGCAGACGATCGTTTCGACATAAACGGCGATGATGTCTACCGTAGCGACAATAATAACAATAATAATAATAGTGCTCTGGAGAGTGCGTCGGCGGCTGCGGGAGGCGACAGCGCGGCCCAGCAGCAGCAGCAGCAAAGGGGCCGCAAGCGTGGGCGTGAGGGGGAGAGCAACACCCCCGCCCCTCTCCCGCTCCCCCCCTCCGCTGCCCGCATCAATAATACGAGTACGAATGCGAATGCTACGAGTAATGCGGTCGCGCCCGCCTCGCCAAACCCCGACACAACGAACCTTATTGCTGCCATGATGAGCAAAACACTCGGCACGATGCTTGGGGAGCAGCTGGGGGACAAGCACAAGAACATGCCCAACCCTTTTGCGGCTCTTTTGCCGCCGCCGCAGGGCACTGCCGGGGCCGCCGGGGCCGGAGCCGGGGCCGCTGCCGCCGGCCACAACAGGGGTGCCGGTGCCGGCGCCAACGGAAACAGCAGCGTTGCCGCCGCCGCCGCGGTCGCCAACTCCCTCACCATCTCCAAACTCCCGCACCTGAATGAGCACACGCTGGAGAAGATCGGCGAACTCTCCGGCCGCTCGCTGCGCAAACTCCTTGCCGCCTCCGCGGCGCAGTTTATGCTGTCGGAGGGGGCACTCAGCGAACATCTGATGCCGCTGGGGTTGGCGGAGGTGCTGAGCCCCTCGCCGCCGCCGCAAAATCAAAATCAACAGCAGACACTCTTGATTGAGGAGGGGCCGTCTGCGGGCAACGGTGGCGACGCGGAAGACAGCGACAACGGCGGTAACGGCGAAGTTTCTACCAAAAAGACGAGCAACGCGGCCGCGGAGGGTGAGGAGGAGCCCGCTGGCAGAGGCGCCGCCGACGGCAAGAAGACAAGTCGAAAGAGCAAGGAGAAGAAGTCGAAGCGGGTGCTGTCGACTGAGGAACGGGAGGCGCGCAAGGAGAGGGCGCGGCAGGAGGCGGTGCAGGGCGCGGTGCGGGAGGCGATGTTCACCCACCGCCTGTCGGAAATGACCGTCGTCGCGGCGAACATGCTGTGGACTCACATGGGCGTGCACGCCTCCTCCTCCAGCAACAACAACAATAACAACAATTGCAATACTAATAATAACGCTCCCGCGAAGAGTAGTAACAACGCCGCCCCGCACGTGTGCACGAACCCTAACCACCACCATCACCCCCCCCAGCCGGCACAAGTGAGCGTGCCAGAGCGCGTGGCGCAGCAGCAGCGGCTGTGGTCCGACACCGCGCAGGCGCGCACGTATGTCGCCCAGCAGCTGCAGCTGATCCAAAAGGAGCTGCTGGATCTGAGCCCCGCGCAGGCGGCGGCCATTGGCGAGCGCGTCGGCCTGCGGTACCAACTTGTTACAACCACACAGAGCAACAACAGCAACAACAACACACAGCAGGGTGGTGGTGGAGGAGGTGGCGAGGGCGGGCGCAGTGAGTGTGCACAGCACTCCGATGCATCTTTTCCCTGTGGACTCTGGAGAGACACTGCACACTATTCTCGCTGCCGTCGGGGCCTACCTGCTGTTTGCGTCGCTCCCGCTGAAACTCCTGCTGCGCATGTGCAGTGAGATGGGCGTCCCGCTGCCGGAGGTGAGCTGCGCCACTGAGAACTATCTCCTCGCCGCCGCCGCCGCCTCCTCCGCTGCTTCTGCTGCTGGTGGTGGCTCTAACGCAAACAGTAACAATAGTAACAACAACAGCAATAATAATACAGTCGCAGGGGGAGAGGTGGACCCGCACATGCTTGCCCTCCGCCTCGCGGATCTCATAGCGCAGAATATGTTCCCCTTCAGCGGCTTCCAGAGAGTCCTGAACATGCCCGGGGTGTCGACGCTGACCAGCGGCGGCAAAACAATAATAATAACAACAACAATAACAATCCACTGAGTCAAAAGAAGAAGGGTGCGGGCGCCAACACAACAATAATAACAATAGTGTTGGCAGTAAGAACAACGCCAGTGCCCCCGCGGCGGCGCTGACGATCCAATACAGCCTGCAGACCCTCCCCTTCATTCCGATGCTGCAGATTCACGAGTTTTCCCCAGGTCGCTTCACTTGCACGATCGACAACGCAAGCGCGCTCGGCCGCATGCCGTACGAGCGTCTTGTGTCTAACCGCTTTAACGTACCCGTGCACTTTACCCCATCACAGCTCGCCGCCGCTGCAGCCGCTGCGCTGCTGCTGGGGGTGCTGAGCCCGGGACTGTTGGAGGGGAGCCCACCACCACTAACAACAATAATAATAACAATAACAAGCAGAAGAACAAGAACGTTGCCAAGGTAAAGTTTCACGCGCTGGCGGAGTGCGTGCGGCCAGACGGCGGCGCCGCCTCGGGCGCTCTTCTCCGCCTCTTTGTGTGGCACCGCAGCGCGCACCCCATCTCGGGCTACATGATCGTTCGCGCGTCGGAAGTGAAGAAGAAGAAGAAAAACAACAATAACAACAATAATAACAACAATAACACCGATAACGATAGTAACAATGGTGGTGGTGGGGCGGCGGCGGCGGCGAGCGAGGCACTGAAGCTGGAGAAGGAGTTCAGTCACGTCGCCGCGGGAGAGCTGTGCGGCTTCTCACCACTCGTGTCGGTGGAGGAGGCGCTGCAGAACTCCACCGCCACCGCCGCCGGGCTGCGCACGTACAACCGCCTCGAAGATCGTATTGTGTTTCAGCTCTGTTTGGACGATGCCACCTTCTGCGTCGACGGCTGCGAAAACGACGCGCCGCCGCTTGCCCTCACCGCTGACAACAGCAATCATAATACGAATAGTAAGAATAATAGTAGTAAGGATGACAAGAGTGGTCTTGTGGTGTCGGCGCAGGGGAGCGAGCGTGCCATCGGTGAGCGCTCGGCCGCCACCGAGACGAACCAAGATGGGGAGGACGAAAATATGGCGGACAACAACAACAATAATAATAACGACGCCGCCGCCAACAACAACAACGACGATAATACTGGCAAGAAGGGCAAGAACAAGAACGCCGGCAAGAAGGGTAACAATAATAACACCAACGACGGCCAGGACGATCCCAGCCGCTTGCTGGCGGCCGCGTGCGAGGGGCTGTGCGTTGATGAGGAGGCCGCGCGTAGCGCCATTCTCCAGGAGGAATTGCTCGCACACCGGCACTTGGGCAACCGCGCCGTGCTGGGCGCCCGCGCCGCCGCCCGCCTCGCTCACGAGCGGCAAATCAAGAAACTTCTCGCGGCCGCCACCGCGCCGCTGGCGGAGTTGCAGCGGGAGCACGACAAGCTCACCGCCGCCGTCGCCACTCAGCGCGCTAGCCGCGCCAAGGCGGAAAAAGAGCTGCAGAAGGAGGAGCAGGCGGTGGCCGCGGCGCAGGCACTGCTGGCGGAGCGGCAGGAGGAGCTGCGGCGGCAGCAGGACCTCGCGAAGCAGTACGCGGCGGAGGCAGCGGAGGCGGAGAAGAGTATCGAGGCGGCGCGCGCGGAGAGGAGCCGGCGGGAGGCGCGCGCGGCGGCGAAGGAGGAGCGGCGGCGGCGCCGGGAGGAACGGCGCAAGTCCCTTGAGGAACGCATCAATTGGGGCTTTGGCTCAACTAGCGTCGTCAACGTCAATAATAATAATAATAATATCAACCATACGAGTAACACGACAACAGCAGCGAGCCGCAGTGCGGTCGGCACTCCATCTCCGCAGGGGACTTCCTCTTCTATTGGCAATAATAATAACAATAATAATAACAACAACAAGAAGGCTTCTGCCGCCAACACTCCCAAGAATACCAACAACAAGAACAAAACAATAACACTAACCAGGCGGCCTCCTCATCCGCTACAGGTCATCCCAACCATAGTAGTAAGAACAACAATGCTTCTGGTGGGGGTGGGGGTGCGCAGCCCTCTAGGGCAGCTACCGCCGCTGGCACCGGTAATAACAATCATAACAATCATAACAATAATAACAACAGAGGAGGGGCGGCTGCGGCCTCCACTCCCTCCAAAACTCTGAGCACTATGAGTACGCCCAAGTCTCTCCAGTCGTCCTCTCACAATAATAATAATAACAACAATAATAATGCGAGAGCACCCGCCGCTGCCATCAACAACAATAACAGCAATACCACCACCGCCACTGCTGCTGCTGCTGGTGGCACTGTCTTTCCCATCTCTTCTTCAGGCTCCCCCGCAGCAGCCGTGGCGGCACCAACGGCAGCAACCGCTCTCTCCCACAACAATACTACTAATAATGGTAGTAATAATAACAATAACAATAACAATAACAATAACAATAACAATAACGCTGATGAGTTCGCCTTTACGGTAGCGAATCAGCAGTCGTACGGCGGCGGCGTTGGCGGCGGCAGTAACGGCCACATCCCGCTCAACTCGTACGATTATGATGAGGAGGAAGAGATGGGCGTGCATGATTTCATGGCACAGCTCATCGCCAACCGCTCCGAGGAAGAGGAGGAGGATGAAGATAATAACAATAATAATCATAATCCTCACCACATGCAACAGCACCTTCGTGGTGTGAATAATAATAATAATAACAGTAACGGTAATCAACAGCAACAGGCCTTCTATGGTTTCGCTGGTTTCGATAATAATAATAGTAATAAAAATAATTTTGGTGGATTTTTCGGAAACGACGGCGGCGGCGCGCTTGCCGGTCTGCCGACACCCGCACACCTCTCAAGCGTTGCACACAGCGGAAGTGCGTTGCCTTCGTACGGAATCAGTGACGCTGGAGGTTTCTTCAGCACAACAGGAGGCGTAGGCGTAGGGGGCCCCACCGCTGCCGCTGCGGGAGGTGCCGGCGGCGTTGGTGGCGGTTTATACGGAAACCATCTGGACCCGCTGCTCGCCGCCGCCACTGCCTCTCACGAATTGAGTGGCAACGCTAATGCAATGATGATGGCTAATGGTGGTGGTGGTGGCGGCCTCGGCGCTCCTTCCCCCGCTAGCGTTCATTCCTCGACCAGCACGAATAATAACAATAACAATAACATGTATGGTGGCGGGATGCCTCCACTGGGGTTTGGCAATACCAATAATAATACCAATAATAATCTCGGCTACAACAGTCGCGGTAACAATATGAGATATGCTCCCAGCCCTTTGACAAACGGCGGCGGCTCTCCTCCACCGCTCAGCCACATGAGTAGTACTAATAATAACAACAATAATAATAATAATAATGGTGTCTTTTCGGCTGTCCTTGGCGGGCGTCTGCCGACTCCCCCCTCCGCGGACCTCTTCCGCTCTCACACCGGCCACAACAGTAATAATAGCAATAATAACAATAACAACAATAACAACAACGGCGGGAGCAGCAACGCTCCTCCTAACATCTTCAGTGTCGCCGCCGCCGCCGCCGCTGGCAATGGAAATAGTATTCAAGAACAGAATCTTGCTCAAATGTTCACCACAAACCCGGCCCTTCTTGCTGCGGCTGGGAATAATAATAATAACAACAATAACATCATGATGAATAACAATAACAACATTGGTAATAGCAATAACAACCATGGTAATAATAATAATAACATCAATATGGGTAATAACGTGATCAATCAGGGGAGTGGTGTGATGGGCATTGGCGGTTTTTCGTCCGCCGCCGCTGACACTTTGCTAAGTCTAATGAGCACCAGCCCCTCCGCAGTTATGAATAGTAATAACAACAATAACAACAATAACAATAATAAAAAATCCGCAGGTGGTCACAATAATAATAACGCCAATAATAATAATAATAATAATAATAATGGTGGAGGAAATTCTCGTAACAATGGCAACAATAACAACAATAATAATAACAAATTACATAATTCTGGTGTCCGCGGACATCCTATTCCCCCTCCCGCAACGAGCCACATTGCTAATGCGGGCATTTTAAATAATAATAACAATAACACTAACAGTAATAATAACAGCGGCTCTGGGTTTGGCGGAAGCAGTTTTCACGTGTCCGCTCACAGTGGTAATAATAATAATAACAATAATAACAATAATAATATGATGCCCCCACACATGTTTGCGAACAACGTCAACATAAACCATAACGGCAGCGGTGGTATTCCGTTTGACTTGGCAAGTCTCACAGGGTCTGTGTCACCTTCCCATCTGCATATGGGGGGTAGTGGTATGAATAATAATAACAATAATAATAATAACAACGGCGCTGCCGCCGCCGGTGGTCTTCTCTTAGACTTCGGCACAAGTCCCTCTCCCTCCTCCTCTGGCGGTCTCGGGGGCATCTCTTCTTCCTTTTTCCAACAACAGCAACAACAGCAGCAACAGCAACAGCAACAACATAATATTGGAATGGGTGGCGCAGCTGACGGCAGCGGTTTTGTAGCCGGCAATATGGACTCATTTGGGTCCCCCGCACAGCCTGTGTTTCAGTGGGGACTGTAGGGGAGAGTTTTGAAGAAGAATACCAGACTTTAAGAAAAATTAATAACGATGGTAATCATAATTCGAAAAACAATCAACAAAAACAAGGAACAAACATAGTTTAAAAGAATCATTAATTAATACACAAGTGCTTGTTTAGAAAAGAAAAGAAAAAGGAAACAGCACAGCTTTTGAAAGAGAAAATAGAAAGTTAATAAATATCAAATATCAAATGCGAGGAAGAAATGTGGAGAAGTGACAAATATACACAGAGCGAAGAGAGACAAGCGCTGAATTTTAAATAAAGAATGAACAGAGAAAACACAGTATTGTAAACGAAAGGAGAGAAGTGAGCTCTTCCCTCTTATTAGTCATATATATACTGCTTTGATTCGCTTTTATTATTTCTCTTATTTTACTGCTTCTTTTCCATTTCCTTTGTGGAGTCTTTCCCACACATCCATCTTCTCATTCTCTTCTCTTTTAGCCTTTTCCTTTTATCTGATCACTTCAATATTTTAATTTTACTCTGACTTTAATTTTACTTTTTTTTTTGTTTCGTTATTTTTTCTTCTTCTGAGTATTCCATTATTTTATGAGGACTACCACAGCGATTCCTATCAATATTGTTGTTAATTTCATCTTTCCTTTTTTCTTGTTCTTGAATTAAATGACCATAATTCATCGTTTATTTTTCTTACTTACACCAGCTTTTGAATATGTGTGCGTGCGTATGTGAGCTGAGACACACATTGACGTAAACAGCAATGAAAAACAAAACACAATATAATCATAAGAAACAGAATCGATCAAACAAAAAACAACACCCAACAAAAATCAACAAATATATGTATGGGGAAAGTGAAAGTACTAGCGAGTCGTGAGCAATGAGAAGCGATCCTTTTCCTTTCTCTGTATTCTTCTCTCGGCATTTCATTGAGGATGCAAAGAAAGGAAGGAGAAAGAAATAAATAAAAATTTAAATAAAAAGTACTACTCTTTCTGTGCGATCATGTTTTATTTTATTTATACACCGCAGCGCTGATGTGAGGAGTGAGCCACACAAAAAGAGAAGGGACAAAACAAAATAACAGTGACTCAAGTGATTATAACGATTATATGATTTTCTTCACTCTTTACTACCCTCTCAAAAATTTCTCTCTCTCCAAAACTTCCCCTAAACCTCCAACAACATCCGAAAAAACACAATATTTGTTATTATGTCGTCCATTTTGAAATAAAAATATGAAAATAGTCATCTCTATAATAAGCGAAAGAGCAAGTCATCTCCTCCGCACTCACACAGATACGTAAAACTAACAAACAAACTTACCGAGTACACTCCATAGCACTGAGATAAAGAGGCAAAAGTTACAAGACTGAGAAGAGAAAAAAAAGGATATACACACTTCTCAAAACTTCTCTCCTGTGGTACATTTGCAGAAATGCCCAGTCACACTCAGAAACGGAGCGGCACTGACGATAGCAGCGGTAACACTACTACCACTAATACTACTAATGAAAATGAAAATAATAATAATAATAATAATAATAGTAATAGTAATGATTACTGTGCAAATGTGTACGTGCAGAGCGCTCCCTCCTTTACTGAACGTGTAGTGTTTCTTTGCGTTCACTTCTGTTGGCATCTTACCTTCTACGTTCTGCCCAGACTTTTCTTTTGTGCATACAGCTCGCTGGCGAAAAAGGTGAGAAGTATGCCTAATACAAAGAATAATGACACGCATGATATCCGTAACAGTAATCAACGTAGCGGCGATAATAATAATAAGAATACTATCAAACACAATAGCAGCAGCAATTGTGAGAGGGGGGTGCAGAGTATGCATAGCGATTTCCTAATGGACCCGCAGAAGAATAAGCGACTTATTCAACTCTACTGCCTCTGCGACTCACCCGACGTCGGGGAGCTTCAGGAGGAGAGTTACGATAACAATAATAATAATAATAATAATAATAATAATGATAACGGCGCACCATCCGCACTGCAGGTCTTTGGATTCCCCCCAGAGGTGAATCTAATGCATCGTCATGTTGTCAAGGAGACTGATAACAAACAGCCCAAGGAGGTTGAAAGCCACAGGAATAACAGTAACATCAGTAGTAACAACGACGAAAAAACTTCTCACATTACTAGCACCATCACCCCAGAAACGTACCGGCGCTACATCCACTACGCGGCTCCTCTCTACGACGCACACACCAGCACCATTCTCGGCGCTTTCAAGCCCTTTCCTTTCTTGCGCTACGAGCGCCGCACTATTCGCAGTTTCGACGGCTGCCGCATCTGCCTCGACTTTATCCACCCCGCGCGCACCGGGGACTCTCCGCGTAATAGAATAACCGTAACATTCATAACCATTGTAGTCGTAGTGGTAGTAGTGATGATACGTCTCGCGCTAGTGAGGGTCCGTCGACGCACCACTGCTGCCGGCGGCGGCGGCGAGGTCTGGTGCTGCTGCTCCCCGGACTGATGGGCAGCAGCGCGGAGCTGTACATGCGCCGTATGATATACCACATTATGAACACCCTCAACGCATCGTCGCCGGCCGCGTATGATGACAAGGACGCCAACAACAGTGACAGTAATAGCAATAACAAGAATAAGAATAGCCATAATCGTAATAATAATAGTAACCATAACAAGAATAACAATAAGAAGAATATCGATAATAATAATAATAATAGTAATAGTAATAGTATGGATGACAATGACTATGATGCCGACAGTGAGGAGGGCCGCATTCTCTACTCGTGCTGTGTGCTGCACGCGCGCGGCGTGTGTTCGACACCCCTTGACGTCCCTCAGATGTTCTCGGCCCTCTTCACCAGCGACTTGCGCTTTGTCCTCTCAGAGTACCTGACGCAGGAGCGTCTGCATGAGATCCTGTGCGAGTGTGGAGGGGAGGAGGGAGAGGAGGGGAGGAGGGAGAGAAGGAGGAAGCAAACGGCAGTGCCGGCGTGGACAACCATACCACTGCGAATAATACCAATAACACCAATAACAATAACAATAACAACCACAATAACAACAGTAACAGCACGGATAACACTGCCACTACCACCAACAACAGCAACAACAACAAAGAGTACACATCAGTGAAGGCCGAAGCGGCAGACGGCCAATGCAAAAAAGGCGCGAGTTGTTGTCCTCGCATTCCTGTGGTTGCCGTGGCCTTCTCCCTCGGGGGCCTGATTCTGTCCAACTACATTGGCCAGCAGGGGCGGCAGATGCTAGACTGGGCGGCCATGTACAGGCGCTTCAGAGCTGAGGGGTGCTACAGTGATTCCACCACTGCTGCTGCTGCTGCTAATAATAATAATAATAGTACAAGTAAGAGTAGTACGGACGCTAGGAATGGCGTCTCCAGTGGTGATGATAACAAAAATACCAACACGACTGAAGGAGGTAATATTAACATTAATAATAAAAATAGTAATAGTAATAGCCGAAATAAAAAACCAAATTACATCACCACTCCGCTCTCCGACATGACCCCTGAGTCCGTTGCCGCCGCGCTCTCCGTCGGTTTCGACAACTATCACAACACCGTATCTCGCGGCCGCCATCACCGTCACCTCTCCCCACTGCCTCCTCACCGGCGACTACGCAATGAATGAGATTCCGCTCACTCGCACGCTATACAAGAGCAGCTTCTCCGGCAGTCTGATGGCCTACTACCGCCGCCACAAGGAAATGCTGCGGCGCCTGCCGGGTATCGACGCGCAGAGGCTGTTTGCGCCGGTGCTGGACAAGAACGGGCGGCCGATTATGGTGGAGAAGAAATCGTACGACTTGTTCGGCAATGAGATTGACAGCGAGGAGGAGGCGGAAGAGGGTGAAGGGGAGATGGAGGAGATGGAGGAGGGAGAAAACGCCGAAGCAAACAAGAGTGCCAGCGGTAACAACAACAACAACAGCGGCACCACTGTCAAAAACACGACCAGTGAGAAGGACACGGCGCATAACAACAACAACAACAAGAAAAAGAAAAACAAGAAGATGGTGCCTCTGACGCTGATAGACACCTTCGACACAGTGAGGGAGTTCGACGACAATGTTACCGCCCCTCACTTTGGGTTCCGCACGTTCCGGTCAGACATGCCGGCGGCGGCGCTGCTGCCCTGCGAGGGGAAGAACGACGCCTACGCTGCCTCTACTAACATGAATACTGGTGTTGTTATCAGCAGCGCTAGCATTGGCAAGGATGCAGACAGTGACGGCGATAAAGGCAGCGCTACTGGTGTTTATTATTCCTCCTCTTCTTCTTCTCCTTTTCCTATTACAACCGCAACATCGTATTACGCCAGCGACAGCGCGTCGTATCGGCAGTCTATTCAGCCTGTGACGACGGGTGTCTTTTGCAATGATATTCTGATTGTTGGCAACCGATTCGGCGGCGGCAATTTGGTAGAGGAGGAGATGATGGGGTCGACGACACTCCATAAAAAAACAGACGCATACACGATGACGCACGCGATGAATGACAGCAAGAAAAAGTCATATAGCGGCGCGCATCGCGCGACTGAGAAAACAACAACAACAGAAAAAACGTCAGAAGTCTCCTCCATCCCACAGGTGGCGACACACTTGTCTGCCGCCGCCGTCTCCCTTCCCGCCGTGCCCGGCACCGGTAACGTTGCCAAGTCCTACTACAGCGGCGCCGACAACTTCTCGCGTCTGCCCTACGCCCTAATCCCCTCGCTGCATATCATGGCCGCCAACGACCCTGTGGCGGGGCCGCCGCCGTCTGTCGCCCGCACGTGGCTTCCTGTCATGCGCCGCGGCGCCGCCGCCCGCGCGGCCATAGAGAACTTTCACAGCGAGTTCTGCCGAGAGTACACAGAGGCAACCCACACTCGTCATGGCAATCAGACTAGTCCGGCGCGGGAGTCACCCGCCGCCGCGCCCGCCGCCGCGCCCGCCGCCGCCCCCGGGCGCCTGCACCTGCAGCGCGGCAGCGGCGGCGCTGTCTTTGCGTGTTTCCCCAGCGGCGGACACCTCGGCTTTGTGCAGTCGCCGGCGGCGGTATTTAGCGGTCGGCCCAACGACATGGAGGAGATGGTGATGCGGGCGGTGCAGGGGGCCGTGAGCCACGCCCATGCCTGTGCGGGGGTGTGAGGGGATGTGAGGGGGGGGAGGGGAGCGGTCTTGCCTTCTCTTTCTCTTTCTCTTTCTCTTTCTCATTCTATCTCTCTCTGATTCTTCTTTTCCCTTTTCTTGATCTCTCTCTTTTTTTCTTTTTGCTCTTTTATTCCATTTCTTCTTCTCCTTTTTTTTTTTGAGCGCATCGCACTACAACTGCATGGCATTACTTTTTAAGATTTCTTGATCATGCGTTGTGTAAGACAAAAGAAAGGCGATACAACTTTATAAGATAACATTGTTTCCGTTCGAGCACTTTTTTTTTTTGATTTTGTTAGTACTAAGTTTCCTCATTTTTCCAACTTTCATATTCGTACTTATTTTTATTTTTCCTTTAACGTATCTATTGCTCTGAACTTTTATTTTCAACATTTGTTTGTTTGCCTTTCTCCTCCCCCTGATTTTGTCGTTGTGGAGTTTGCTTGACTAAAAGCTGTTGAAGTTATTTTAAATATAATTTTTCCTTATAAATTTTAAAAGATAACTCATTGTTTTCTTATTTGTTCTTCTCCTCCTCTGTTATTATTATTATTTAAATCCCTCTGTTTTTTTTTCCCCTCCTCTCTAAATTTATCAACTTTTAAGAGAAAAAAAAAGAATATATACAGTATTTACTATCATGTGAGTTAATCATATATATCGTACAAGCTGTTAATATCTCTCTTTCGCTCTCTCATTTTTTTTTTGTTTTACTTATTTTGCACCTCGCTCGTATTTTCCCTCTGGTGTACTTGTGTATCTCCTTTTCCGAGTCTTCAGCTTTTTTTTTTGGCTTTTGTTTTCGCCGCACATATATTGCTGAAAAGTCAGAAGAAGAATAACAAAGAAAATATATCCAGAGATGAGTTTTATTACGTTGATTTTTTTTTTCCTTTAAAAGAAGGTTCAAAAGAAATACAAAAAAGAAAGAGGCATGTATGCTGCGTCTAGCTGATTCATTGAAGAGAATTGCGGACTGGCACATGTGTGCTTTTTCTTTCCCTTGTTTTTCTTTCCACTTTCTTTATTATTATTTTTTTTATTCATATTGTTTTCTCTATTGTTTTTTCTTATTGTTTCTTTTTTTTTTTTTTTAAATATTTTTAAGTTTCTGTTTTCTTCGCACAATGCTTGATCCGTTCGCCTTGATTTGAGTCGCGTCTACGCTCAATGAATGGGTGAGCGGAGAGGAGAAAGATATTAAAAAAAAAAACATAATGCTAAATGAAAGTATAACTCAGTTCTCTGATTGGTGTATATTTCCTTTTCTTTCACACAGCGAATAACCGCGTTATTTCTGTCGCTGCTCTATTTTTTTTTTTTTTTGTTTAAATGTACTTCTGTGTGTGTGTGTTTATTTATGTATTCATGTCCTTTTGTGTCTTTTCTCCTTGTGCCTTTTTTTTTGTCTCTCCCTCTTACTCTCCCTATTATAACTCTCATTCACCACAACTCTTTACTCTCTCTCACTCCATTCTCAAACAGGTTTATCAACAGTTTTCAAATTTTTATTACTGATTATCACGCGAGAGCATATTTCGGGATACTTTTCCAAATATTGCACTTTAATTCATCCTCTCCCTTCTTACTCTCACTATTCATTAGTTTCCCTCCTCCTTTCTTATTTTCCCATTCGTTTTTTTTTTATATACACATTTCCGCTTTTTTTTTCTAATTCTTTCTTCTCCTAATTGCCTATTAGGGTATAACGAACGCATATACAGACACACCTTCGTACCAAAAAATCTTTTATAGTAACGCAGGAAAATCAGACAAACATATCGAGGAAACTTATCGTACTATCGAAAGGAAAAAGAAAGACACGAAAGCAAAGACTGTTTTCTTGCGTTCTCTCTCTTTCTCTCTCTTCTCTCTCTTTCCTTTTTCTATCAACAAATAAAAACAACAACCAAAAGGAAGAAAAAGAAACGTAAAATACATCAGTGAACACTGAGCAACGAAACTCATTACAAAAAAAAAGTTAACCAAAACAACAATAACAACTACAACGCACACACACAAAAAAAACAACTAGAGAATGGGTAAGGTAACGCCGGGGTATTTTGTCGCGCACTCAATTGTGCACGTCTTCTTCTATCTTCTCCCACGACTGGTGAGAGGCGTCGCCGTCGGCATTCCAAAGCGCATTGCCCGTCTGTTTGTGAGCGGCGCCCGTCTACTGCTGCCGCGCGCCTGGTTTCCCTGCCCCCGCGGCACCGACAGTGACAGTGACAACAGTATTAATAATAATAGTAATAATAATAATAATAACAAGAAGAATAAACAGCCGAGTTTTATTGCAAAGTTTCTCTTTCCCGAGTACGACGTTGACGAACGCGAGATACGTGTGATTACGGCCGCCGACGCCACCCACACGAACAATGACAATAGTAGTAATAGTAATAATAATACTAGTAATGATTCTACTGTGTACGATGTAGAGATGCTAAAGCAGCGGCAGCGCCTCATTCGGTATCGCTTGGGTCTTGAGGAGTTTATCGACGACGAAGGTGCCTCAGCGGCGGAGGCGGAAGAGGAGACGAAGGGGAGAAGTAATAACGATAATGATGCCATCACCGCCGCTGACAGCCGCGCGCAAAACAAACTGAACAACAACAACACAAGCAAGAATAGCACACAAGACAATAAGAATGGTAAGAGCAAAGTCAAGCGAATCAAGAACCCCTACCTGCACTACACAGGCCCTCTATACAACCGGCACGTGCATACGCTGCTGGGCGGCACGCGTCTCCCGCCCAAGGTTTCCTATGAGCGGGCGCGTCTTGTGAGCCATGAGGGGCAACACATCAACGTGGACTTTGCCTTCCCAAAACCTTCTTTTGTAACTACGCAGCGTAACAACAACGACAAGAAAACAAACAGCAGTAATAGCACTAATAGTATAGTAGTAATAACAATAACAGCGAGGGCGCCACCGCCACCGCCGCGGCTGCTGAGGATTTGTACATCAAAGGTGTGGTGGTGGTCATTCCCGGACTGCTGAACAGCTCCTCGACTAATTACGTGCGGCAGTTTTGCCTCGACATGACCAGCAATCGCGTCTTTCTTGCCGGGCAGCGCAACAAGGGTAAAGACACAGAGCACCACCACAACAACAACAGTCATAATGACAACAATGAAAGTGCTACTACTACTACTGGTACTGGTAATAATAATAATAATAATGCCAGTCATAATAATAATAATGGGACGGACTCCAAGAAGGCGTCGGAGGAGGCTCTGTACGCGCGCCGCGGGCGGTTTGTGGTGTGTGTGATCAACTACCGAGGCTTCAGCACGAGCAAGCTGGAGGTGCCGCGTCTCTTTCTCCGCCACCTTCACGGAGGACATTCGACACATGCTGACCCGACACCTCACGCGCGAGCAGCTGCGGGAGCGCATCCAGGCGCACTACGACAACACTTACAATACTATCAACAATAACAATAATAATAGTAGGAGTAATAATGATAACAAGAATAACGAGAATGATAATGACAAGGAGAAGAATAGCAGTCCGTCGAAGCCGTCCGCCCGCCGCCGACGTCACTTCTTCCTCCCTTTCTTCGCCTTCGCCTTCTTCTCCTCCCAAGGTGGCCGTTCACATCCGGGAGAGTTTGCCAGTGCTGGGCGTCGGGTTTTCCCTCGGCGGCACTATTCTGAACAAGTACGTGGGCGAGCAGGGAAAGGCGCTGCTGGAGGGCGGCAGCCACCCGTGCGATACGAGCGGGACTAATACTAACACTAACACTAACACTAATAATAATAATAGTAATAATACTAACACTAACAGTAATAGTTCCGATGCCAACGGCACCACCACCATCACTACCAATAACAATCAACTCACAGAGAACGGGACGCATCTGGACTTGGCGGTGTCGTGGAACTCCCCGATAGACCTCAATGAGTCCGACAAGACGACCGACACTTGGTACTACGCGCGGCTGTACGAGGCCGCCTTCGCCGCCGGCCTCCGAAAGTACGCGCGAGCACAACGCTGACATGCTGCGGCGCCTCCCGAATGTCGACTCGCAGTTTCTCTTGGGGTCCCTCCGCCTCCGCCAACGGAGGGGAGTGGTGGGGCGGCGGCGACGGCCGCCGCTGGCGCGGATAACAGCAACGACAATGGCAGCACCAATAATAATATTAATGATAATAATGATAATAATAGTGGTAATACCACCAGTATCATTGGTAACAACTCCACTAGTGATGTGGGCAGCAAGAAAGAAAAGAAGAAGGAAGGAAAAAGTGGCGGCGGCAGGGGGCGGCGGCCGCGACTCGGAATCGACACTATCACGTCCATCCGAAAGTTCGACACGTACATCAACGCCGCACACAACGGCTTCGC
Source organism: Kentomonas sorsogonicus (assembly GCA_030347455.1). Lineage (NCBI taxonomy): Eukaryota > Euglenozoa > Kinetoplastea > Trypanosomatida > Trypanosomatidae > Kentomonas > Kentomonas sorsogonicus. Next base: position 425,370 of record JAQOSZ010000305.1, read on the forward strand.
CACCGTCGACGACTACTACCGCGCCGGCGGCTCGCTGCCGTGGCTGCGCTACGCGGCCGTGCCGTGCGTGTGCGTGGCGAGCGCCGCCGACCCCCTGGCGGGGCCGCCGCTGCCGGACGCACGCTGGCGCGCGGCCGCCGCGGAGAACGAGCGGCAGTACCGGCGCTGGCTGGGGATAGAGGGGGGCGCCGGCAGCAGCGCGGCTGTCCCGACTCCAGGTACTAATACTAATGATACTACTACTATTAATAGTAATAGTCATAATGTGAGTGATGGAGTCGGCAACAAGGAAGAGAAAGAGAAAACGACAGTGAAGATAAAGGAGGAGGGATGCAGCAGCAGCAGCGGCGGCGGTGATATGCACGCGGCAGCCGTCACTCTGTCGCGCGGCCGCGTGCGCCCGGCGGTGGTGGAGGTGGTGACGCCCCCCGCCGGGCACCTCGGCTACGTCGACACACCTCTCCGGGAGTGGCGCGGGGCGCCGGGGCCGGCGGCGGCGCTGCTCTCCCGCATACTGAACTGCGCGGCCGACAGGCTTGAGGTGTAGTAGTAGTAGTGTAGGGGAGGGGGGGGGGGGGTGAGAGGGACGAGGGATGTGTGTGTGTGTGTGCGTATGTTGAGGGTGTTTTGATCTTTCCTCATTTTTTTTTTGCTTCCAACTCCCTCCCTCTGCTTCTCTCTCTTTGTTTTTCCCTTCTTTTGTATCCTCTCTCCCTTCCTCTCTTTCGTTTTCTTACCTTTTCATTTTCTTCTCTGTTCTAAAAATCTACTGTATGTATTAAACCTATTGATATTTTTTTTTTCCCTTTCAGCAAAATTTTACATGTTTCTCCCTATCCTCTTGTTATCCTATCGCATCATTTTTTTTTTTCAGTGGTTATTATGCTTTTCTTTTTTTCGTTTTGTTTTCACTCAGTAATAGCAAGCAGGCGTTGTTTGCGTTCTTTACTATTATGGATTTATTCATTTACGGAAAAATATCATTTTTATTTATTCATTCAGTGATACATGCAAAATGTGAAACGTGAAACGGAATCAATTTATTCATTCTTTTATTTATTTATCTTTCAATATGCTAGCTGTGATAGCTTAGAAAGAAAAGAGTTTATTTCTTCTCCTCTTCTAGGAGCGCACATTTGTCTTCTTACTCCGCTCTGCTTTTCTTCCTTTGTATTTGAATTGTTGGAAAATATTATTTGGCGCAGTTTTTCTGTATGTAGATGCCTACATTCATGAATATGATGAATGCGGTGACATCCTCCTCTCTTCCTCTTCCATTTTTTTTCTGAACAACAACAACCCTCAGCAAAGTTTAAAAAAAGAAAAGAATAAAAGGGTAAATAAAGATTTTCATACACATACTCAGATTTAAATCACACACGGAAAAACAACAACACATACAGAACGAACTAAAATAATAAAAAAATAGCCAGCAAGTTTGCTATCACCGGATCCATTCTCTTCAAAGCTATAGAATTTCAATCTCTACACTGCGTCTTTACTTTCATTTCATTTTAATCAAAATTGTCTTAGGACTTCAGCCTTCCGACTTCAGATTTCTTTATTTATTCCTTTTTCTTTTCATAGATTTGATCCTGAGAGAAACAGATCTTTTTTTTTTTGGCAGTGACGTTAAAGATTGCCATTTCGTATTTCCTATACACAATACTTAATTTATCTTTCAGAATTTTGTTTGCTTCCAAACAGATCTCTTCCTTGTATTGCCCTGCCGCTCTTACATATTTTCCCCCTTTCTCTCTGTTTTTTCTTGTGAATTCATCAGATTTTGACATTCTCTTCGTTTCTTTTCTTCTCATCGCAATTTTCAAACTTCCAAAACAGATTTACTTTCAACAATTTGACACTTTTCAGACTTCAACAGACTTTTTTTTTGTTCTTCTTCTCACCACTCAATTTTTGACGAGAGACGGAGGAAGTATTTACCTTGTTTCCTTTTTCAATTCATAGACCCTTCTCTGCTTCTAAGCACAGGACTTACTTCACTGCCCGTACATCACTATTCATTATTATTATCATTATTATTTCAGATCTCTACTCAGAAACGGGTTGCCATTATCTTCACTAATTACAAGAGAAAGAGAGTGTAACGAACATTCTACTAATATCGACAGATTTTTTTTTTTTGCTCTCTTTTTACACTTTTTATCTTTGCCTTTCGCGTGTTTGCTGAAAAGTGGATCCACTTTCCCCGCAGTACATTATTCCCCATTTCCCAGAGCTAATCATTTTCACACTTTTTTTTTGTGTTTACGCTTTCAATAGTATTACCTGAAGACGAAGCCATACTTCACATAATAACAATAATAATAATAACAGTAATTACCATTGAAAAAAAAAATATGCCACCCAAAGGAAGCAAAGTGTCCAAACGCAGTGCCGCCGCCGCGGCCGCCTCCACCACCGACAACAAAAGCCGTAAAGCGCGTGGCGGTGCGGCACACACAAACACAGCCGGCGAAACTTCTCAGACGGCCGCGGAGAGTGGCAAAAGTGAGGCGGTCAACAACAACGACTCCACCACCACTCTTCACACAACGAACAAAGATAATAACGCGATCACTAATGCTGCTGCTGCTACTACTACTACAAGTACTAGTAATACTATTGCTAGTGACAATGCCATGAATAACAGCAATCACAAAGACTCAAATGAGAGTTACGACACTATTGATGAGCTGCTGGGTATAAGTCAGAGTAGCAGGGTGACGAAAACCAACAAGAGCGCCATACACACCGATAAAAGCAACAACAACCATATTAACCATAATAGTAATCACAACAGAGATAATGATACTTTATTATCTGCTCCTGCCGACCCGAAGCACATTTCGTACTTTTCTGTTGCCGGACTCTCCCGCGTCGGGGACAGTCAGCGAACGGCTTTGCTATACGCGGCGCACAAGGAAATACGAAGTCTCAAGCAGTTTCCGGCGTGCGTGTACAACTGCAGCAGCAACATCAACAGACAAAGAAGTGGTGACAGCGACAACAAGAACAGTAATAATGAGAAAAATAATAATAATGGTAAGAACGATAATAACAATATCGGTGAGAGAACTTCTGGCAGTGTCAAGAAGCAAAAGCATGTTACCACTAGCAGTGTGAATGGCGCGGGTGGAAGAACGCATACAGAATCAATTGAAATGATCGGGGCGGCGGCGACGGCCGACAGTAGTGACGAGGATTTCAGTGATAGTGACGGCGACAATGACGGCGGCGCCATTTTCTCTCTCACCGATGAACGTTTGTTTAGCCCTCCGTACGTCCGGCTGCTGCTTTCCTTCACATCTTACTCGCAGGTAAAGAGCCAACGCAAGCGTAGTAGCAGTAGTAATAGTAATAATAATAACCACAGTCAGGGTGCAACTAGTATTGCTACTAGTGGCAGCAGCAGCAGTGGTGCCTTCTCCGCCGCTCACGAAAGCACTAAAAATAATAATAATAATGTCGCCAGTAATAAAGATGGCAACTCCTATAACTCTGTAATGTTGCTGAAGGCGGCGGAAGCGCAGATGGACGCGCTAGTGGGGTGTATTCTGAGTGATATTATACGGCTCTATAGTGAACACGAACGCCACGGAGTGAATGACGAAGACGGCACTATAGATAGGGGTACTTTTCCATTCCAATTGTTCCCTGGCGCGCTAATCAATAGTGATAATGATAATATAATAACAATAGTAAGGGAAATAGCAAATTCAGCCGCAGACATGCTAAGCGTTTCTGTGTCTTTGCTACTCCGTCCGATGTGGAGAAGGCCCTGTACGTTCTTTCCTCGCCGTTTATGTTTCTTGTTGCCTCTCACTCTAACAGCAACAACAGCAACAACAATAACAATAACAATAAAAGTCTTAACGCTGTCGGAAGCTTCAGTACCCATTCCAAGAGTAGTCCAGCACTCGGCGCCGGATCCTTTTCTTCCCATTCTATGTCCTTGGCGCCTGGTGTTCCCTCCTCCTCCTCCTTTAACTTCTCTTCCCTCTCTGCTTTGATTGAGCGCCTCAATGAGAGCAAGGCGCTGCCAACACTGCTGCAGTCGCACCTGTACTCGCAAATTTTACAAGTGCCCGGAGCTGACGGATATGGTACGAACAGTGGAGGGGAGAAGAGAACTGGCAATAATAATAATAGTGACGGTAGCGATAGAGATGACGATACGACGCAGCAAGAACAGAAGCGCACGCAACAACTGGAGGAGATGCGAGTCAACATACAGGATCGCTACTTGACTGCCTTTTTTGCCTCTCTGCCGCTAATGAACACCACAACGACTGCGCAAACGAGTGGCAGTACTACTAATAGTAATAATACGCAACATAACAAACGAGACGTCTTAGAGGAGAGGTTTGTGTTTGGCAGCGCCGCCAACAGCACCCGCGCCTCTTTTTCCGGTATTTACAACACCAGTAATAATAACAACAATAATAATAACAATAATAATAGGGGTGTGGTGTCTGCGCTGACGGTGTCGGAGTTCTCGACCGTTCTGAGTGATATCATCAGCGCCACGGGGTACATCTCTGAGGAGCAGCTCTCATGTCTGCTGTCAGAGCTGGTGGCGCACTCCCCTGTGTTGCACGGCCGCCTCGCCTCTTCTTCTTCATCTTCTTCTCTCCCTTCTTCCTCTTCCTTCGCTGCTGTTGCTGCTGCTACGCTGCCGCCGCACCCGCTCTCGGTGCGTATGGGAACACACACAATCAGCGCAGCGGCGACGCGAATGGTACACACGATACTGGAATGAGTAGTGCGCTGAGTAGTGGCGGTAATCTGTTCAGCGGTCCCGAGGGCGGTGCGCGCGCCCCCAGTGCCGCCGCCGCCGCGCGCGTGCTGCTAGCGAGGCAGGACAGCCTGCGCGGCGCTATTCTTCACCAGATCTCGGAGAGTATTCACGAGGGGATCGCGGAGGTGAGCCTGGGTGAGGTGGGCGGGTCGGCCGCGTACAGCTCTACATCTTTCCGCCACCACCTCCACCACCATAACAAGAGTAGCAGCGAAAAGGAGGGAGGCGTGCACCATGATAACGGCAATAACAGCGATGACAATGAAGAAGGCGGTGACGGCGCCGGCGACAGGCCATTTCGTGTGGCGGACCGAATACTGGAGAGCGCGCAGGAGGAGAAAGCGCCGCGGCCTGCGCCTTGTGTCGCGCGGCGTCAGCGTTGCGGTCGCTCTCTGCGAATTGTCTCCGCTGTCCTTTGGCCTCCCTGTCGTCTCGACACTATACGCGTTTTGGAACCCGACAGCCGCGGCGGCGACGGCGACCACTGGCGGCTCCGCGTTTTCTTCCACTCTTCCCGTCTCTGCTTCTGCTGTTGAGAGTGGGTTTGGGATAATAATGAATGATGCTCATGACAGCAACTTTCGTCACAGTCGATCGGCAGCCACCACAAGGACTGCTGCTGCTTCTGCCACCACTGTTAGCTACAGTGTGCGTACGGTGCTGCTGCGCGCCTTCTCCTCCCTCTTCAAGTGCCGAGAGGATATGATTGATGCGTGCCCTCAGTACTTCGCCGCCATCGCTGCCGACTGCGCTGCGCTGGATAGTAATAACAATAACAGTAATAGTCATAATGGTTCTAACCATCCTAGTCGTAGTCGGCAGCAAGGTAGTAGTAGCAATAATAATACAGGTGTGTCTGCGGCAGAGGCGGCGGAGCGAACGGCGTTGAGTATGGAGAGTATTACACTCCTGACGGAGAGTATTCTCTTAAACACGCTACACTCTAATAATAACAATAGTAATAGTAATAGTAAAATTGACAACTTCCCCTCCAACTCCGCCTCTCTGTCTTCGTTCTCTGCGTTTTTTAACGATACTGTCGAGCACGCACCCGGCAACGGTAAGAGCGGGAAGAAGAAAGGTATCGGCAGCGGTGACGGCGGGAACAACAACAACAACAGCTATAATAGGAGCAGTAACCCCAATTACGCTAACATTTATGGCGTGCCTGATGGCAACAATAGTGACAGCAATAATAATAACAAAAACGACAACAGCGGCAGCGGCGGCGACCATCTGTTGCACCATAAAAATCACGTGGATGCTAATAAGAGGAACACCAGCTTCTCCCCTGCCGCCATTCTCAAGTACTGGACGCAGTACATCCACCCGTTTCTGAGTCTTAAGCTCACCTGCCAACACGTTCCCACTCGACGGCAGGCGGTGCGGTCTTTTGCGAAGATTCTTCTTTTGCTCCCAACCGAAACCGCCGCTTTGCTGCTGCCCCCGCTCCCGCCACCACCACTCCCTTCAGTGTTTTCTTCTTCTTCCTCCTCCTCTTTGTCGTTGTCGTTGCCGTCCTCTTTACATGCCGCCGTATCAAAGACAGCAGCAACAGCAGCGGCGGCGCCTGCGGCTGCGGAGGGTTTCGCGGGGCTAGTCCCGCTCTAGTACGGGTGAGACCTCGCTCTCTGTGGAGTCGACGCTGGGGCTGCGGGCGGCGGACAAGAACGGAAAGCTGCGGGAGCACGCCGTCGGCTTTCTTGCCCTCATTTACCGCCATTTCACTACCTTTAATAATAACCACAATAGTCATAATCACCATAACCATAATCATAATAATAGTAGTATCGCCTCTCCCGCTGCTGTTGTTGCCGATGTGAGTTGGATTCCGGCCGTCATTATGAATAGCGTCTCCGTCTCTACTAACCACCACAACGCGACAAACGCCGACGCCGCCCTTCGCGTGGTAGAGAAGGCACTCGAGCTGATGCTGCCCATCACGGCAGAGAACACACTCGCCAGTCAAAAGGACGACTACGCGGCCTTGTACAGTAATAATACGAGCACCAGCGGCAGCCGCGCCATTCATCCTGGGAGTGCCTCCACCGGCGATGGTGGTGGTGGTGGCCTTGTGCAGCTGATGCAGCACTTACACAGCTACTCTGAGCGACACGAACTGCAGCGGCAGCAACAGCAGCGACACCGCCACTTGTCTCTTTCTACCGATGCTGATCACGCGGAAACAACATTTCAAAATAACAACCACATCGACAATACTGATGATAACATTACGAAGGCGAGAAATGACGAAGCTAACAATAATAACAATAATGTTAGTAGCGGGAGAAACGAAACTGGCAAGTCTCGTGAGGCGAGTAAGAGTACCGCCCGTGACCCCCGCACAGAGGCAAAGCGTCAACTAATGAGTGCGGTACACAGGGAGGAGCTGCGCGGCGCATGCGACGACGGCGGCGCCATCAGCGTCTACACCCACACACTCTTCACTCTGGCAGCAAAGAAGCGGCAGTCGCGGCGCGCGGTGCTGTGTCTCTACCAAATGCGCCAAGCCATCCAGCACCTGCCGAACCCCAAGGAAAGCGCGGAGGGGCAGCAGCTCATTAGCGGCATCCAGCGGCTGCTGCTCTTCCTTCAGGAGTCGACCCCGTCTCTCCCCGTTTCCTCCTCCTCCTCCTCCTCGTCTTCAGGCTCTGCCACCGCTGCCGCTGCCGCTGCTGCTGCTGTGGGGGCGAGTGTCCCAGGCGGTGGCAACAACAGCGGCAACGCGGCCGCGCGCAAGGCGTGGGACGCACTGTTCCGCTGCCGAGACGAACGGGTGAGTGCGGCGCTGATGCGCTTCTGCAGCCTGGACGATGCGGAGGCGGAGAAGAAGAAGGAGGTGGAGGAAAACGAAGAAGACGACCGAAATGGCAATATCAACATCGGTGGTGGTGGTGGCAAACATGCGGTGGATTGGCAGGCGGAGCGCGCGCGGCTGCTCAGCGCCGTCGCCGGGCGTCTGCCTGCAGATACAATTCAGTACGTCAAGGAGGAGCTCTTGTCGTTGCTGAGTTTTCCCTTTTCCGCCTCGCATGTGGAGTCGATCACGTGCTTCATTCGCACTCAGTTGACAGCCTACAAGGAGTTTGTAAGCGACACAAGGGCGAGCAAGGGCGCCGGCGACGCGGGTAGTGTTGGCGTGGTTCCTTTCGATGCCTATGCGCGTCGCAAGGCGGTGGATCGCCAACTTCTCTGCGGCCTGCAGGCGCTGAGCTTTGCCGTCGCCGCCGCGCCGTGTTTTCTCACGCACGACACGCGAGTGCTGTCGGTACTGTTGGAGGCGGCAGACGTCGTCGTGAACATTCCCACCGCCTCTCTCGTACGCGTGTCGGAAGATTTGTTTCGCGTCATTCCCAGCGCGCAAGTTCGAAGCGGCGACGATCACGGCAGTAACCGCAAAGCTCTCAACGCCCCCTCCTCTTCTTCCGCCTCCGCTGTTTTTGCGGAGTTTGGAGTCGATACCGCCACAATCGCCACGACTCAGCACCACCACACAATAATAATAATAATAACATCACCAAATCAAAGAGGAAGAGGAAGACTGAAGACGACGATGAGGAGGAGGAGGAAGCGGAGAGTGGTGCCGTGACAAGCGCTGTGCTGACACGGCCCCCGGCGTGGATTTTCTTGCTATTTCACCTGTTGGGTGAGTGGGCAACCGCCGAGGAGCTCTATTCCACAACGGTTCAAAACAATGCGAACAAGAATAGCAATGGCCGCGGCGGCGGTGGCGGTGATGGCGAAAAGCACCGCTTCGCCGGAGTCGAACAAGCGCTGGGCGGCAGCCGAAAGCACGCGGTGCTGATGATGCTTGGACAGATCTGCAGCGGCTCTCTCCCCGTCGCCACCGTTCCACACGGACTCGAGCACAACGCCGCCGCTTTTCTGCATGCTCTCTCACTCAAGACATCGTCTGCGCCGACTCACAAGTGCGACAACAGGGATAACAAAAATAGTAATAATGATAACAAGGTGGTCGCTGTTGTCGACTACCGGCACTACGGCCGTCTCTCAAAGAGTGCCGCGCAGTGCATGGTGAATGTACTAGGAAACACTCACTTTGCCACGCATGGGAAGGCGCTGACGGCGCTACTGCACACCCTCTCGTCGATCGTGTCAAAGGCAACAACCACCACCGCAACAACAGCAGCAGCTGCAGCAGCCGGAGAGGGGGGCGAGAACGAGGAAGAGGAGGGAGGGAACACTGCCAGCCGTGCGCGTGCTGGAAAAGGCTACAGAGGGAAGAAGCAGGCGGCAGGTGAAGCAACGAATAATACCACTACTACTAGTACTACTGCTAGTAGTGTCACTACGGTCGGTCCTTCCTTCGCGCTGCGGCTCAGCGTTGTGTGCGCTACCCTCCGCATGTTTTCTCGCCTCTCCGCCTCGGCCTCTCTCCTCGCCAGCGGCAGCGCCGCCTCCCACCTGATTGACGACTGCCTGACGTTGCTTGAGATCCATACAGCTAATAATGCGAACAGTAACATTAACGACGCTGGACGGAGGAGGAGGGAAAAGGCGGACCCTGAGAGGATGAGGTGGAAGGACTACGCGGCACTGGTGACTTTTCTTCAGTCGGACTCTTCACTTTTGTCTCTATCCAACGCTCACAGTAGCAGTGCTGCTACTAACACAGCAGCAGCTCCGGTGGATAAAAGCAGCGGCGGCGGCGGAAATACGAAACAGACTCGCTTTGATTACTTCTCCATCTCCCCCAGCGCCGCCGCCGCCGATGCTGCTGTGAAGCTGTGCGGTACCCTCTGTTTCAACTGCTTTGCTTCCGTTCAGTTTCAGACGGTCGCATCAGACATCATGGGCAAACTTCTCAAGTCGTTCAAAGCGATTCACGGAGACCAAAACAGTAAAGACGGTAACCACACGGATAATGGCGAGGCGTCTGGCAACAACAACAACAGCGCCGGCAGTATCGGCAGCTGCCAGCGCCGCTGCTCTGTCTTCAAGCAGATGGTGAAACTGCTGCGGCTGCCGGGGCGCGAGCTGAGCCGCGAAATGGTGGCGGCGGTGCTGCTGTCGACGGAGGAGGCGGCGCCCGTGCGGGAGCTCATTCAGGGGAGACTGGCGCTGCATATCCTCATGACTGCCTCTTCTTCGTTCTCTCCTTCTTCGTCCTCTTCCGCCATATCGTTGTCGTCTGGCGGTGGCGCGGCGGTACTGCTGGGACGCGAGGCTCTTTTGCTTCTTCTTCCTACTCACCTGCCTTGTCGCTGCCCTCGCCGTCCCCCTCGGCAATACTCCGCAAGTCCGCCTCCTTCCTCTCTACCATCGTCCCAGAGCGTACAAACACGCGAGGGACGACTGACACGCCGCCGCAGCCACCGCCGCTGGTAAAGATGAGTGTCGGCGCTATCAACACGACGTTCGGCGTGCGTGTCGGTCGCGCTGACGTTCGTTTTGTTTCCTTTTTGCTGCTGACGGCGGTGGCAGAGGAGAGCCGCGCGGGGTACGCGCAGCTGCGCCGTCTTGTGAGTCTTGTGGGAGACGCCATGCGTGCGAACCTGCAGCGACACAACGCCGCCGCCGCCGCTGCCGCCGCCGCCGCTAACAGCAACAACAACTCTTCTACCACCACCACCGCGGGTGCAAATAGAGGCTTCATTTCCCTCTCCTCTCCCAACGCCTTTTACTACTATGTCGAGTACTGTCTGCCGTTTCTCGTTTTCTTTCTGAGTCATCACTCTTTTTACGCCTTTGAGAGGGACGAGAACAACTTCATGTCCTTTCAGCGGGTGCTCTTTTTGTTTTTTGAGGAGTGTTTCCGCCTCTCCACGCAGTCGGCTCCGTTCTTGACAGAGCTGCTTGCGCGCATTAAACAGTCAAACGATGTGCTGTCGCCGCCGCCGCCACTCGCTACTCACGCCCCGGGCGGCCGCAAGAGTAGGGTAGCACACACGAACAGCAACAACAACAACAACAAGAGTGATTACAATAAAGTGCTCTGCGATTTGGCCTCTCGCGTTATGCAGGCGGTGCTCTCACAGAAATCTCAGCTCTCGAGCGACGCGCAGCGGCGGTACCCAGGGGCCGTGCTCCTGCCTAGCTTCTTTGTTTCCGTCACTGGCCCTGACGGGAAACAGCAGTAGTAGTAGTAGTGAAAAGGGTCGTCGCCACAGCGGCGCTGATGACGATGCCTATGGTGATGATAATCACGACGCGGAGAGGCACAAGGCGGCGGAGAAGGAAAGGGAGAAGCTGCGTCTGCAGATATTGACGACAGTGTATTTGGACGCGAAGGTGCATGTGGGTTCCGGCGCCCCATTCCGTGCGCCTCTCATTTCGCACGCAGGCGCAGACGTTAACGGAGAGAACGATGCAGCTGCTGACAATCCCAACAACAACAACAACAATAATAATAATCGCGATGCTACCTCCAGTCGTTCCGCACGCCAGAGTGCGAGGAGGAGCGGTCGCAAACGGCGGCGGTCAGCGGTCGACAGCATCAGTGGCAGCAGCGGCAGCAGCGCGAGGATGAGAGTGAAGACAGCGAAGAGTTCGTGACAAGCGAATCGGCGGAAAGCAGCGGAGACGATGATGAAGAGGAAAGCAGCGGCGCCGTCGTCAAGACGAGTCGGAACAGCACTTTCAAGAGGGACGCGACGCGCAAAAATGCAGAGGAAAATGAGGAAGAAGAGGAGGAAGAGGAGGAAGAGGTGTGGATAGGCGATGGGGCGTCTTCTTCCACGAATCTCACCAATAATAACAACAAAAACAGTGATAATAATAATAATAATAATAAAAGTAATGGAAAAAGGGCTCAGCCCCCGACCGTTTCCCCCGCGAAGCGTCGTCAGAAGACGGAAGAAACAGGCCACCCCTCCGCCATCACCACCACCACCACCACCAACGGCGGAGGCGATGCCAACACTTCCAACAACAACAACAACAGAAACCGCGCTGCTAACAAGGAAACTACCGCCAGTGTGGAGTCCGTGGTGAGCGCTACCGTGCGGCGCCTCATTACCGGAATGAATAGGGAGGCGATCGCGCAGCTGAGGTGGAAGGAAGTGAAAGCGGCGGTGCTCTCTGCTGTGCTTCGCCACCGCCAGACACCCATCCCTAATAATAATAATAACAGTAGTGCAGTGGACATTACGGCGGAAGAGGAAAGTGTTATTCTGGACTTGGCGAAACAGGAGCTCAAGTGTGGCTTTGAGAGGGCAGATTAAATATATATATTTGTCTTCTTCTCTCTGGTCTTCTGCACTTTCCTGTTATCAGATTTTTTTTTCCCTCTTTACAAATGCTTCTCAGACGTTTTTTTTCTTCTCTCACTTTCCCTCATTTTCGCAAATACTTCTACATTTTAACAAGTGAGACGCTCTACAGTTGGACAAGAATACAGCAAGTAGCACCTGAGACTTGGCGGCTGGATTACTAGCCCACACACGGCGAGACGAAGAGACTAAATAGAATTACTGCATTCACAGAAGACTAACGACTTCCTGCTTTACCATTAGACTTTCTCAGACCTATTAAGTCATGACCGTATATTGCATAGATTTACACCCACTTAAAGTGAAAGCAGAAAAATGTGCTGTTTTTTTTTTTTGCTTATATGTTGCTGCCAAGCAGAAATTAGTATAAAATTACACGTGCGTTGATCGCTACTGACACGAGCTTTGAATACCGAATGCCTGAATGCGCTTCTCTTGAAGCTGTTCTCTTTCCTCTCACGCTTCACTGCTTTGTCACTCCTATCAACATATTAGTAATGAGATAACACCACGACTTCAACACATTTCATCTTTTGCCGTTTTTAATCCCCCCCCCCAACAAGGAAATTATATTTTCTTCTTTCTTCTGTCTCTCGCAGCGAAACTCCGATCAAACTTTCAATTTCGCACCCATTCTTTTTTTGCCAATCACTCAGGTACATATACAAAAAAAAAAACTAGAACAAAAACCAACTGACCAACAGGGGCAAGCAAAGAATTAGCATCACATGAGCAAAAACGCAAGCAAAGGCTCCGCGACGGGAGAACCGACGCCTGTCAAATACCTCACACCCTTCCCTTTCGGGGCTGCCTCCGACACTACCGCAAACAACAACAACAACAACAGCAAGAATGAAAAGAGCGAAAATGGTGATGCCACCACCACCGCCGCCGCCGCACACACGAAGCAGGTCGGCCCTCATCTTTACAAAATCCCCACCGCCGCCGACTTCTACGCCTTTAGGGAGTTTGCGGACAGCTTGGACGACTTTAAGCTCGTCTACAGCGCCTACAACGACTGCGCGGTGTGGGAGCGGAAGATTGAGGGGGAGCCGTTTCGTCTGATCAAGGTCTTTGGCGTGTTTCTTGAGCCGGAGCCGGAGCCGGGGCAGGGGCAGGAGGGCCGGGGGGCCGGCGGTAAGAAGAAGGAGAGCCATCCCGACAAGGATAAGAAGAAAGAAGAGGAGAAGGTGAGCCACGCCGGCAAAGAAAAGAAGGAGGAGGAGAAGGAAAGCCATGCCGAGAAGGAAAAGAAGAAGGAGAAGAAGAGCAAAAAAGACATGACAAAAGAAGAAAAGAAGGAGTGCGAGGCTCAGAAGAAGCGCGAAAAGGAGGAGAAGAAGAAGGCCAAGAAGGAAGAGAAGAAGGCTAAGAAAGACAAGAAAGACAAGAAGAAAGACAGCAAGCATGTGGACCCCAACCAGGGCGCAAAGACAGGGGAGGGAGCGGCGGCGGCAAAGGAAGCAAATACCGCCGCCACCGGCGCCGACGATGCCGCGCAGCAACAACAGAACAAGACTGAAAAGACAAAGGACGGGACTCTCGATAAGGGCAGCGATCGCCACACCAAAGCGGACGGCGCCGACGCCGACTCCCCATCGTCCTCTTCATCTTGTTCCGTTGCCTCCTTTGACTCCTCCTCCTCCTCCAGCGACGACGACGAGGAGGACGGCAACAACGGCCCCCGCGCGTGCGCCCCTGCCGAGCTCTACAACGTCATCCAGGACCCTGTGTACCGCCCCGAGTGGGACAAGTTTCGCCTGGAGGCTCACCGCATCGTTCTGCTGGCCAACAACTCCGACTTGGGCTACTACGCCGCCAAGAGTCCCGTGCCGATGGTGGCGAACCGCGATTTTGTGAACCAGCGCAGCTGGCATGTGTCGAAACCCTCCTCCTCCTCTACTCACAAGGACAACAACAATAACAATAATAAGAATGCAGACGGAGGGGAGGAGGAGAAGGGCAGCGGCGGTGCGCAGCAACAACAGCAGCAACAGCAGCAGCAGCAGGAGGAAGAGTACATTATATTTAATACGTCCGTTCCGGTCGAGAATTACGGCGAGGACTACCAAAAAGTGAAGAACAACAATAAACACGGCAGTTTTGTTCGCTCCATCAGCAAACTCACCGGTTATCTGATTCAGCCGTTTGAGATGGAGGTGGAGGCTCCTCCCGCGAGCGGCGGCGACAAGAAGACGATTCTCCGCCGCGGCGCCTGCATCACGTACCTGACGTGGGCCGACCCGCGCGGCTGGCTGCCGACGTCCCTCACCAACTACATCAGCAGCAAGTACGCCCCCAACACGATCAAAACGCTCCGCGAGGCACTGCTAAAGTACGGCGCGTACCGCACAAAACTGGTCGCCGATCTCCAGGCTAAGCAGCAGCAGCAGCAGAAAAAAGGAAAAGACGCTGCTGCTGATCATAATAATAGTGATAATAATAACAATAGTACGAATGTTAATGAGAAAGTCCAGGAGGATCGCGACTGGCTGATAGATCAGCCGCCGACACAGACGTGGCAGGAGGCGCTGCAGGGCAGTAGTAATAGGAATGGTAAGGGACAGGTCGTGAAGGTGGAGTACCGCACACGCACTTTTGTCCAAAAGATGTGGGCGGAGGAGGCTGCCAAGAAGCATGCGAAGAAGTGACACGTATTTCCTTTTTTTTTTTTAGCTCTCTTTTATTTCTTCTTGAACATTTTCTCTCCGTTTTATTTCTTTATCTTTCTCTCTCTGAGTTTCTCTTTTGAGTATCGATATGTAACTTCTCTGTTTCTCTGTCTCTCCTTTCCTTTTTCTTCTTTTTTTTTCCTTCTTCTCTTCATTCTTCCCTGTCACTCTTTTCTTTTATTTCCTCCGTATATGATATTTTTTGTGTCGGCATGTTTGCGGCCTCTCCTCCTTTTAGTTTTGCATGCATATCTGGCCCTCACGCCTTTTCATTTCTTTCTTCCTTTCTATCATATATATATATTTTGCCAAATCTTTATTCCGTTTATCACTCCTTTCTTCTTGATCCTTTTACCTCTCCATTTTTTTTTTTTTGTGCGACCAAGTGCTCATTTGCTCATTTGCTCTTTTTTCTCTCTCTCATTACCCGTCTCCCCTTCGTGTGTCAGAAAATAAATCAAAATCGGAAGAAAAAAAAAGAATCACACTACTCAGTTTTTTTGCAAGCAACATATCAGTTTTCTCTCTCTCTTTTTCTCTCCCTCTCCCTCTCTCTTTTTCTCTTCTTTTATCTTTGGTCTTTCCTCCATCTTCTTTGCTTTCCTTCATTTTTTCTTTTTGTTGCCACTTCCATAGTTGCCGAGGGATTTTACAAAGATAAAAAGAGAAAAGAGACTACGAAACACATAGTGTTTTTGCATATTTCTAATTGCTGTTTTTGTTAAGATTATGCTATATTTTTCTCCTCTCATTTTTCAATTTGTTTTCCGCATCTAGTAGAAGAGAAGCGAACTGTAAAAACGATAAATAACGACAGTATCCATAATGCGAATTCATTTCGTTTAAGAACACTACATCAAGCAAAAAGGAGTATACATATATTGCAACGTCGAACGAGGAAGAAAAAAAAAATTAAATATTATGCCATATTCAACCAAATTTTATACACACATTCACACCTACTTAGCCCTTCCCACTATTCTTCTTTTTTTTTTTTTAAAGTATTATTCATCATTCATTCATCTTTTGTTTTCCATTTTTATTTTAATTTGCTCTTTTTGCACATCTCATTTTGTCAAGTAATATGACTAGTTATTCTTATTCCTACTTTTTTTTTTTGTTTTGCCGATCTGTTGCTGTAAAACGATGATGAAAACAAACACACGTGGAAGTACACACCTCCAGGTTCGCGCTCTTTCCACTAATTATCACGTTTTCACCTTTATCATTATTGTTATTATACTTATTCTTATTTTTTGCTTTACTCGAGAAAAGCGTATCCAATCGTTTGCGTCCTTTCCTCCCTGAATTCCATACTGCCTCTCTTTCACTTTAGATCTCTTGAAGCGTATGTATTTCAATGCTGTTTTTGATGCTCCTGATGAGTATTATTTCTCCCTCACAATCACCTCACATATATCCTCCCCCCTCTTCCTCCTTCACCTTGCCTCCAGCTTAGCACCCGTCAGACAGCAGTGCATCTCATCACGTTTTTCATACACAACGGCATCAGTAGCAACAACAGAGACAAGAAGAAAAACCCAAACGCATACATAGAAACCAAATCCGAGCATACAAGCAATCACGCATAGACATTTACTGGCGATCGTTTTCTTTTTTTCAGAATTCTGACCCTCCGCCCATTCACTTATATCTATTACTCTCACCACCTGTTACACTTGTGCTCATCCACAAACACAGTAGAATACCGTCACACACACACAACAACAACAACAAACTTTCCTTTCCCCATGCCCTATCCCTTCCCATATGCCTATAAGCCGCGCCAGCCAGTGAATGCCCTCACACGTGAGAAAGAGAATCATCATCAGCGCGGCGCCAGACTTGATCGCGGAGGGCCTGTTCCTGCGGTGGGTTTGGAGAGCGGGAAGGAAACGTTCAACAACACCAACACGCTTTGTTCTGTTGATGGTAGTGGTAATAGTAATGATACTTCTGTGAGCGCCGCTACTATGCCAGATCGGGACTTCACTCGAAGCAAAACAGATGATGATGATATCAAACGTCATGATACGTATGATCCTCTGCCCACATCTGCTGCTCTTGTTGTTAATAGCCGAGAAGCTCCTCTTGTTATTGTGACAGACAGCGATGAAAGCGATGACGAAATGAACAACACAGACAGCCAATATGATAATAATAATGAAGATAAAGTGAATGACACCATGTCTCCTGCTAGACGTGATACGAACGGCACTACCAGTGTACTAAGAGAAACTACAGACGGTCGTAAGTGGAGTCACCATGATCCACATGAATACCCTATCCGCACACAACAGAAACAACAACAACAACAGCACGCGCGGCTGCAAGAGGCTCCTGACAAAACGACGGCACTTCATAATACGAACATTGACAAAAGCGGCGGCAGCAACAGCAGCAATGGCAACAGTGAGGAGGGGAGCCGCGGAGGAAGCGAAGAAACAAATGAGTCGAATGCCATTAATCAGCTTCACTGTACGAGTAACATCCGACCAGACAGCGCGGCACTCCATAGAGACAACATAGATAGAAATAATGAGAGTAGAAGTGATAATAACAAAAACAACGGCAGTGGTGACAACAAGGAACGGCAGGAACGGCGCCAGAAGAATCAACATGTCTCTCGAAGGAATTGCCATCACCACTGCGATGGGTATCGCCGCCCCCGCGCGTGCCAACAGGCGCCAGCGACGGATAAAACGGAAACCATTCCCCCAGAGTTCTCCGCATTCTATGATGACGTTTGCATCCTAAATGAGGAGAGAGTTCTTTGCAATAGCAATAACAATAATCATAACAATAATAATAGCAATCATAAGGGAATCTTTGCCTATCATGACAGTGGTGACAACGGTTGTGGAAACAACTGTAGAGGTGGTAGTGGTACTTTGGATGTTCCCGACACTCCGCCTGCTACTCGCCGCCAGGTCGTCCTAAACGGCGGAGGCAACGCCATTGCCAATCGTTTCACCCCCAGCGACTGCCTTTACAATCCTAGCGAGGGCCCGCTGATGCTATTTCCCTTTCCATCCTCCACACATGAAGGAATCTCTCAGCAAACGACTTGGCACGGGCAGCCCTCGCGATATCCTTCCGCCCCGCCGCTGCAGGCTCTGCTGTCGCAGTCTGATGCGCTGCTGTCACACAGCCCCCACTCACGCTACCTGAGCGCTTTATTCTCACAGCAGACAGACTACGACTATGCATTTATGCATCAGCGGCTGCGGCGGCTGCGGCAGGGGCCGCACAACCTCTCTCCCGCCGGCACCACCGCCACCACGACCTCCACGTTTGCGGGGGCGTGGGCGGCGGCGGAGGGAAGGAATGAAGGGCGGAGTCGGGACGACACTATTCATACCAGCGGAACGTATGCCACGCGCACCCCTTGTAGGGCTGACCCATCCGCTCATCACTGCCGTAACACTAGTAGCAATGATATATGTGTTGACATGCTTTCGGCAGAGACTCCCGTGCCTCCCGTCCCTTTTTTGCAGCGGCGCCAGCAGCAGTATGAACAAAAGCTGAAGCATCAAAATCTCATGAATAGGATAGTCGCTCGTAATAGTCGTATTACGGCGACTGAAGGAAGGAAGAACGACAACCATAGAAACAGCCACAGCTGTGCACGAGGCGCATCCGCCCCGCGCGGGGCCCATACACTTCATGGTACTCTCAGCCATCGTATCCCGCATGAATATTCGTTCCACCCCGCCCCTCGCAGTGTCTGGGATTCAGTATATCCGTGAGAGGCGAGACCAGAGTGTGTCTGTGTGTGTGCGTGTGGCAGGGAAGGAGGCTGGCGTCGGTGGCTGAGCAAGCGTGAGTGACCTTCAGTCCTTCATCTCTTCCCCCCCTTACCTACTTTCCACATATATAGAGATACAACCCCTCATCCCCCCCCCCCCTTATAGAAGTTGACGAGACAGTGCGTGCTGATTCAACAGCTGCTGCTCTTCTCATAGATTCATATAGACATCTCAAACAGAGATTTCGTTCTCTCTTTCACTTCTCTTTCACTTCTTCATTCACTCTCATCTCTTTTCTTTACTATATTTCCCTACTTTATTTTTATTATTACACCCTCGAAAATCACCACCAAAAAACAACAACAACACCTGTTTGTAATACCAAAATTTATGATTCAATCGCTGCTTCATTGTTTCCTTTTTCTCTCCATGCTTTCAGGGCCGTGCAATTATAATAAGCGCTATCTCCGCTTTCCGAGGTATTCGTGGCTCAAGTTATAAACCTTCTCTGAACAAAGACAGTCCTCAAAGCAGAATGTATGCACGTGATATCTCTTGGTTTCTTTCATTCTCTATCTCTCTCAATTCTCCCCTTCCCCACATACACAACCTACATAGAAAATTAAGCAAAATAATAAAAAAGAAGCGAAAATCGATAGACAGAAACTAGGCGATAGTGTTGTTTGAGAGACATTCATAAAGGAAGGTCGAGGCAACTTTTATCGTCTCGCTCTCTCTCTCTCTCTCTGTCTCTCGCAACTAAGTTGCCTCTGTGTTTTGTTTTTCGTCGTCGCATTCGCCAGTGCTCTTAGACCCGAATTTCCATTGGGAGAAGTTACAAGGAGTATATCCGCAACACTTTGTTAGAAACACATCTCGTTCCTTCACGTCAAATCAGACGAATAACCACCACAACAAATACAAGAATAACACAACAAAACTCCCATGATGCGCTCCTCTGCACCCCAGAACAACTTCGTCGTTCCCAACGGCGGCAGCCAGCAGCAGCAGCAGCAGGCCTTCCTCTCCTCCTACAGCACCAACTTCAACCGAACCAACGGCAGCAGCGGCGGCGGCGGCGCTGACACGGCGCTGTACGGTATGAGCACAGCGTACAACAACACCTTCACTGGGGTGCGGCGGGACGCAGTACGGCAACTCGTACAACGGGAGCTCCTACTACAACGCCAGCGGTCGCGGCGAGACGTTTCTCTCGAAACTCAAAGGTGACGAGGGCATCTACGCGGCTGTGGACGCCGTTCGGCTCGCGCGGGCGCTGAAAGGGACAACGCTGAGCCGCCTGCTGCACCAGTCGCGGCTCAAGATCTACAACCACCAGAACAACAACACGACCCTCCGCAACGTCGAGGAGGGCGTCATCAGCCTCGGCGCGCCGCCGGCCAGCTACGAGCGCGGCGGCGTGTTCAGCGGGGCCGCCGGCGCGACGGGCATGAACGTGGCGCAGCACGCCGCGAGCGGCACGGCGACGGAGCGGCAGACGCGCGGGGTGCTGGCGTCCGTCTTCACCGACCCGCAGGGGGCGCGGCGCAACCACCTCGGCAACGAGGGCCGCGCGGTGCTGCGCGACATCGCTAACATGGGCCGCCACGTCCCCGTCGGCATCCCCAACGACGTGTTCCTGCGCGAGCTGCGGGAGCTGCTGCCGTACCTGCGCAAGCTCAAGCCGGCGGCGGCGCTCGACTACGAGGCGCTGCTGCGGCTCTTCTACCTCTGCCGCCTCTCCGGCGACTTAAGGCACCGCGAGCAGGACGGCCCCGACGGCGACCCCGAGGCGCTGCGCCACCGCATCATCAGCCTCGACCTCTCCGACGCCGTCGTCGCCCCGCAGGCGCAGCCGCCGCTCTCGCAGGCCGCGCTGCAGCGCAAGATGCAGGAGCTGCGCGAGCGCTACCCGCTGCCGGCGCGCCCCGCGCCCCGCGGCGAGGCCGGCGAGGCTGGCGACGAGGAGGAGGAGGAGGAGGAGGAGCAGGACCCGGAACAGTTCAAGCACAACGAGGCCCTGCGCGCCAAGTGCGAAAAGTACGGCCTGCCGTACACCACGTACCGCGCCGCCCTCGAGTCCGTCGCGCGCTACGAGACGCGCGTCTTCTACGTCCTCTGCCGCTACCTCGAGCGCGACACGCAGATTCAAATTCTGTCGCTGCGCGAGTCCATGCTGGGCGCCGACAGCGCCGCGCGGCCTCCCTTCAGCTACGAGCGCCTCGACGAGAACGGCGACCCCGTCGGCGACGGTGACGGGCGGCGACGCGAACTTTGGCAACGGCGGCGACGACGAGGCGAATGACGACGGCGAGAACAATAACAACAACAATAATGGCGGCGGCGAGTCGGGGACGGTGAATCTGTGGCCTCTGCGGTGCCTCGCGGCGGCCATCGACGCGAACGAGACGCTCAAGGTGCTCGACCTCAGCCACAACCAGCTCGGGCCCAACGGCACCGCGATCATCGCCAAGGCGCTCACCAAGAACATCGCGCTGCGCGTCGTCGACCTCTCCGGAAACCAGTTCGACGCGGAGCCGCTGGAGGAGGTGGAGGACCCCGAGCACGGCGAGGACGACCCCGTCTTTGGGGAGACCGCCGAGAACCCGCTCGAGGCACTCGCGGAGGTGCTCAAGAAGAACAAGTTCCTGCGCGTGCTGCGCCTCGCCTACAACGGCATCCACGCCGGCGACGGCGCCGAGGCACCCGAGCCGGAGGACGTGCTCGCGGAGTTCGACCCCGCCACCGACGCCATGGAGATCGTCCCGCCGCCGGCGGTGGTCGAGGACGGCGGCGCTGGCGAGGCTGCGGCAGCGGAGCGGCGCGGCAGAGGCGCTGGCGGCGCTGGCGGCGAGGAAGAAGGAGAAGAGGAGGAGGACGGGGAGGAGGGAGGTACGACGCGCAAGCGGAGCCAGCGCGAGGCGCCCAAGCAGCCGTACATCTACGACCCAGACCGGCCGGACGCGGTGAAGGAGGCGAACATCAGCGGCTGGGAGGGCGTCCCGCTGTGGTCCTTCCTGGCGCCGCTGATGTCGTACCACAAGCTCGAGGTGCTGGACCTCAGCGGCAACCAGCTGCGCGCCGCCGGCGCCAAGATGCTGGCCACCGCGCTCAGCACCAACACGTCGGTGAAGGTGCTCGACCTCACCGACAACGATATCCAGTACCGCGGGCTGCACTACCTCGCGCTGCTGGTGCTGCGCAGCCCCGTGTCGGCGCTGCACACCCTAAACCTGCGCCGCAACAACCTCCCGGGGAAGGCCAAGACGAGCAAGCGCCACATGCGCGCGGCGCTCGAGGCCATGACGGCCTTCAGCCAGAGCCTCCGCGGCAACCGCCGCCTGCGCTCGCTGACCTTGGCAAGCAACCACCTCGGGCCGCGGCTGGCGGCGGCGCTGCTGGCCGACGTCGGGTCGGCCGAGGCGCTGGAGGAGCTCGACCTGGAGCACAACGAGGCGTGCGGGGAGCACTGCACGGACGACCACTTCGACCCGGCCGCGGCGGAGCGCATCGCGGCGGGGCTGCTGTACCGCCCGCGCCACCACCGCGCGCCGACCCTCGCCGTGCTGCGCCTCAGCGGCAACAGCATCGGCACTCGCGGCGCCGCGGTGCTGTTCCCGCCGGTGCCGGCGATGCTGGCGCCGCCGCACGCGCTGGTTGAGCTCGACCTCAGCCGCAGCCACCTCGGAGCGGCGCTGGACCACCTCGCGACGTTCCTCGGCACCACGCAGACGCTGCGGCGGCTGAACCTGTCGTACAACAACATCAGCAGCACCGCCGCGCTGCTCCCGGGGCTGCGCGCGTGTGAGGCCCTCGAGGACCTCGACCTCTCGCACAACAAGATCGGCATGACGGAGGAGTTTGAGCTGCGCAACACCACCACCAACCAGAGCCGCAGCGCCGCCATCGGACTCGACGGCACTGCCAACACCACCACCACCGGGCGGCGGGGACTACTACTCGCCGCTCGCGTCGTACAGCAACAGCAACAGCGCGCGGCAACGCGAGCGCAACAGCGGCACCGACTTTGACATGCTTCTCTCGACGCTGGCCGGCGCGCCGTGCCTGCGCTCGCTGGACTTGAGCTGGAACGACTTGCGCAGCGAGCACGCCTTTGTGCTGCTGCGCTACCTCACCGTCAAGACCCCCGCCGGCAGCAAGGACACGAGCACTATTGAGGGTGAAGCCGAGGGCGAGGGCGACTCGGGCGCCCGGCGGAGCAAGGCCGCCACTGCCGAGAAGCCGCCGATGCTGTTCTCGGAGCTGCAGCACATCGACATCTCCAACAACGCGAAGCTGCTCGTGTCGAATGTGCAGAGCTGCATTGAGGGTATCGCTGGGCGCCCCGGGCTCGTCACCTTCTACGCGACCGCGCCGAACCTCGTGAACATCAACAAGCCGGTGGGGGCCGTCATCCCCGGCGCCGCCGCCGCCGCGGCCACCGCGGACGGCGCGGCCGCCGACGGAACCATGACCCGCAGCCTCGGCGGCAACAGCACGCGGTACGCCGGCAACCCGAGCAGCATGTTCAACCAGACGCACCCCTCCCTCGTCCTCTCGCACCAGAAGAGCCTCAGCGCCGCGGGCTCCTTCAACAACACGGCGGGCAGCGGCAGCGGCGGCGTCGGCGCCCGCTCCGCCGTCACCGGGAACCCGCACGACAACTACTACAACAGCTACTCCCCCACTGCCGCCGCGATGGCCGCCGCCAACAACAACACGGCGCCCAGTCATAATAACAACAACAGCGGCATGTACGCGTCGACGCTGCTGGGCCACGCCGACAGCATGACGCCCGCGGAGCGCGAGCAGATGCTGTACAACAACCACATGTCGCTGCTGCAGTGGATCTATCAGGTCGTGATGCGCTCCGACACGCTGCAGGACATTGACTGCGGCCTCAAGCGCTTCCGCTTTCTGCACCGCGAGAATGCCGTCCGGCGGCCGCCGCGGCGTCGGACGCCAACCCGGCGACCGACACGTTGGGGGCGCTGGAGGCGGAGGAGGCCGACGACTCGCGCGAGGGGCAGATGATCGGCGCCATCCGCCGCCGCCTGCTGCTCAACGCGCTCGTGGCGGAGCGCAGGCGTGAGGGCGGCGCCCACTGAAGGCCGCGTGCGACGACGGCGGCAGCATTCTCTCTTCTTTTTTGTTTTTCTCTCCTCCTCCTCCTTTTTCGCAATGCAACATACACACACACACACACACACTCAACACACACATACGCACGTCAGTGAACTGAGACGACGATAACGTGGAGGAAGAAGAGGAGGGTGTGTGTGTGTGTGTGTGAGGCAGCGCAGGAGGGAGAGAGGGTACACATTTTCTGTTCTCTCCTTCCTCCCCTCTTTTCTTAGCTTCTCTGTTCGACATGTACATACACAGACACACACAAAAAAGTTTACTCACCCCCTGAGTACAACTGGAAGCAAACCAGAAAACCACAAATGTAAAAATAGTTCCCTTTCCTTGTATTGCTCATATTGAATATGAATACCCGGGAACGAAAATAAAAGAATTAGATTTCGAGAGAACGAAAAATATGAATCATTTCATTATCACTCCACCGTTTTTTTTTTTTCAAAAATGTAATTTAGCAAAACAAAAAGGAGCGAAAGAAAGAAGCTCTTAAAGACTCTCTGTATCTCTGTTTCTTCTCTCACACGTCTACTTGCTTTGTTTATTCATTATTTCTGTATATGTTCATTATTACTATTATTATCACTAACTGTTGCTTTAAAAAAAAGGAAGAGAAAGAGAACGGTTCTGTACGAAATGTCACCCTTTTCGTGTGTCTATTCTCTCCCACCATTGTGGCTACTAGCGAGTGTTTGATTCTTGTGCGTGTTGCGTTACCGCTCACCGCGGTCTCTGAGCGGGTCTAAAGGAAAAAGAAGAAGAAGAAGTGAAAATTGTGAAGGACACGAGCATTCATGAGATCTTCTTCCTTCTTCTTCTTTAGCGATAGAATACACTATGTATTAGTTGTGCTCGATTCACACCGAGGTAAAAAGACAAAAACAAACAAACAAGGAGACGACTAGGAATGTGTCTCTTTGCCATCGCTACTTTTGCCTCTTGACTGTATGAAGTCTTTATCTACTCACAACTCTACTACTACTACTTCCTCTTTTTCTTCAATTCCGCTCTCGCCACCTGCCCTGACACGATTGAAAAGGAAAGAAGTAGAGTCACACATAAAAACTTTGTTTGTTTGAGAATTCAGAACGTTTTATTATAAACACCACTTTCTCTGCTAATTTTTTCAGCTCTTTTTGTTTTCCCCCTTTCGCACACCCTTTTTGTTCTTTCGCTCACTTATTTATTTATTTGCGCGCCGACACACTCACTTAAAAACAAGAACAAAAAAAAGAAGGGCCGTCCCACTCACTGCCTCACACAGACCCTCCCCTCCTTGCCTGTAGCTTCACCACAAACACTCCCTCCGGCCGCGATGCGTATTGAGCAGTGCAGCTTCTGCGGCGCCCCTGTGTACCCCGGGCACGGGCAGATGTTCGTGCGCAACGACTGCCGCATCTTTCGCTTCTGCTCCTCCAAGTGCCGCAAGAACTTTGGCATGAAGCGGAACCCCATGAAGCTCAAGTGGACCAAGACGTTCCGCAAGGCGCACGGCAAGGAGCTGAGCGTCGACGCGACGATGGACTTTGAGCGCCGCCGGCACGTCCCGGTCAAGTACAACCGCGACCTCCTGTCGGACACCCTCAAGGTCATGAAGCGCGTCGAGAAGATCAAGGAGCGGCGGCAGCGCGACCTGTGGCTGCGCCGCACCGCCGCCACCACCGCGCTCTCCGACAAGATGGCCGCCGCGCACGCCCTCAAGCACCACATCGACTGGGTCGAGGACGTCGATGTGAAACACGCCGCACGCGACGACCTGGCCGCCATTCAGGACGAGAAGGAGCGCAAGATCGCGCGCCGGCGCGAGGCGGAGAAGAAGCGCAACCAGCGCCGGCGGCAGGCAGAGGCCGAGACGGGCGTCAGCAAATTCCGCTCTGCCAAACAGAAGTAAGTAAATATATAATAATGATAATAATAAAAGACATGGACAGGAGGAGAAAAGAAAAACAAAACAAAACAGAAAAGATGTCGTGCTGACGTTGAAGGCGACAGAAAGGGGGGAAAAAAGCGATTCTTTCCGCTTTCTCTTGCTACCCAAGACTGATCACGCTCATCTCTTTCTGTACTTTTTCTTTTCTCCTTCTCCACTGTTTTTCTCTTATGCTTCTTGCTTTCTCTTCCTTTTCATTTAAATAACCTTCGATTTAAATCCGTAACACCATTTCTCATCCCATCTCTTTCTTCTTTTCCTTCTTCCCATCGTGTAATATCTTTACCCTGTCGCTACATTTCTCTAACCTGCATTAAACTCTACTCGCTAACAAAGCCAAACAAACGAACCAATCAGCCAATCAATCAGCCAACAAAACATAAACGCTCACACAAGCTGAACGCTTTAGTTTTTATAGCTGTTGCTGAGAAATAACTTGTAAGAATAAAACGAATGTGTGTCTGCTCTCTCTTCACGTGACTGCTGATTCTCAACTGCGTATATATATTTGCACTCCTCCGTATCAGTATGAGACGTTAGTAATTTTTTTTTTTTAAAGTGACTCTTGAAGATTAGCCGACGGCCGCCGCTTGTCACTTCTTGCATGTTCTAAATGGTGACATTCATGCTCTCTTTTATTTTGCCTCCTCTCTTTTCCTCCCCCGCTCAGATCTTCACGAATTCTTATAGAGCATTAGGCCCACGTATACGGAAAGTCATAAAAGGTGGTCATAACTACCTTCGCTGTTTCTTTTCCTCTCATAGAGCAATTATTATCTTTCTTTCCCGTCTTGCTGTTTCAAGCACTATACACACAATAAATTAAAAACAACAACAACAACAACAACCAACTAACAGTAAGGAAAACTATTCTGCGCGTAAGATCATCACACTTCTCGCAACGAAACTGCAAAATTACCAATTAATTCAGCGAATAACGATTGCGGCAACAACATTATCAATAAAAACAAGAAGATATCAAGTATTATTATACATTTCTAAAAAAAAAAGGAAGAGAAGAACAAACTGAAAAAGATCAGTTCAAAAGTATTATTATCCCGCTTCAAGTGTCGAGAGAAAAACAGCAACAACAATAACTACACATAAGTCACCGATAACTTTAACCTTCTCCATTCTTTTTTTCGGCAATGATTCTCACTCGCGGCCGGCAGACGGCGGAGAACAACAGCAACAACAGCCAAAACAAAAAACATCCCACCAACAGCGATGAGGACCACTCTACCTCTGACAGTGGCGATAGTGACACCACCAACAACAGCAACAGTAATAATAATTATAATAAAAATAGTAACAATAATAAGAACAAACCCAAGAGCCGGGCAGCACACACCACAGGTACAGTCAACACCCCCAACGACAGGGACAGAAAAAAGAGCAAAGCCAACGACACAGACGATGCTATTCACAGCAGCAGCAACAACCACAGTAGCGACAGCGATAATTCCGCCAGTGATAAGGATAATCACGCGAACAAGAGCGGAAAAGGGGACTCTGCCGCGCAGCCGGCGGCGGAACAACTGGGCCGCGGCTTTCGCAGCCGCCGCGAGACACAGGACGATCTCGAGCAGATGTACCTTAGTATGATGGTCGGCTCCCCACGCGCACGCTACGGCGCGGGAGCCAGCGCCGCCGCCGCCGCCACCGCCACGACCACCCAGCGTAACAGCAAGGGCGGCGCTAAAAACAGCAGCGGTAAGACGACTGCGAGAGGTGGGAGGCGGAGTGGCGGACCCGCCGCCGCCGCCGCTGCTTCTGATAATGATGATGAGTCGAGTAGTAGTAGTAATAATAATAAGAAGAAACAGAAGGGATCGAGTTATGGGGTGTCGTCGTCTGCTGGTCGCCGGCGCGGGCGGCGAGGGAATGAGCGCGGCCATGACGGAAGCGACACGGACAGTGAAGATGACGATAACAGCGACGACGACGAAGAGGATATTCATCCGGACAGCGGACGGCCGCGCCGCGCCGCCGCCCGCCACGCGATGGCTGCCTTTTCGCAGATGACACCCACGCGAAAAAGTAACAACAACAATAACAATAATAAGCGTGACAAGAGTGGTGCGGACGCGAGTGCGAGAAAGCGCTCACCGCCGGACCCCGTATTTCACTTCCGCCATCATCCGGAGATAGACCTCAACAAGAAGAACGACTCGGACGGCGATGATGACGATAAAGACAGCGACGACGCGAGCAGCAAAAAGAAGAAAACAAAGGCAAACGCTAGGGACAGCACCCGTGCCGCCGTCACCACCGTTGAGGATGAGGACGAGGACGACGACGATGACGAGGAAGAAGAAGGCCTCACCATGTATGAGCGCCGCCGCCGCCGCCGCGAGCGGGAGGAGCGCGAGGAGAGGGAGCGGGAGAGGCTCGAGAAGCAGTGGATGCGGACCGCCGTTCGCGAAAGCCTAAAGGACAGCAAAGGAAATTCTCACCGCAACAGGAATGCCCATACAACAAGTAGATATAGCAAAGTGGATAGTGACAGTGAGGACGACGAAAGCGAGGACTCGGAGGCGCGCGCGGAGCGGAATCGCAAGGAAAGAGAGAAACGCGCGAGGCGGCGAGCGAGACGGTTCGACCGCGTGAAAGACGGCAGCGACGGCTCCTCCTCCTCCTCCTCCGAGACGTCCGAGTCGTCGTCCGCGACCTCTTCTTCTTCTTCCGCGTCGTCGTCGTCGGAGGACGGCGACTCTGCGAGGAAAGGCAAGCGGGGAGGAGGCCCCGTTTTCAGCTCTCGCGGAGACGACCGCCGCCGTCGTCGGCGGAGCAACCGCAGGAGCAGCAGCAGCAGCGGCAGCGGTGATGATGGTGATGGCGATACGGGCAGCACAGACGGGGAGAAGAGCCCTCGCGGGCCCCCAACCGCCGTCGTCACGTCTGCCGGCGGCGGCGGCGCCAACAATGGCGGCAGGAAGGGCGGCGGTACCTACGGCGCGCACTACGAGGAGGCGCGCGAGATCTCGTCGCTGGAGTCGTCCATCTCCCGCGAGTCGCTGCGGGACGAGGCGATCGCGCAGATGCGAGAAGAGGACGCGCGCGTACGGCACTTTGACTTTGCCCGCTTTTTCTTCTTTGGCGGCGGCAGCGGCGGCGGGGAGGACGCGCACAACGACGATGGGGACGCGGGCGGTGCTCTTGTTGGCGGCGACCGCCAGGCGGCCCCGGCGGCCGCGCTGAGCCTCAAGCGTCTGCGCGAGGAGGAGGCGCAGGCCCTCGACGCGTCGTCCGACTCCGACGAGGAGAACATATACAACGCGCACCACATCAACAACACGGAGATCGCCGTCAACGGCAAGGTGCTCAACCCCGGCGGCGGCAGCGCCACGAACCTTCTCGCCGCCTCTCACCCGCAGGGGGCGGCGGGTGCGGCAGCAGATTCGGCGGCGGCGGCTAGTTTGACGCAGCGGCAGCGCGGGCGGCGCGGCGGGCGGTACCGCCTGGATGAATACGGGCGCTACCGACGGGTGCGCGCGGCGGCGACGACGGAGACGACATCGGCGACAGCAGCAGCGGCGGCGACGACGAGGAGGAGGGGAACGAGTGGTACGCAGGCACCAGCGGCCGCGGCGTGCGGCGGAGGCTCGAGGGCACTGCTGCGCGGGACGGCGGCGCGCCGCTGGAGGAGACGCAGGTCAGCCGCTCCTCGTACTTTTACCGCCCCCACAACCGCTACCGCAGCGCCGGCCACGAGGCGGCGGCGTACCTCACCCGCGACGACCTCCGACGCGTGCAGCAGATCGCGCGCGACAGCGGCAAGAAGAACACCACGCTGCACCACTACCTTGAGGCGGTGCTGGGTGCAGGGAAGCAGCGCGGCCGCCACCGCCGGAGGAGTGGCGGGGGCGGCGGCTCGGGGGCCGCGGAGGGCGAGGCGGATGGCGACGAGGACAGCGACGGGGCCGTGGTGCGCCGCGAGGACGAGCGCCGCCGCCACGACCGCCGCTACCGCTACCTGCTGCAGAGGGAGAAGCAGGAGAGGGACGGCCTGCTCGGGGGCGGGGGAGGAGGCGGAGGCGGCCCGGGCGCCGCCGGTGGCGCGGGGGCGCTGACGGACGTTGACACCAGCGTCACGTTTGCGGACGTGGGGGGCCTCCCGCAGCACGTCATCGCGCTCAAGGAGACGATCCTGCTGCCGCTCATGTTCCCGCACCTCTTCGAGCTGATGCACCTCAAGCCGCCCAAGGGCCTGCTCTTCGTGGGCCCCCCGGGGACGGGCAAGACGCTGCTGGCCCGCGCGCTCGTGAGCGAGGGCAACCGGCTGTACCTCGCGAGCCAGAAGCAGCAGCAGCGGCGACAGCAGGCGAAAGTCGGCGGTGCCAGCACGAGCCGTCGCGGCGGCGGCAGCGCCGGTCAGCGCCCGCCGGGGGCGGGGGAGGAGGAGGCGCCGCCGGCGTTTCCCAAGATCACGTTCTTTATGCGCAAAGGGGCCGACATACTCAGCAAGTGGATGGGCGAGAGCGAGCGGCAGCTGGTGAGTCTCTTTGAGGAGGCCAAGCGCTGCCAGCCCAGCATCATCTTCTTTGACGAAATCGACGGCCTGGCGCCGGCGCGCGCGGAGAGCGGCGGCGGCGGCAGCGGCGGGGGCGAAGGTGGCGGGGGCGGCGGCATGAGCAGCAGCAGCGGGGGCGGCACGGCGGCGGTGGTGTCGACGCTGCTGGCGCTGCTGGACGGGCTGGAAGACCGCGGCAACGTCGTGGTGATCGGCGCCACCAACGCGCCGGACTCGCTGGACGCGGCGCTGCGGCGCCCGGGGAGGCTCGACCGCGAGCTCTTCTTCGACGTCCCCGACGCGCGCGCGCGGCGACAGATTCTGCAGATCTGCCTCCGCGACGTGGACGTGGCGGCGCCGACACCATCGCCGTCACTACCGCCGTCACTGCCGCCGCCACCGCCGACAGCAGCAGCAGCAGCAGCAGCTCCGCCGGCCGCCGTGCCGTTGCCGTCGGCAACCGCGAGCGAAACCGCCGCGGCGCCGTCCTCTTCTCTGCCTCCAGACACCGCTGCGGAGACCCGCGATGGCGCCAAGGCGGAGCCGGAGATTGCTGTGGCTGTGACTGCTTCTCCCTCCGCTGAGACGGAGACGGCGGGGCTGACTGGCTCTTCCCCCGCGGCAGAGGGGACGCTGGAGGAGGCGAGCGTGATCATCGAGCCAACCCCTGTCGCCAACGCTGCGGCAGAGATCAGCAAAGACACGGAGAACAGGGAAGAGGCAGAACCAAACGCTTCGCCCGATGTAGACACTGCCGCCGCGGCGACAACGCCCGCCGCCTCCGTCCCTGCCCCCTCCCCCGACGACGCCGCCGCCCGCGAGGCGGTTTTGCGCGAGCTGGTGGAGTCGACGGAGGGCTACACCGGCGCCGACCTCCGCGCGCTGTGCGTCGAGGCAAAGATCAGCAAGCTGCGCACGGTGTTCCCCGAGCTGTACGGCGGCAGCACCGAGCAGCTGGCCGGCGCGTACGCCACTGGCCGCCATGGTACTAGTACCACTGGTGGTAGCGGTAATAGCAGTCGCAAACGTGCCCGCAGTGCCATGGACGGCAGTGGCGGCAGTGGCGGTGGCGACGACGCAGCACTCACCGACGCCAGTGTGGTGAGCGGCGCCTTGGCTGCGCTGCGGCGCGTCCCGCTGCGTTTCTTGCTGGGCGATCGCGGCGGCAGCGGCGACCACCACCACTCGCGCAAACGCAACCACCGCGATCGCGGCAGCGGCCACGACCGAACACTGGACTCTTCCTCCTCCTCCCCACTGTCGGCGGTGGCCACTGACGCCGCCTCCCGCCACCGCGCGCAACTGCGCTCTCTTCTGGCGTTGACAAGGGACGACTTCCTCGCCGCCGCACGGCGCCTCTCCCCGTCGCTGCAGCGCGCGGGCCAGCACGGCGGCAGCCCTTTCGCGGCCACCGCTGCCTCCTCTTCTTCTGCGTCGCGGCGGGTGTGGGGCGCGCTGCTGTCGTCCGGGTATTACGCCGCGTACCACAGCCTGAGCGAGCACCAGTCGTGCCTCCTGCGCGCCGCCCACGACGAGGTGGTGTACCGCCTGCTGCCCGCCGCCTGGCGCCCGGCACGCTCCTTGGCCGCGGCAGCAGCGGGCGGGGGAGGGGCGACAGCCGGAGATGCTGTGGAGAATGAGGAGCTGCCACACGATCGCGCCCGCCGTCACCGCTCACACGCGCACGCGCACGCGCACCGTCGCTCCCGCTCTCACCACAGCGGCAAGCGCCAGACCCTGCAGCCTCCCGCGGCAGCAGGAGCAGCACCATCCTGTGCTCAGGAGGAGTCCCCGCTGATGGCGGCGCTGCGCGAGATGACAGGGGTGCACCTGCCGCAGCAGCGCAAACCGCTTCTGCTGCTTCTCAGCCCGTGCGAAGGCGGCGCCGAGGAAGAAAACGCCACCACCGCAAGTACCAACAGCCGCCACACGTACGGCGACGGCGCCGCCACTGCGGCGGGCCGCATGCTGGACGACAAGATTCTGGTGAGCTTCACCGCGATGGTGCTGAAGCACCTCGGCGCCTCCACGCGGCTGCACACGCTGCTGCTGCCGCTGGATGGCCGAGTGAGTATCGTCGACGGGCGGAGGCTCCCCCGCCGCGACCGGACGCAGGACAGCAACCGGAACGGCGATGACGACGATCGGTGCCCCGGCAGCGATAGTAACGAGGAGGAGAGCAGCAGCGAAGAGGAGGCTGAGGCGGTGCCAGCGGGTGTCGCTGCCGGCGGTGGCGGCAACGCGAACCACCTACTGAACAACGCTCGCGGGTCCGCTGGGAATAGGATGGGCTTTTCAGACCGCGGCGGGTCCACTGCCTCCTCTCTCACTTCCATTGTGCAGGAAATCGTGCTCAGCGGCATTCACAACTCCGACCACCACGGCAATGGTAGTGGTCATGCGGGCGGCGATCACGTGCTGCTGCTCTTGGGCGTCACGGAGTGGCTCTCCGCGCTGGGGATTGTGACAGATGCCAGTTCGACGGTGCCTCCGGGTCCTGACGCCGCTGCCGCTGCCACTGCTACTGCTACTGGTAGTGCTGTCAGCAACAAGCGCGCGCGGCGGGAGGTGCTACATTTACTGCGCTCTCTGCAGATGCTGCATGACCAGAGCGTGCTGGTGGTGATGCCAAACCTCACCGCCGCCGCTCGCCACGTGCTCTTTGAAGCGTGCAGCGCCGCTTCGCCTATTGCTGCTGTAGTTTCTCCATCCCCACTATCACCAGCAGCACCAGAAGAAGCAACGCCCGCATCAGGGGCGGCGGTGGCGGCAGCGCAACGGCCGTTTAGCTCTTGCACCAGCCAGGTGCGTCTGCGACTTTCCCCCGCCACTATGTCCTCCCCCACCTCTTCCTCTGCCCTTTCTCAACAAGTGGGCTCGCGGGTCGCCCCATTTGAGGCGCTCTCGCTGCACTTTCTGCCGCACCCCTCCCTCGCGGACGCGGGCGCCTTTGTTCGCTACACCTACCGTCTCTTCACCCTCGCACTTCGGCTGCACATCCACGAGAGCAGCATCGTGCAGGGCGACCCCAGCGGTGACGTTGCGGCGGCGGCGGCCTCCCTGACAGCCCCCGCCGCCGACCCTGTGCGGGCCGCGCGCGACGCGGTGCTGGCCGCGCTGCTGAATGACTGGGAGAACGCCTGCAGCGGCGTTGTTGTTGTTGAGGACGACGGTGGTGCCGCGGAGACTAGCGCGGACAACAAGCCGAAGCCGCGCCGCCGGCGCCGCACCCGCCGATGGGGGCCTCCGCCGCGCCGCCCCGCTGCCACAAACACGGGCAATGCACAGGCGCGCCCTCGCAAGCTGACCGGTGCCGCCGCGGCCGCCGCCACCGCCGCCGCCCTGCGCCAGTGGCAGCCGCGGGAGGAGCGCCGGAGGCTGCGGGCGGAGCGGCGCGCGCGGCGGCGGGAGGCGTACCTGCGGTGGCAGCGGGTGGAGTACCGCCGGTTGCAGCTGCGGCACATTCTGACGCGGTGGCTCTCGCAGGTGATCAGCTCGAGCGCCTTCCAGCTCTTCTGCTCGCGCGACCTCGACCTGGCCGGGGGCGGGCGCGGCGTCGGCGGCAGCGGGACGCTCAACAAGGAAAACCTCGGCCGCTGGCGCGAGTTTCTGCGCTTCTACGGCGGCCGCCACCCGACGCTGCTGGACATGCACGCGCGGCTGGAGCGCAACGAGTACCCCGCCCTCTCCGTCTTCTTCGACGACCTGCAGCAGCTCGTCACCAACGTCAAGCGCTTCTTCAGCAGCAGCAGCAGCAGCCCGTACGAGGCGCGCTACCGCAACCGCGCCTCGGAGCTGAAGGAGTTCTTTGTGCTGCAGATGTACAAGATCAACAAGAACATCATACGCGACTGCGAGCGCACCAAGGACGAGGAAGAGCCGGAGCTCACCTCTTCTTCTTCATCCTCCTCCTCGTCGTCGTCGTCTTCGGCGCTGCCGTCGCCCGCCGCGTCTTCCCGTGACTCCTCCCGCTCCGCCAGCCGCGCGTCCTCAGCGGCGTCCTCCCGCGGCCGCTCGTCCTCTTCGTGTTCGGGCTCTTCCTCTTCCTCATCGTGGGATTCCGAGACGTCATCGGTGTCGACGGCGAGTTCGTCGGTGACGGGGGCCGGCGGCGGCGCAAACGGCCGCGAGGAGGAGGGAGAGGAGGGGGAGAAGGGGGGCAACGACGACAAGAACGGCGGCGACAACGCCCTTCCGCCCCCCAGACGCATCATGACGCGTGGGCAGACGCGGCGGGAGGAGCGCCGCCAGCGCCGCCGTCAGCAGCGGCGAGAGGAGAAACAGCGCAAGGCGGAGGCGCTGAATGGCGACACGGCGGCGGTGGCCGCTGATGCCCCGCTGCCGCAGGATGTGTGCTCGTGCGTGGCCCGCGAGCTGCACGCCGCCCGGCTGCCGCACCGGCTGTACGACCGCGTGTTTTACCGTGTGATGGAACAGACCGAGGAACAGGTCCGGGCGGCGACGGCGACGGCAGCGCAGCAGAAAGAAATAGGCGTGGGAATGATAACCACCGTCGACACTGGTGAAGAGCCACTGCCCCCGCACGGTCCGTTTTCGCAGATGGATGAGCTCTTCTTCCGCCTCGTGCTTGCCGCTCTCCGCGAGCAAGTGCTGTGATTCTTCTTGATTTCTTCCCTCTTCTTCTTTACTTTAATTGACGACTAACATAATTTGAAAAAAAAAATTCAAAAGTTAAAAAGAAAAAGATACTTTGTCTTTTGCTGATGCTGCTAGTAATATGTTGTTCGTGATGCGTCTCTCCGTAACTGTGACTGTATCGATATTTGAATTAGCCTCTCCTCACCATTATCACCGCCTACTTTTCCCTAACCGAAACTAAAAAGAAGCACAAAAAAAAAACGACGGAAAAAAACATCCGTGACAGGATTCGAACCTGCAACCCTCTGATCCGTAGTCAGATGCTCTTCCATTGAGCCACACGGACTTGAGATCCGCGCCTTCGGAAAAGCGATGGAAGGGTAAGGAAAACAGAGAATGGCAAAAAGTCATCCGTGACAGGATTCGAACCTGCAACCCTCTGATCCGTAGTCAGATGCTCTTCCATTGAGCCACACGGACTTGTTGAGAGGTCGAATTTTTCGTATCGATATTATTTTTAGAGGTTTGGATATTTGGTGATGGTGGGGAGGGGATGAGGCGCTGCCGTTGGGGGCCTCCCGGCATCGGCCTCCCGCCATCGGCCTCCCCCCCCAACCCCGACCGACATGGTGGACCCAACTCGCAATCCCTTCCACATCGCCTCCCCCCTCCACCACAACCACCGCCACCAGCCCACCTTTTTCCCTTTGAAGTATAGATCCCCCCCAGAACCCATGTCCAGCTTCCTCGACAAGCTCAAGAGCGGCGGCGGCCGCGCCGTCGACAACAACAAGCCGCCGGATGAAACGGGCGTGGTGGTGCGCAAAATCGAGAAGCGCTTCGCCTACGAGACATTCGGCCAGCTTGGCCTGCGGCTGAATCAGGATGCCGAAGTTACAGAGGTGGTCAGCGGATCCCTCGCCAGTGCCGCCAATATTCCCACCAAATTTGTGATCATTGAAGTGAACAACGAGCGTGTGAATAACGCCAATGACTTTGTGAACGTTGCCGATCGCAGTGTGCTGACGCTTGTCATCAAGTTGCACTCCCTCGAGGCCGTAGACCACATTATCAAGGAAATTACGAGGGAAGAGCAGAACCATTCCTCGGAGGAGGTGCGGCAGCTTTTGAAACTAGAGGAGCTCGCGAAGAACACCCCGCGCTACCGCTTTTTGAACGCCGATCATCCTCTGTTCTACCGCTACCAGGAGCGGCTGCGGAGCCAGCGCATTTCTCAGGCTCGTATCCGAAAGACGATGGAGGAGCTACAGGAGCAGCGCCGCATTGAAACGGAGCGTGCCCTTGCCGAGGCAGCAGAGCAAATGCGCCGGGAGGCTGAACTTGCGCAGCAGGAACAAGAACGCGCTGCGGCTGCTGCTGCTGCTGCCGCCGCGGCAAGTGCGGCAGCACCATCGACGTCAGCCGGAGAAGGCGGCGGCGTGATTCACCTTCTAGATAATACCGAGGATAATAGTCTTTTTAATGATCCCGCTCCTGAACAACCGGCGCTGGAAGCGGAAGGAGAAAATGCACAAACTGTTGATGCTCCTTCGAAAAATAATGATAGCACTGTCGCGTCTTCAAAGAATGAAACACCGGTACCCACACATGCAAATTCCGGTGTCCCAACTCCGCCTCCCCAGACTGACACCGCCGCTTCAAATGATAAGGCTGATGCCGGCGCTCCCATACTCGCGGCGGAACTGCTGGCGCTTGTCGGTGTGACCGCACCGGCTGCGGCGGCGGACTCCAGTACCGCTGCGTCACCTCCTTATAAATCGACAAAAGTTGAGGTTACCAACTTACCCTCGGATGAGTACACCCTGCGAAACGGTGAAAAGGTGATTTGCGCTCTGAAACGACGCACCGGTCCTATTCCGCCTCCACCCCCCGGCCGTCCACCCCGTGCTCGGACGCCAACGAAGGCGAGAAAATGATTTTGACATAGTTTTTTTCTTCTATGTCAGTGACATTAAAATGATGGTGTTTACTCCGAGACCTGCTCTTTTGCGTTCTTTTTTCTGACTGCTGGTGATCCTTTACGACTGTGATGCTATATTTTGTTGCTACTTTTTTATTTATTTATTTGACACGGCAAGTGTTATATATATATGTGATTGCTTATAATTATTGTGCGTCTATTTAATAATAAGAATAGTCGAAAAAAATATAGTATAGCGAAGCACCCCCCCCCCCCTTGCTCTTCAGAATAAGTTTGTATGATCGTGTCTAAAAATCGTGTTGAATAAGAAAATCTATGCGAAATCATACTGTCCGAAAATAAAAACAACCCCATACACATATACATACGAACATCGGTGCGCATTCAGCTTTGAAAAAGAATCGTATCAGTGGTTGCAGCTTTCTCTATTTGCTAATCTTCAAATCCACTTTTTTGTTTCTTCACATGGATGCAGTCCTCAGCACTCTGCCGTCGTTATATATATAATTACACATTTCTACCTGCTTCTAACTATTTGCTGCTATAACAGCTTTGTATATTGTTTATAATGGCACACTTCTTTTTTTTCTCCCACTTCCTCTGCACTATATCTCAGCTTGCATTACATAACAACTCTGCTTTCGGTGTGCGAGTCTCGGGTCAATAATGGCGTTTAATTTATCACCTGATATAATTCTTGTTAAATTAAAGTCGTGATGTTTTAGCGTCTGAGCAAAAATGGAGGTTTCTGCAAGTGGAGGCGGCAGAATACCCAAAGTAGGGAAATTATCAAATGTATGCGTCTGGGAGAGCAAGTGAGAAGATACATTAATGAGTGATAATAGTAATGTACATATATATAAAACAAATAATGTGTTCGTCTCCTAATTTTTGCTCATGTCTCGTCAGCTCTGTTTCGTTTACTGCGTCTCTCTTCTGCCTTACGAATTTATAGTTTCTCCTCAAGTGAGTCGTTGCGTTGTATTACTACACGCACTGACGAAACGGAAACGTCTATTTGCTACTCACATGCTCCCGTGATTCTCCTTCACTTCTCTTTCTTCCTCTGTTTCACACCGACTTCAGCTTGTTTTTCTTCTTCATTTGCTCTTTTTTTCTAGCTTGACAACACACATGTTCCAAGGCAAGGAAAAAAAAAAGTGACTTAGTATGACGATCGACACTTCGACTGCTGAAAGAAAGATGATGGAAAAAAAGAAGTCAAATGCATTGCGCATGGCGTCAACCTATGTCGCATTTTGTGTTGGAGAGGAGGTTCAACGTCGTGGTAGGTCCATTGACTTCTGCAGGAATCGCACTAAACTGACCGCATAACACCGCCTGTATAGAGACGTTGCAGTACTTTCTTTTGACAACCTGAACAAAGCTGACATGGGATTGAATAGCCTCCAACCTCGGCTTCGTTACAGCATCAATGCACGACAGAGTTATACTTGACTGAGATCAGGTGAACACGTAGCTGCTTTCACCGTTTTTTGCGCTCGCAGGGGAAACAAAGAAAGTGAAAAGCGTTCTGCTTCGTCGTGCGGTTAATACGTGGGGCTGTAAACGAAGCTCCACCTCCAGTGCATTACGTGATTAAATACTGGTTTTGGCATCTCTCCGCAGAATATTAGCAGATCTGTCCAGATCGCATTGTTAAGAACTCTCCCAATTATTTACACCCGCTCAGATCTATGTGCGACGAAGACAAATGCTTTTTTTTTTTTTCTTTTGCCGCACAACTTTTACTTTTTGCTTCTCAAATCGTCTGGCAGCCACCGACTATATTTAGTACGTTGCTGACTTGCTGTTATTTGGAGTGTTTTTGTGTTTGCTAATATTTTTTTTTCTTGTGTGTGGAGGGCGACATCTCGTTAATATTGTCTTGTGAGTTACCGTTCTTTTGTTGTGCCTCCACGAAGTATACTTTTCATATTTCTTTTTCACCTTTTCCGTTTTACCCGTTTCCGGCACCAAAGTGTGTTTGCTTTGTCTCGTCTATTTTTTTTTTCAGAACTATTCTCTTTTCTGTTTTAATTTTCATTTCAACGATATCCCTGCTACTGCTCAGTCTCTTTTATGTTTCTGCTCTTTCTGTCTACAGGTGCTTTATGACGATTACCGCCTCCCTCACCCTTTTTGACTCCTTCATTCTTCTTTCAGCAAATGCATACTACTTCTGGTGGGGGTCCCGCTGATAACCGTCATACCTTTCTTTTTTATTCTCTTCGTTTCCTCTAAAGTTGTTTCACATACTGTAACACTTTTCCTGATGCGTCAGAAATTCTAGTTTAAATGTGCCAAGGTCATCATTTGGCCTTTTCATTATTCCTGCCCGTGTTCATCAAGATAGAGTCCGTCCTTGGCAGTTCATGACAAAGAAAAACTGTTGCTACGCCCGCATGTTCATCACATCCGTCACTCTTCCCTCTCCCACGTTCTCCTCAACGAATAATCTCTTCTATAAGGAATAAGCAGTTATCCAAGTGTGCTGCACAGTGTTTTTATTCATCTCATACTGCTTCAAGTCTTCTTTTCTTACTTTTTTTTTCTTCCTTTCGATCTGCAGCTGTTTTTTCTCCTATTTGTATATATTTCCATACCGTTTTCTTCCTTTGTTTTCCCACTGCATTTTCCTCATTCTCTTGATTCTTTGTTTTTTTTTCTGCTTTTATCCAGCTTTTCTTTATTTCTTTATCTCTCTTTCTCTCTCTCTCTCTGTCCCTTCTTTTTTTCTTTTTGTAGTTATTCTTCCACCGTTGTTTATTATCATTTTTCTTGACTCATTTTCCGAGACCAGTTTCCACTCTTTTTTCCCTTATTTTTTTCTGGACCAAGTATCATTATTCAAACACTGTGTCTTTTTCTGGACATCCTGCCGTTCTTTTCATTTTGCGGCAACTGTAATTCGAGGAAACAACAGTTTATAAATCACACACACACACAGATTTATTTGAAAAAGACAAATACACACAGCAAAGTATAGGTTGTCCTTAAATACTTTTTGAAATGAGCCAGTTCTGCCAGTATTGCCATGCTGGGGACAACGGGCACACCAGCTGCGATTGCCCCATGTGCCTCAGGGAGAGCCAAGCCAGCACCCGGCAAATGGACCGTGCCTATATGGTCCGCAAAACGAATGAGGCGCTGTTCGATCGGTCCCGCCACCCGTATGAGAGCTCCGTGAAGCGCAAGCGCTCCACAACTGCGCACTCTCTGCCGACGTCTGCTGTGAGCCGCAGTATTCTTCCTCCGATCCGTGGCCCACTGACTCCTCCGGTAGACATTACAAATGGGGCAACACTCTCTTCGTTTTCGCTTGGCTCTGCGCCTCCCAGCGATTCTCAGCAGTTTGTTATGATTAACGGCAAACGCCATCGCGTGGTGCCCGATTGGGAAAAGGTTGAAGAGGACTCTACTCAGAGGTATCGGGAACCGAAGGACCGCGACGGCCGCGGAAAGAGTGGTAAATGCACCAAAAATGACAAGAAAAATAAGAAGAGCAGCAACCGAGACCGTCCCCGCCGCGGTCGTCGCGACTACGACAGCGAATCCGACGACGATGCGAGCTTTTACAGCGATGAATACTCCGATGAGTACGACTATGACGATGACGATTACTCTGACGAAAGCGACTACTCGGATGACAGTGTCGACGACGAACGTCACCGTCGCCGCGGCCAAAAGAATAGCAAGCGCCGGAGTGACAAAAACTCGAAGAATAGGAAGCGGGGTGGCCGAAAGTATTCCGACGATGACGACGTCGATGACAAGGATGAAGGCGATTCTCGGCGCGGTAAGGGCGGCCGTGGACGGTCGAAGAAGAGTGACAAGAATCGCGAAAGTGATCGCCGGAGGCGCCGCGGCAGGGAGGACTCCGACGACGACCGTGGTGGACGCCGAAGCCGCTCGAAGCACAAGTCTAAAGACTCCGAGAGCCGCTCGCGAAAGAACCGCGGTGGAGACGGCAAGAACGAGAAGGATAGTCGCCGCCACCGCCGACGCGGCGAAGAGCCGTCGGCGGTCACCCGGAGTGATCACGCGGCTGCCAAGGAGGTTACAACCAATGGCAGCGATGACAGCTTTCTTCCCCCTATCGTTCCTGGCGGCGGCATGGGAGCGCATTATCACACAGGTGTTCCTAGCGTGGTGGTGGTTGTCCGCAATAGCGACGGCACGCTCCGTCATTTAGATGTAGAGAACGGCACGGTGCTGCAGAGTAACGGTGGCGGCTCCGCTGTTCCCGTCGGCGCCTCCGTCGGTGATGCGCAGCGCGCAGACCCCAACGCTCGTTCTGGCCTCGGCGTATCGCCCGCAAGCCTGTCTCCCTTTCCGGCCAACAGCAACTCGTACCAACAGTTGAACACGACCCCCCGCGATCAGGCTGGCGGCGGTTGGTCTTTCAATGGAGGCACGACGAATGCGGCTGGCGCGGACTTCATGAATCGGGCTCCTCCCGGCCTCAACAACAGTGGTGATAACAACGCCAATAACAACAACAATAATAACAATAATGCCAATAGTAACGCCGGCAACTCCCCTGCCAACGACAACCATACAGTGAAGCCCTCCACGGTCGACACCCAGAACGTGTACACGCAAACAAACTTTACTTTCCACAAGCAGTGCCAAACCTCCGATGCGTGGGGCCCAATCACCGTGCACGGCGACGGCGAGGACGAGCCCGTCAAGAATGTGGAGCAGGGCCGTGCGCGGCGCGGCCTCAGCTTCAGCTTCAACGACGTGAAGCAGAGTGAGCCGAAAGCTCGCAAGCAGACGTTTGAGGAGCGGCAGGCCAACGCCGCGGCCGACGCCGTCGTCAACGAGATCCACCGCCTCCTGGTCGACCAGTCGAAGAGCAAGCGGTCGGTCAACAACCCTGCCGACGTGGAGGGCTTCACCAACTACATGCTGGACCACTTCAAGAAGAAGCTGACGCACAAGAAGGACGACCCGGCGAGCGCGGCGGGTGGCGACGGCGCCGACCTCGGGCTCTCGGAAGTCGCGGGTGCGCGACGTGACGCGGCAGGTGCTGACGGTGCTGCAGGACTACATGATGGCCGACGGCGACGACTCGGTCAGCAGCCCCATCCACCTCGTGCACGACAACGCGCAGATCAACTTTAGCGGGGTCGATCTCGGCGCGCACAGAGACGACATGAACAGCAGCGGCCGGCAGCAGTCGCGGTCGGAGCGGGAGCCGCTGGACGAGCTGGCGGACGGCGTGCTTGGCGTCCTGCGGCAGCGGCTGCGCGATGACGTGGCGCCGCCCGGCGGCGTCGGGAGCATCCGGCGGCAGGGCAGCATGAGCTCACGCGACGGCGTGACGCGCAAGCAGGTGTCGGCCTTCACCTCGCAGGTGGCGTGCGCGATGCAGGCGGCGCTGCTGGGCGACCCGTCGCTCGCCCCGCGCGGCGCCCCCGACGCGGAGGTGGAGGAGGCGACGGAGCAGGTCATCGACGACATCGGCGCGCGGCTGCTCAACATCATCGACCCCGACGCCGCCGCCAACGCCGAGCGCGACCGGCAGCGCCGCGAGGAGCAGGAGCGCCGCCGCAGGGCCGAGGAGGAGGCGGCCAAGGAGGAGCGCCGTCGCCGCGCGCGGGAGGAGGCGGAGCGCCGCCGCCGAGAAGCCGAGGAGGCGGAGGAGGCGGAGCGCCAGCGTCGTCGCCGTGAGGCAGAGGAGGAGGCGGAGCGCCAGCGCCGTCGTAGGGAAGCAGAGGAGGAGGAGGAGCGCCAGCGCCGCCGCAGGGCCGAAGAGGCAGAGGAAGAGGAGCGTCGCCGCAGACGCGAGGCGGAGGAGGCGGAGGAGGCGGAGCGCCGGCGGCGACGGGCTGAGGAGGAGGCCGAGGCCGAGCGGCGCCGCAAGGAAGAGGAGGAGCGCCGCCGACGAGAGGAGGAGGAACGTCTGCGTCGCGAGGCAGAGGAGGAGGCGGAGCGCCGCCGCAAGCTCGCCGAGGAGGAAGAAGAGCGTCGCCGCATTGCTGAGGCAGAGGAGGAGGAGCGCCGCCGCAAGGAGCAGGAGGCGGCGGAGGAGGCGGAGCGCCTGCGTCGTGAGGCGGAGGAGGCGGAGCGTCTGCGTCGCGAGGCGGAGGAGGCGGAGCGCCGCCGGCGGGAGGCCGCGGAGGAGGAGGAGCGGCTGCGGCTGGAGGCGGAGCGGGAGGCCGCCGAGGCGGAGGCGGAGCGGCAGCGGCTTGCTGGCCGAGGCGGCGGCGGAGCAGTTCGCCAACGACGTGGAGGGTCCTGCTGAACGAGGAGGAGGCGATGCGCAACGACATTGAGGAGGACGAGGAGGAGGCGCGCGGCAACCTGCACGGCGACTTCTTTGACGAGCTGGAGGAGCGGGTGGCGGAGGCGGAGGCGGCGCGGCAGGCGTGGCTGCTCGGGCAGCTCGCCGACGAGGAGGCCGCGCGCCGCGCCGTCATCGCCGCCGCGGAGGAGGACGAGTTCGCCAAGATGGGCGAGTGGCAGCGCGAGGACGCGGCGGAGACGGCGGAGCGCGCGGCGGAGCGGGAGCGGGAGCGGGAGGAGAAGGCGCGGCGCAAGGCCGCCGCCGAGGCGAAGCGCCGCGCCTCCCTCAACGCCAACGCCCGCTCGCGGCTCATCCCAAACCAGGACCTCAACGTCGGCGAGGACGGCAAGCTGCAGCTCGTGGGCGACCCTCATGTCCTCGCCGTCGAGGAGCGCGCCCGCGAGCGAAAGCGGCAGGACCGCCTGCGCCGCGAGAAGCTGGAGAAGCAGCTCGCCGAGCTGGAGGCGCAGCGGGGCAAGCTGGACAAGGACACCAGCAGCGCCGGCGCCCGCAGCGGCGCCCGCAGCGGTGCCTCGCCCTCCCCGCGCCAGCGCTCCCGCAGCGCCTCTCTCGGCGGCGTGAGCGGGATGGGCATCACGGGGCAGCCGGCCGCCGCGCAGCAGCCGCCGCGGCAGTCGCGTGCCAGCAGCCGCGCCGGCACCGGCTTCACTCCGCGCGACGACGGCAGCGGTTTCCAGCCGCGCCCCATGAAGCGCGTCCCTAGCGTCAACTTTAAGAACGCCTTCACCCGCGACGAGGACATGCCGGACAGCGCCGGTGGCGGGCTGGACCTGGGCCTGCAGGGACACAGCGTGGCGCAGCCGAGCACGACCCGCAGCCGCGCCTCCTCGCTCGCTTCCATCAGCGTCATGCAGGGCGGCGGGCAGATTATCACGGCGCCGGCCGCCAAGCACGACAACGAGCGTCGCCGCAGCTCCGCCTTCTACAACATGGAGAGCCCGATGAACATCCCGATTGTGGAGCCCTCCGGCGAGCGCTACAGCGACGACGAGGACGAGGAAGAGTACTAGCCACGCATACACGGGAGACGGTGTCTTCTCGTAAATACTTTCTTTCCTTCTTGTGCCAACCTTTTCTGTTTCTTTGTCTCTCCCCTCCCCTTCCCCTCTTTTATTTTGCTTTCGCGTCTTCAACTCCCCAACCCCCTTCATTTTTTTTTTTTAAAAGTTTTGTATCACTCTACCTCCTGCTTTCTTGTCGTATTATTCTTTCTCTATTGCGTTATTTCGCCCTACCATACTTTGGTCGATTCTTAGCTTTTTTATGTGATGTATTATTAATGTTCCTTTTTCTCTCTCTATTTTTCTTCTATCTTTTGCTTTGTCGCATTATTCACTTGACTGTTCTCGAATTCACATGTACATATTCGCTCCTCCCCCATTGCACATGCTACATTACTTTTATTTCTTCACTCGTGCTTTCTGCAGAACTGATGTGTTTTTTATGTCTTACACTTGCTTTGGTTTTTTTCTCTCTCTTTCTCTCCCGCCATGTTTGGCGTTAGACTTTCTCTCCCTTCTTCTTGTGTTTCCCCCACTTTCTTCAGTTTCTTGTTCCTCCTCTCTTGATCAACATACACACACACACACACACACACACACACACACACACAACACACACACACACACCACACGCACATACGTGAGAAAGCAGAAGACTGATGATCGTGGAAGTATCTACCGTCTCTGACAGAGGTACGGATAACCAATACCACCTTTTTTGCTCTTTTCCATACCCACGCTGTATAACTACGACAATTATTATCTTTATTTTTGACGGTCTATTTCATTTGGCGAGAAATTGATGTGAATGCCCTCAAGCCCACTGCTCTC
Organism: Kentomonas sorsogonicus; assembly: GCA_030347455.1. Taxonomy (NCBI): domain Eukaryota; phylum Euglenozoa; class Kinetoplastea; order Trypanosomatida; family Trypanosomatidae; genus Kentomonas; species Kentomonas sorsogonicus. The sequence continues at coordinate 470,095 of JAQOSZ010000305.1, forward strand.
TCTCTCTATATATATATACGAACTCCCCCTCCCTTCCTCGCACACATACAATCACTAGGAAACTCGTCAACTGGCAGGTCGGCAGCGTCTGGGACTCGCATCTACACCACCCACACAGTTCAGAAGCCACTTTTTCTCTCTTCTTAAATCTGCAGACAGAGCAGCATTATAAGCGCGCGAAAACGGCTCTCTCTCTCTCTCTCTCTCTCTCTAACAGACTCTCACACAACCGCATTAATGCGCGGGTTCGGCAAGCAGGCACGCGACAAGGTGCCGCCGCGGCCGCGCGTGGGGACCTACACCGAGGCGCTGTACCCCCCGCGCGCCTACCACGCCCACCACCTCCCGCCAGGCTGCACCCCCGGCGCCACCCCTGTCCTGCCTAGCGTCGACCCCGACACTGTCTGCCAGCCCCGGCCGGACGCTGCGGCTACCGGCGGCGGCGGCGGCGGCGGGGCGCGCGCCGGGCCCTACGATGACAGCGGCAGCCGCAGCGACGACCCGCGGCCGCCGGGGCCATCTCCTACTTTGGGTGCTACGTGGGTGACGGCACGGAGGCCGTCGCCTTTGCCCACGCCGCGACCCACGCGGAGCCCCTCAACGCGTTCCACTACGGCCCCGTGGTCGCGGCGGCCGGGGGCGGCGCCGCGGGGGTTGCGGCCCTCGCCGCTGCCTTCGACCTGCCGCCGGAGCTGGTGCCGCCCTACGCCGCCGCCCTCGGCACCTCCGCCTCCGCCTCGACTGTGCCGGCGGTCCCCGCGGGCGCGCTGCGGCGGTGGCTGACGGTCCGCCCGCAGCGCACGCCCGCGCCGCCGCGACCGATGCGGCGGGGCGGCAAGGTGGTGATGCCGGTGCCCGCCGCCGCCCCCGCCGAGACCCTCGCCCCGCGCCACGACGACGACGGCGGCGGTGGCGGCCCACACAAGCGCCAGCGCACGGAGGGCCCCTCGCACCTGTCCGCCCTCGCCGGCGCGGACCTGCTGCTGGCCGGCCTCACTGACGGGCCCGACGACGGGGCGGAGCGCCAGCGGCGCGGCGGGCGCAGCGGCGGCGGCGGTGGTGGTGGCGACGGTGAGGGCTCCGGCGGCGATGAGGACAACGCCCACAACGACAGCGAGGGCGACGAGGACGAACTGTCGGTCGGTTTTCACCAGAGCGACGACGACGACGCCAACTTCGGGGACGACGGCGACGGCGGCAGCGACGGTGGGGACGACGACTATTCCTAGGCGCGCCGCACACACACACACACACACACACACACACACGTACACACACGTACATATTCACGCGAGAGCAAGAGCTCTGTCACAGGCTGCGGTTGTTGACTAGGCGGGCATTTGTTTCTCTCTGTCTGCACCTCTGCTGCTGCTGTGTGTGTGTGTTATTGTTGCTGTCGTCATCGCTGCCGCGTGCGTGACATGATACGCTAGTAAATGTTCTCTCTCTCTTTCTCTTTCCTTTGTTTTTTAAAGTCTTATATTCCGGTTATTCCTTCGGTTAAGTTGCAAATACGATGACTTTTCTCTCGTACTCATTACCATTGCTTCTAGTTGTGTGCCGCATTTCAGTTTTCATGTCCCCCCCTCCTTGTGCTCTATTTCGATTTGACCTGCTTGATGACGTCACCCGAGTCCCACTTTCAATGAACGCGAGTGTAACATGCCTAATAACCACAACCTCTTCTCTTTCACCGCCGCCCTGTCTTCCATTCCTCCCATACCACTCACCAACAGTTCAATCATGAGCGCCAAGACCCCCAAGCTGTTCAACCGCTGGTCGTACGCGGACGTTGTGTGCGACGAGGCGGCGCTGGTGAACCACATCGCGGTGACGCCGACCTTCGTGCCGCACTCGTCGGGCCGCTGGCAGCGCAAGCGCTTCCACAAGGCGCGCATGCCGATCGTGGAGCGCCTGGCCAACGGGCTCATGTTCAAGGGCCGCGGCAACGGCCGCAAGCTGCAGGCCGCCCGCATGCTCAAGCACACGCTGGAGATCATCGAGCTGCTGACGGAGAAGAACCCGCTGCAGGTGGTGGTGAGCGCCGTGTCCAAGGCGGCGCCGCGCGAGGACTCGCTGCGCGTCGGCTCCGGCGGTGTCGTGCGCCGCCAGGCCGTCGACGTGTCGCCGATGCGCCGCGTGGACGAGGCCATCTACCTCATGTGCCGCGGCGCGCGCGAGGCGACGTTCCGCAACCTCAAGTCCTTCCCCGAGTGCCTCGCCGACGAGATCGTCAACGCCTCCAAGGCGAGCGTCAACTCGTACGCGATCAAGAAGAAGGACGAGATCGAGCGCGTCGCCAAGACCAACCGATAAGCGCGGTGGGTGGGCTGCCTCGCCCGCAGCCTGGCTCACCACACGCGCTGTATATCTATCGGGTATGGTTCTCTTCCGCCCTGTTATCCGTATCTCTCCGCCTTTACCTGGCTTTCACATGTTCTCTTTTCCATTCTTTTTTTATCTCTCCATTTTCGGTTTAGTTATCCTTCAATGAAATAACTTAATATTGTTACCAGAAGATTTATCTAAATCGATTGAAAAGAATGGAAAGGAACTGTGGATGTGTGGTAATGCACTTATCATGACTGAACGATTCTAGTTGTTTCATGCTTCTTTTATTATTTCCTCTTCTTTATTTCAAAAAATAAATAAATAACAAAATATCAAAGGACAGTAACAGCGTAAAACGGCACAAAAAGACTGCTCCGTGTTCAGTGATCATCTTGATCTTTAACAGTAATGATCGATTGTGTAGAGTAGGCGCAGCACCTTTTTTTGTGCTCCTTTGCTGCCTTTCGCAGGATTCAACAAGGTCTGCCCAACTTCTTCCCTTCTCTCCCTTTCTCTGTTTATTGTGCTTGCGGTGCCTTTCTCGGATGAACTTACAAACTATTTATCTGCTGTTGTATTGACACCTCCCCACACGCACGATGCCGTCATCTCAACCATCACTTGCCTTCTCTTCTTCTACCTTCTCTTCCTTCTTTGTGTTCTCACACCCACACCCGCCTCCCCCTCAAGGAAATTCTATTTCTCTAACCCTCTCTCGCAAATGAGCGCCAAGACCCCCAAGCTGTTCAACCGCTGGTCGTACGCTGACGTTGTGTGCGACGAGGCGGCGCTGGTGAACCACATCGCGGTGACGCCGACCTTCGTGCCGCACTCGTCGGGCCGCTGGCAGCGCAAGCGCTTCCACAAGGCGCGCATGCCGATCGTGGAGCGCCTGGCCAACGGGCTCATGTTCAAGGGCCGCGGCAACGGCCGCAAGCTGCAGGCCGCCCGCATGCTCAAGCACACGCTGGAGATCATCGAGCTGCTGACGGAGAAGAACCCGCTGCAGGTGGTGGTGAGCGCCGTGTCCAAGGCGGCGCCGCGCGAGGACTCGCTGCGCGTCGGCTCCGGCGGTGTCGTGCGCCGCCAGGCCGTCGACGTGTCGCCGATGCGCCGCGTGGACGAGGCCATCTACCTCATGTGCCGCGGCGCGCGCGAGGCGACGTTCCGCAACCTCAAGTCCTTCCCCGAGTGCCTCGCCGACGAGATCGTCAACGCCTCCAAGGCGAGCGTCAACTCGTACGCGATCAAGAAGAAGGACGAGATCGAGCGCGTCGCCAAGACCAACCGATAAGCGCGGTGGGTGGGCTGCCTCGCCCGCAGCCCGGCTCACCATTTGTTTCTCTTTCTGGAATTTCCATCACGCCCGACGTGGCAAGGATGCAAAAGAGCGGAGAAGAAACAAGGAAACGTATTGCTTCTCTTGCGTTTACTTGTTCTCTCGTCTTTTTGTCCTTCTTCGTTTTGCTTTCCTGATTTCTACTTTTGATTTCTACTCAAACTAAAAACAAAGAAACAGCTACCAACAGTAACAACGAAAAGACACACCCGCACGTGTGATGAACTCGTGAGCATGCGTGTATCTGACACGACCGTTGAGGCGTTATGCTGCGTCTATTTGCACACTGTCAACACTGTCATGCGCTATTTCTTTATTTTCATTGTTTGTTTTCAATTGATTTTAGTGAACTTGTTGCGCTAGCGTGCAGTTTTCTGTGCGGCCTATATCTGTTACGTCGAAATAGCGTGGCCCTCAGCATGTGCATTCTCGCTGGGGACGTCATGGCTACGGAGTGTGTGCAGCCCGCTCGCTTCGCTTTCCTTCTCAAATCTTTACTCCCACACTCTTTCGTCTCCTTTGCACTACCTCTCCCATCTTCTCAAGTACCAGATATTGGCAAAGAAAATCAAGCAAAGAATAATACTAAGAAGAACACGTCAACCGCAACCTCTGTGTGTATATATTCATATCGGCATTCTACGTCTCTCTTCCCTCCTCTGTCAACCCACACGATGCACAGACGCGGGGGTTTGAGGGAACGGAACGGCGGTGGCGGCGGTGCGACGGACAGGGCTGGCGGCGCGCTTGCCAGGTCCGAGCTCGGGGCGAGGCGGCTGGAGCTGCTGTCGCAGGACAATGCCTTTGTGGACCTCGGCACCGCGTTCACTAGTGCCACGAGTGCCGCGGGAGCGAGTGCCGGCGACGACGGTGCCTCCGCGGCGGGCGCGGGCAGGAAGAAGAGAACGCCCCGCACCACTGCCTCTGGACTGAGACCGGGCACTGGTGGCGGCGGCGGCTCCGCGCCGTCCGGGCCGCAGGACCTCAGCCTTTTTCTGGACGAGGGCTTTATTGGCGGCGCTGGGACATCATCGGCCTCCGCCACAGCCACCGGGGGAGCCACCGCCGGCTCCGCGCTCTCTTCCTCCGCCGCTGGGCCTGCCGCCGGCCGGCTGCGACCCAAGGGGCTGCCCCCGGGCCTTGCCCGCGTCACGCTGACGGCGTCGAAGCTGGAGCAGCAGCGGCGGTATCGGCAGCGCGTCGCGGAGCTCCGAGCCGCCGCCCGCCAATACGCCCTGGGCGAGGTGAGCGGCCCGGCTGGCCCGGCGGCGCGTCGCAGGCGGCGGCAACGCGCGCGAGAGATGCGGAGTGGCACCGGCGCCAGCGCCAGCGGTGTTGTTGTGTTGGCGGCGGCGGCGGCGCGGATGACAGAGGTGGCAGCGACGGCGAGAGCAGCAGCGGCGGCAGCAGCAGCGGTGGCGGTAGTGACGCGGGGGAGCACTCGGATGCGCTTGACAGCGACGTCAGCAGCGAAGACCTGGACGGGGAGTACTTTGCTGATTACAACTACTACACCGCCACCGCGTCCAAGAGTGCTGCCGCTGCTCAGGGGTCCTCTGCGGCGCTGCCCCTCGAGTGCTACAACGATAACAACTACTACTGCCAAGAGGAGCTGGCGGCGCTGCTGCTGCAGCAGCCACCGTCCTCTCTCTCAACCGACGGTAGCGGTGGGGTGGCAGGCACTATGCTGCACGGCGCGTTGTCTTCTCCCTGCGTGTCGTCGTCTCCGGGGTGTGTGGTGAAGACGGAGGACCCGGACGGGGAGCAGGAGAGGGCGGCGCAGCAGCAGCAGGCCAAGGACAACGGCCACGGCGCCAAACTCAGCAGCCAAACGTCCTCACACAAGCGCCAACACCAGCGGGGGCGGCAGCCGTCGCCGCCTAGCGCACCGCGCGGCGACACCAACAACCGTAAGACGGCTGGCACCGTCGTGCGTCGAGACGGCAAGACGCCCAAGGAGGAATCTGCCGTCACCGTCAGCGCACGCGGTGACAAAAATAAAAAAACAACGGCGTCGCCAGCCGCAGCAGAGGCGGAGGCGGAGGGGGAGGAGGCTTCACTACATACCCTGCTACTCGCGCAGCTGACGGAGGAGGACTCGGCGCTGGCGCAGGCGGCCGTGCTGGGCGACGCGGCGCGGCAGCAACGCCTGGTGGAGGCTTGGGTGGCGGCGGTGCTGGGGGCGGAGGCGGGGCCGCGCTGGCTCACACAGCTGCAGCAAGAAGTGGACCACTCGGCAGCAACAGACGCAACCGTGAATACAGCACACGAGCAAGAAGGTCGCACCGATGAATCTCAGTCGTCGTCGGCGCTGCCGGCGAGAGGCAAAAACCAACTCCTCACGCGAGAGTGATAACAAGTCGACATCGGAACAGCTGCAGCGCCTCGAGGGCTCTGCGTGCGCGCTGCTGCCGGCGAGTGTGGAGCTGTTGGCGCTGTGCCCCAGCCTTATTGACCTCACAACTCCTCCCGGCTGGGCGGGGGCGGGGGCGGGGGCGGGGGCCTCCGGCGGCGGCGGCGACTTTGCGAGGACAGAGGCGGAGTACCTCGACATGTTATTGCGACAACACGCGAGCCGCCGCCGCCGGCACGACCTGTTCCATCGCCAGTCGCATACACATACACATACACATACACAGCAGCAACAGCAACAGAGCAAGTCGGGGGGCCGGTTAGGTAAAGGGAAGCGGCAGCGCACCGCCGCCGCGGCGTCACCTGAAAGCGGCACAGCCGCGCAGCAGCCGCCGGCGATAAAGAGAACCAAGACGGAGGCCGCAGGTGCCGAGACGGCTGCCAGCGGCGGAGACAGTAAGACCAACGGCGGCAGCGCAGAGACTGTGGACAACCGCTCGCAACACCAACAACAACAGCAGCAGGAGGAGCTATTCTGCGAACACGTGCGGCGGCACCACTGCCTGCAGCACACCCGCCATGCCCTTGCGAGCCTCGGCGCCGTTGCGGCGCGCGCGTGCCGGCCGCGCGACCACCACCTGTGCAGTGTCTGCCTGCTGCCGGCGCCTTACCGCTGCCAGCGCTGCGGGACGGCACTCTTCTGCTGCATCGACTGCCACGTCGCCCACGACGCCACCCGCTGCCTCAAGTTTATTGTGTAAGTTTTTCTTTTTTTTTTTTGTCTTGGATCCCGAGTCGTTTCTTTTACACGTCTTCCGGTTGTCTAGGGCCCAATCGACCACGTTCTTTTACTTTTACTGCCTTTTGCAAACTTCTGTCTTTCTTTGTCCCATTACTGAGCGCTAGTTTCATGCTCTTGTGTTCTCTCGCTTCAGGCGTCAAACCAACTGTGCCACCGACGTGACTACGCCTTGTGTGGTGCCTCTACCTATGACCCCCTCTCTCCCTCTCTCTCTCTGTTTCCTTCACATGAACGTAACTTCTCACTGCGTCCCTTCCTCCCTTTGTTTTTTCTTCACACTGCACATTCTACTAGCAAAGTAACGGGCGAAGCGAGAGGAGAAATAGAATTCTCTTCTTTCTTTTCTTATCAAAGATACATAGTACCGGAGGCCACCACCAAAGATTCATACCGGGATACTCTTTCCTCCTTTTTTCTTCTGTTTTGTTGCCTTCGCTTTCTGTGACAAGAACAAAAAGATACATATATACAGAGTGAGCGAGGGAGGAAATAAAGCTTAAAAAAAAAAAAAAAAGAACGCTGCACCCAAGCCGAACGGTATCGACGTCTCCTGTCAACCTGCAAGCTACCTGCTCTGTCCTGACGAGACAGCAATAGATCGATATTCCCGAACACCCCGGCAGCCGACAGAACCCCCTACTACCCCTCTCTCTCTCTCTCTCTCTCCCCGCCGCGCACCATGTCGACCATCTACGCGTCCGGCGCGGCCTTCTTCACGCGCGGCTTCGACACGCAAATCGTGCGGGAGGACCTGATGAGCCAGAACGAGAGCCGGCAGCTGTCCGCGCTGCAGCAGGTCGTCGCGTACATGACCGTCGGCAAGGACATGTCGTCCGTCTTCAACGAGGTGACGGCTGCTGACGAGCACGAACCGCGTCAACCTCAAGCGTCTCACGTACCTCTACCTGATGCACTACAGCCGCAGCCAGCCCGAGAAGGCGGTGCTGCAGGCGGGGACGTTTGTGAAGCACACGCTGCACGACTCCCCGCTGGTGCGCGGCGCGGCGCTGCGCGTCATGACGAGCCTTCCCATCTCCGTGATGGCCGACTTCCTCACCGCGCCGCTGCGCCGCTGCCTCGCGGACAGCCACCCCTACGTCCGCCGCGTCGCCGCGACCGGCGTGCTCAAGCAGTACGCCATTTCCCCCACCGTCTCCTACGAGAGCGGGCTCCTCGACGCGCTGCCCGACCGCTTTAGTGACGACAACGCCGCCGTCGCCGCGGCCGCCGTGCAGAGCGCCTGCGAGATCGTGCGCCGCGGGGGCCCCGAGTTCCTGCACGCCGGCGTCGTCGCGCACGAGGAGCACCTCGTCTCGCTGCTGCCGACCGCCAACGAGTGGGCGGCGCTGTCGCTCGCGGAGGGCATCGCGCTCGCCTTTGAGGAGCCGCCGCCGCCGGCCGCCTACAGGGACGCCGCGGCCGCAGAGGAGTACGTGGCGGCGCGCGAGCGCACGCTGCAGCGCGTGGTGCCGCTGCTGTGCCACGCCAACAGCGCCGTCGTGATGGCCGCGTGCAAGTGCCTGCTGCACTTTTTGCGCGCCATCGCCCCGCGCGGCCGCGGCGGCGAGGGCAAGGAGAGGCCCGCGCCGCCGACGCGGGCGGCTCGCTGGTGCTGCGGCCGGCGGAGCGGGAGCGCCTGAGCGGCCGCTACGGGCAGATGGTCGCGCGCGTGCTCGTCGGCTTCGTGGAGGCGCCGCGTCACGAGATGCGCTACGTCGGGCTGCGCGGCACGCTGCTGCTGCTGGTGACTGGCGCGCCGCAGCAGGAGGCGCTGGCGGCCCTGCTGCGGCCGCACCTCAGCGCCTACCTCATCCAGTACGACGACCCCGTGTACGTGAAGCTGGTGAAGCTGGACATTCTCGTGGCGGTCGCGGACGGCGGCTGCGGGGCGCGCGTGCTGGGGGAGCTGATGGTGCACGCGACGGACGCCGACGCGGAGGTGGTGCGGCACAGCATCCGGGCGGTCGGGGCGCTGGCGGCGAAGCTGCCGGCCTGCGCGCCGCAGTGCGTGCGGCAGCTGGAGGTGCTGCTCAACACCCGCGTGCCGTCGATTGTCGAGGAGACGGCCGTCGTCGTGCAGCGGCTGCTGCGGCGCTACCGCGACCAGTTCCTCGACGTCATCCCGACGCTCTGCGGCGCGCGCACCGTCGTCGCGACCCCCGAGGCGATGGCGGCCGTCGCGTGGGTCGTCGGCGAGCACGGCGCCCGCATGTCCCCCGACGCGCTCGCCGAGTACCGCGACTTCTACACCGAGGAGTTCCCGCGCCTCCCGCTGCCGGTGCAGCTCGCCGCCCTCACCGCCGTCGCCAAGATGTACGTGCGCGGCGCCCCGGAGCGCGCGGAGGGCGACAACCTCGCGGCGCTGGAGCGCGTGCTGACGCTGTGCATGGACTCAACGCGGCCGGACCTGCGCGACCGCGCCACCTTCTACTGGCGCCTCGCCGTCGCCGACCCCGCCGCCGCCCGCCGCGTGCTCTCCGCCGACGCCGGCGCGGAGCCGTCGCGGCCGCAGCAGCAGCCGCAGCAGCGCGGGCAGCAGCTGGAGCGCGCGCTGGGGCACAGCGCGGTGCGGGAGCTCGGGACGCTGGTGGGCACGCTGCACGCGCCGCTGTCGCACATCCTGGCCGAGGACGACGACGCCGACGCGATGATGCGCGGCGACAGCTCCTCCTCCTCCTCCTCCGACGCGGACGCGGACGCGGACGGCGACGCGGACAGCCAGGACGGCGGCGGCGGCTCCTTCCCCACGCACGACCCGCTCTCGGGCAAGGGCGACGACGATGACGGCGAAGAAGAAGAAGGCGGCTACGGCGCCGCCGCCGCGCGCGCGCCGCCGCCAACAACATCAACAACAGCAGCACCACTGCCGCCGGCGCCTCTCCCATGGCGTCTGCGTCGGCGTCAAGCGAGGAGTTTACGCGCGTGCTGGACGCGGCGGCCGGCAGCGGCGTGCAGATCAGCATGCGGTGGTCGCAGCTAGGGACGAAGCTGGTGCTCACGTGCCGCTTCGAGCTGCTGCGCGGCGACGACTACGTGCGTCACGCGCGCGTCGCGACGCTGCAGATCAACGCCAACATGTTCGCGCTCGGCATCCGGCAGGTGTTCCCCGCGCTGAGCCTCGACCCCGCCGACCGGCCCGCGGAGGTGGCGCTGGTGGTCGCGTGCAACAACCGCGTGCGGCCGACGCCGCGCCTCGAGTGCGCCGTGGAGATGTCTCCCGTCGGCGTGCGCTATTTGGTCGCGCCGCCGATCCCCCCGCCGCTCGCGCTGCTGCCCAGCGTCGCCGCGCCCGACCCCCGCGCCTTCGCTGAGCGGCTGCGCGCGATGCCGGGGCCGCCGGCGTGGGTGATGCCGCCGCTGCCGGCCCCCGTCGTCTGCCAGCCGCAGCGCCTGCTGCCCAACGCGCTGCGCGTGCACTGCCTGCGCCTCGTGTACCGCAAGGAAGTTCCCGCCGCCGGCGTGACCGGCGTCTTTATACAGGCCGAGACCATCGCCCGGCAGCCGCTCCTCTTCGAGATGACCCTCCGCGGCGACACCGTCGTACGCCTCAGCGTGCACTGCGCCTCCGCCCCCGTCGCCGCCTTCTTCGGGCAGTACCTGCTGCGCTACGTCAGCGGCTGCGAGGAGCTCTGCAGCGCCCCGGCGCCGCCCCGCCGTCCTTCCTCGGCGTCCCGGGGCCGCTGCCACCGGCGCCGGCCCCGCCGGGCACCACCGGCGCGAGTACTCATGGGAACAGCGATAATCTGTTTGTGGGCGTCTCCGCCGCGTGAGTAGGGGAGAGGGGAAAGTTGAAGGAGGGGGAAAAACACAACAGCAGCAACACACCACTAACAACAACAACAACAGCACACAGTAGTCTTCCATATTTTTCCTTACGTAATTTAATTATTCTAATTTGCTGATCCATTCTCCCCCCCCTCCTCTCTGTCCCTTTTGCGTTTGCTTTTGCTTATCTTTCTTGTGTTCTTCTTCTTCTTCTTCTTTCGCATTGCACTGTTGCTTTTCCCCTCTCTCCAAAGTCTTATACGGTTATATATGGAATTAACCCCTTTTCTTCATGTGTTGCTTACTGTACTTTGCCATCATTTTTCCTTATCTTGGACTTGTTCCCCTACCGCATCTTTTCTTTTTGCTTAACTCTCTTTGACTTTTTTTTTTTCCCCTTTGCAAACATATCGACGAAGGAAAGAGAGTACCTCTGCCTTTCAATTATATTCGTCATCATGTTCAAAGAGGAAAATCAAACAAACAAACAAACAAGCAAACACCCATATCTCCTCACTCCCACACTTGGGAGTTTCAAAAAATGAAAAAAAAGTATGGGAAAACAGTCATATTTTGTCGAATCCAAACATACTATACAGATATGTGTCTCTCTGCATTCGCGTTCATCTGCTCACTCAGCACTGTTCGCGACGGGTGTGAGTAAGAGTTTAAAAAAGCAGTAGCACAGAATAAGCAACGACTAGACCTGTATTGTGATTTGATAACTTGAATATTAATTTGCAGGGAGGCAATTATCATACTAACGAAGCAATACTTCAGCATCTGCTTGCATTTTACTTTGTCCCCCCCCCCCACTTTACAAGTGGAGCGAGACACAGTCTAAAATGCACTTTTCCTCTTTCTTTATCTTTCTTTATACTTCATCTCTCCACAATTACACTCCACCTCCACCACCACCACTACCACCACCACTACCATTCACTATTATCATTGCCTTTTACTCTCCCTTCCTGTAAGATTTTACCGCTCTTATTATCTATTCAACCACCCTCAAAGCTATCCTTTTTTTTTGTTTTTCTCAACCTCGTGTTTTTTAATTTCTAATTTTTTTTTCCCCCAAACCGCTTCCTTCTCTCCTATCAAAAGTAACCCCACAACGCTTTCCCCCTTTTTCTTGTTTTTATTTCAGTAATTTTTTTCAAAAACGAAAAAAAAAACAGAATTAATAAACTTTCGAAACAGTAATCTCCCTCAAATAATTCCATCAAAAGAAAAAAGAATTAAACAGATACAAATTTCGTTAGTTTTTTTAAATTCTATTACTTCCCCTCACTGTACTTTTTTGTGCTTCTGAAAAAAAATATATATTTTAAACTCTCAAAAACAAGTATTTCATATTTATAACTAAATATAAAATACTTAAAAAATCAAAAAAGAAAAATATCAGTAAACATACAAACTGCAACAACAAAAAACCTTTACATTTTTTCTTGTTTCTTTCCTAATAGCTGATTTTCATCAAAAAAATAAAAAGAAAACCAGTAATATATTCTCAATTTCCACCCTTCCAAAACAACACCCACCCACCCACCCACCCACACACACACACACTTATCTTTCTTCCGCTCTCAACACCATCACCATGGCGTCTCTCTCCCCCAGCGGCAAGCACGTCTACTACTTCGGCGGCAAGAAGGCCGACGGCGACCGCAGCATGAAGATGCTGCTCGGCGGCAAAGGCGCGAACCTTGCCGAGATGATCAACATCGGCATCCCGGTGCCGCCCGGCTTCACCATCACGACCGAGGTGTGCGCCGAGTACCAGAAGACCAAGGAGATCCCCTCCTTTGTCATCCCGCAGATCAAGCAGAACCTCGCGCGCGTGGAGGCGGAGATGGGCAAGAAGTTCGGCGACGCCGCCAACCCGCTGCTCTTCTCCGTGCGCTCCGGCGCCGCCGCGTCGATGCCCGGCATGATGGACACCGTGCTCAACCTCGGCCTCACCAAGGCGATCGTCGAGGCGTGGGTCGCCCGCACCCCCGAGGCCGCCCGCTTCGTCTACGACTCCTACCGCCGCTTCATCACCATGTACGCGGACATCGTCATGCGCGTCGGCCGCGAGGACTTTGAGGAGGCCATCGGCGCGCTCAAGAAGAAGCGCGGCACCAAGTTCGACTCGGACCTCACCGCCGATGACCTCAAGGGCCTCATGCACGAGTACCTCGAGCTCTACCAGAAGAAGACCGGCCACGCCTTCCCGCAGGACCCGTGGGAGCAGCTGCTCGCGGCCGTGCGCGCCGTGTTTCGCAGCTGGGGCAACCCGCGCGCGAACATGTACCGCCGCCTCAACCACATCACCGGCCTCATCGGCACCGCCGTCAACGTGCAGGCGATGGTCTTCGGCAACATCAACGACAAGTCGGCCACCGGCGTCGCCTTCTCCCGCAACCCCTCCACCGGCCAGAACTACTTCTACGGCGAGTACCTTGTCAACGCGCAGGGCGAGGACGTCGTCGCCGGCATCCGCACGCCGCAGCAGATCGGCCGCGAGCTCTCGCTGGCGTGGGCCAAGGAGCACGGCGTCTCCGAGGAGGAGCGCGCGCAGCGGTACCCGTCGATGGAGGAGGCGATGCCGCAGAACTACAAGCTGCTGTGCGACATTCGCCAGAAGCTCGAGAACCACTACCGCGACATGCAGGACATTGAGTTCACCGTCGAGAACGGCCGCCTGTGGATGCTGCAGTGCCGCGTCGGCAAGCGCACCATCCAGGCCGCGCTGCGCATCGCCATCGACATGGTGAAGGAGGGCATGATCACGCAGGAGGAGGCGGTGCTGCGCATCGACCCGTACCAGGTCGACCACCTGCTGCACCCCACCATCGAGGACGCCGTGTCGAAGAAGTCGAAGCCGATCGGCCGCGGCCTCGCCGCCAGCCCCGGCGCCGCCGTCGGCGAGGTCGTCTTCTCCGCCGACGCGGCCGAGAAGGCGGCCAAGGCCGGCAAGAAGGTCATCATGGTGCGCCTCGCGACGTCCCCCGAGGACCTGAAAGGCATGCACGCCGCGCAGGGCATCCTCACCGCGCGCGGCGGCATGACGTCGCACGCGGCCGTGGTCGCGCGCGGCATGGGCAAGTGCTGCGTCAGCGGCTGCGGCGACCTCGAGCTCACCGCCGGCGCCTTCCGCATCCGCGATCAGGTGGTGCGCGAGGGGGAGACCATCACGCTGGACGGCTCGCGCGGCCTCATCTACAAGGGCGCGCTGCCGCTGCGCGAGGCCAGCCTCGAGGGCGACTTCCAGACCATCATCGAGTGGTGCAAGCAGGCGAAGCGCCTCAGCGTGCGCGCCAACGCCGACACCCCCGGCGACGCGACGCGCGCGGCCGCCTTTGGCGCGGAGGGCGTCGGCCTCTGCCGCACGGAGCACATGTTCTTTGAGGGCACCCGCATCGACGCGATCCGCGAGATGATCCTCGCGACGACGCTCGAGGGCCGCGAGAAGGCGCTGGCGAAGCTGCTGCCGATGCAGCGCGGCGACTTTGTCGGCCTCTTCCAGGCGATGAAGGGCCGCCCGGTGACGATCCGCCTGCTGGACCCGCCGCTGCACGAGTTTGTCCCGCAGGACGCGCGCGCGCAGAAGGATCTCGCCAAGAAGCTCGGCGTGTCGGAGGAGCTGGTGCGCCAGCGCGTCAAGGCGCTGCACGAGGTGAACCCGATGCTGGGCCTGCGCGGCTGCCGCCTCGGCCTCGCGTACCCTGAGATCTACAACATGCAGGTGCGCGCCATCATGGAGGCGGCGGTCGAGGTGACCAAGGGCGGCCTGCGCGTCGTGCCGGAGATCATGATCCCGCTCGTCGGCCGCAAGGCGGAGCTGTCCATCACCCGCAAGAACGCCGAGGAGACCGCCGCGGCGGTGCTCAAGGCGGCCAACGTCAGCGGCGGCATCGACTACCACATCGGCACCATGATCGAGGTGCCGCGCGCGGCCCTCACCGCCGACGAGATCGCCACCGAGGCCGACTTCTTCTCCTTCGGCACCAACGACCTCACGCAGATGGGCTGCGGCTTCTCGCGCGACGACGCCGGCTCTTTCCTGCCGCTCTACGGCGAGCTCGGCATCTACAACCGCGACCCGTTTCAGTCGCTCGATCAGGAGGGCGTCGGTCTGCTCGTGCGCATGGCGGTCGCCAAGGGCCGCAAGGTGAAGCCGAACCTCAAGCTCGGCATCTGCGGCGAGCACGGCGGCGACCCCAACACCGTCGAGTTCTGCCACAACGTCGGTCTCAACTACGTGAGCTGCTCCCCTTTCCGCGTCCCGATCGCCATCGTCGCCGCCGCCCACGCCGCCATCAAGGCCAAGGCGAAGCCGGCCGGCAAGCAGACCGCCAGCAAGATCTGAGCTGTGTGTGGGGAAAGGAAAAAACAAAAACCACACACACACACTTCCGAACTTGTTTTTGAGTTATTAATAGGCCACATTTCTTTGGCGCCATCCCGTTCCGTCCTTTTCATTTTCTTTTCTTCTCTTGGTTGAACAAAACAAAAATAATAATAATAGTAAAAGAGCATCCGGTAATTAACATCGAAGTCAATAAATCAGGCAAAGCAGAAGAGGAAAACGGAGAGGAACCTCTACCCTTTTCCCTTCTTCGCTGATTCACACTTCACTCACATATATATATATAACACGTTCTTGCGTGGTAGCGTTCACCGCGAGATATTTCTCTTCCTTTCCCTTCTCCCCTTATTTTTCCTTTCATGATTTCTTCTTTTCACAGTAATATACACATTTTTCTTTTCTGTCCCCCCCCACTTTCGTTGAGAGCTGAAAAAACAAATGTTGATAAGGGAAGGCTATCCAATGAAAAATAATAACAAAAAAGAAAGGCACTGAAAGAAGTGTAGACGCATGAATTAAGGAAGACGACGGGCGACACACATCTAGTATGACTGTGCCGCTCCCTTTTGTGCTTCTCATAAACTGTTCACTCACCTTCTGCTCTCACACACACACCGGATGCTTTGTCTTTCTTTTCTTCATCATTTGAAAAAGTAATTCGGTGTTCTTCTTTCCTCTTGTTTTACAGCTGCAACTTGTTGACCTTCTGTCTCCTTTTGTTTTGCTAAGGCAATTGTAAATGAGTAACAGAACACGCACGCTAATAAACGAGTAAAACAAAAAACAAAAACGAAACGACTTTTTTTTTGTTGTTCTTCATTGCTCCCTCCTTATCTGTTCATTTATGATGTGTTATCTTTTTTCTTATTATTATGGATTATATCTAAAAAAAAAAAGCAGCAGAAGAGGTTCCGTTAACTCATGCAGCGTGACACACTTTTTTTATTGTTGCTGCGCTGTTTTTCTTGCCGAGCTGAATCGTTGGCGGTTATTTGCACGGAGGTGAGAAAACAAAAAGAAGAAGAGGAACAACCCCATTAGAATAATGGGTTGTTGTTTTTCCAAGCGAATTTTGCCTTTTCGGCTGTCAAAAATCGATGAATAACTGTCCACACGTATCTTTCCCTCTCTGTGTGCGTGTGGCCGAGAACTTGTGAATGCAGATATCTTGTAGCTACGTCTTCTCTCTTTGTATCCTCTGCCTCCCTCTCTCTTCCTTTCTCCTACTTCTCTATACACATTCACACACTACTTATGATTAGGATGCATTATCGTGTACTTCAATTTTAGTCCCGTTTAACGAAGGCGTTCTTTTTTTATTCCCTTCACGACTTCTCACCTTTGTTTCTTCTGTTTCTTCATCTTATTTATTCTTTTCATTTTTTCATTTTTGATTTCCCTACATATTTCTCCTCTAGCCTGCTCTTTTCGTTTGCTACTATTGTATCTGTACCTATTTGCTCATCCCCTCCCGTCCTCTCTCTCATTTACGACTGTACTGTCTTCGAAAAAAAAAAAGGCTGTACTATTTTCCTCTTACTTTTTGCTTTTTATTTTAAATTTCAGTCTCGTTATTGTTTATTGACTCCGTCCCCCGTCCCTCTCTCACACCTCACACACTTGTGTTATTTTTTCGGCTCTTTTTCCTTTTCTTTTTGCACCTCTTTTCAATTTGTTTCTGTTCAACAACCTGAAAAGTGAGAAACGAAAAGAGAAGGAAATAAAGAAAGTTGAAAAAGAAGCATATATACGTACTTATCTACTTTTTGAAGTGCTTATACAAAGTAAGGAAGAAACATCTTCCTGATTATCGCCAAGGAAGGAACAGCAACAGCAACAACAACAACTACAACGTCGCAGTTGATCAGTCTCTTCACCCAAAATAGTTCCGCTACCCGTCTCCCAGCCTCCCCCCACATGCCTGTGCAGTTTGCAGATAGCTCTAACGCTGCCAGCGGCGGAAGCGGCGGCGACGCGCCTCACACACCGTCGATGCTCTTCCTGACGCAGAATATCGGCGGCCTCGCCGACACCCCCAACACCACCGCCTCCTCCTTCGCCTCCCCCTCCCCTCTTCCTCCTCCCCCTTGTGCGACCCCCCTCTGACGGAGGAGGCGAAGACGCGTGTGGAGGAGTTTGTGTGCTCGTTGCGCGAGTGGGTGCACAAGGCGGCCTACTACCAGCGCGAGCGCCGCGTGGGCCGCGCGGAGGGGGCGCCGTGGGAGGCGGAGGCGGCCGGCGCGGCGGCGGCGCTGCGCGGCTACACCCTCGCCAGCCGCCCTCCGCAGCTCGACGTCATTGTGCTGCACCTGCAGGAGGTGGGCGGCAAGCGGCGCTGGCCCGCCTTCAGCGCCTATTTGGACGCGGCGCTGCGGGAGCGGCTGCTGCCCGAGTGCGGGTGGTGCAGCGGCCTGCTGATGGACGACGGCGCCGGCGGCGACGCGGTCGTCAGCGCCACCACTATCGGCAGCGGCGGCGGCGGCAACAACGCCTCGTCCGCCGGCGTGGCCAGCGGCGGGGGCGCCCCTCCGTCTGCCCACCGCTTCACCGCCGTCGCGACGTTCATTGTGCTGTCGCCGCGCGTGTGTCCGATCGCCAGCGTCCTCTCCCTCCCGCAGCGCGCGTACGTGAGCGTGCTGGACGACCCCCGCACGTACGGCGCCTCGCCGCGCAACATCTACCACGCCGCCAAGTTCAGCGCCGCCGGCAAGTCGCGGAAAGGTTTCGTGCTGGTGTCGCTGCGCCTCGGCACGGCGGTCGTCAACGTGTGCAACGTGCATCTGTACCACGACGAGGATAACGTCATCGCGCTCGACGCGGCCAGCGCCGACACGTACGCCGCCCGCCGCCGCGACGCTCTTCTCGAGACGCTCGCCGAGTGCGCCGCCGCGCTGCCCTCCCTCACCACCGACGCGCTGCTTGTCTTTGGGGACTACAACGTGCGCATGCACGGCGCGAACCTGTCGGCGGAGCTGCGGGCCTCGCACGGCGTGGCGCTGCAGCCGACGCGCAAAGACCTCAACGCGGCCGCCGGCATGTGGGGCCTCTTCACGCGCCCGGCGCTCGTGCAGCAGTGGCGCCGCCGCTTCGACCACGAGCCCGCCGCCCTCATGGCCGCCGTCGCCGCGCAGGACCTCGGCCCTGGCGGCGGCGGCCTCGCACTCGCGGAGCTGCCGGTGCGCTTTCCCCCGACGTACTCCCGCCTGCCCGTCGGCCTCGGCGCCGTGCGGGACGCGCGCAGCGACGCGTTTGCGGCCGCAGAGGGGGGCGGCGGCGCCCCTGAGAATGAGGAGGAGGCGGAGGCGGAGGAGGAAGAGACGTACGGCGAGGGCGTGGCGCTGGTGTCGCGGCGCTCGCGGCCGTATCAGACGTCGCGCGTGCCCGCGTGGTGCGACCGCGTCTGGTTCAACCCCGCCGCCCTCGAACTGCTCGCCGGCGGCCGCGGGGCGCCGCCACCCGCTGACGGCAGCGCTAGCGCGGCGAATAGCGGTGGTGGTGGTGTCTATAATGATACCAGCGGCGGGGGCGAGGAAAACAAGCGGCTGCGCGCGCTACTGCAGCAGACGGGGCTTCCGCAGCCGGCGCCGGCGTGTTTGTACGAGTCTACCGTTCTCGCCTACACAGACCACGACGCTGTCTTCTTGCTGGTGTAGGAACGTTTTGAAGAAAGTGGAAGTGAGGGAGGGGAGAGAGACAGAGAGAGAGAGAGAGAGCGGGGAAAAAAAGGGAGGGCAGAAGAGTACATGTATGTGCGTATATACATCGGCAGTTAGAGAGGTAGAGGTAGCGAGGGAGGAGGTGAAAAGGAGATGGCGAACAAGGACGAGAGGCCCCCTTGAGCCACGTCCTTCCTTTCTCCTTTCGGTTTCTTCTCCCTCCCCCCCTCCCTCAAAAAAAGGGTGTTTTCTCTTCTTCTTTCACCCCACTGCTCCCTCACCTCGAGGTGAAATCAGGAAAAAAAAGGTGGAGAAGAGAGACGTGTCAGCTTCTCAAGTCAATCCACTGTTGATTCCCCTTCGCTTCTTAACTTCTTGTCATCGGAAGCGGTGAATTGATTCACTTCGCTTAAAAACAAACAACAATAACAACAACATGTATGCTCATGTATCGCATCACAGCATTGTACAAGGTAGAAGCAAGTGGCCTCTTTCGTACTCTTTTGTTTTTCTCATCTATCATTTGTATTTGGATTTGCATATCTCCTTTTTTTTTTTTTTCGTCCACCCATTCTTTTCCGTTTCTTGACAACCCTCCTTGCTCTTATGCTTTTCTCGTCACACTAAATTTTCTGTTGCCTTGATGCTTCTTTGCTTTATTTACCAGTGCTTGTTTCGAATAAAAAATAATGATAGTACAAAAAGAATAAAGTCAACAAAAGGTTTGAAGAAGACGAACTCAGTTTCGTCTCTCGTGCCCATGCTGCTCTAAAGCATCTCGTAAACGTCTCAAGTTATTCCTGTGAATGCCACATGATGATAGTTTATTATTATTATGCGCTTCTCTCTTCTTGCTGCTTCACTGCCACTCATGTTATCGCCATTCTCTTTCTCTCTCCCTCTCTCTCCCTCTCTCTCCCTCTATCTCTTTCGCCCTCCTTTTTTTTTTCTTGGACTCAAAAAATAGCCTTAGCGGTTTCTTGTGGTACAGTTTTTCTTTCCCCCCCCCTGTAGTATTCCCCCCACTGTTCGTCTGTTTTTTTTTTAAACGGCATTTCTTGTCTTTTCCCTTTCATTTTTCGTCGCATACTTTCTTTTCAAAGCTAAAGAACGGTGCAATAGGCTTTTGACAACAACAACAGCAACAGCCGCAGAAAGAAAGGGATTGTGTCGAAGAAACGCTAACAACAACAACAATAACAAAAAACGCACGGAAAAATAATAACAGAACACCACATATAGAAAGAACGCTGAAGGAAACACAGAAGCAGACAAGAGAGAAACAGAAAAGAAAGGGAGTGGAGCTTACCTTCAGATAATTCATCTGTCGTAGTATCACAGGGTGGAAAAAGTTAGGCATTTTTTTTTTTAAAGAGCCTTTTCCTTCTCTAAATTTTGTTTCGTTTTCATAATTTAGAGGAGTCGCGTCATACATTTGATTCTTCTATATTTTCCCCCCTTTTCCCACTCCCTCCCCTTATATTTCTCCCTTCTCCGCCTTCTTAACCACTTATCTTTTCTTCTCTTCTTTTTGTTTTCCTTCCTCTATTCGCCTTTCCACTGGCACTTCATTCATCTTTGCTGCTTTCGTTTCCACTATTGTTATTATACACATTTATAAAGAAACATTCATTTCAGTGTTCGTTGCGCTGTTTTGGTTTTCAAGTAGTTGCATCTTCTTCTCTAAACTTCTTTTATTATTATTCTATTTTCCTGCTCGCGCTGAATTTTGTAAGATTTTTTTTTTTCCCCTTTTGCTTTGCCACTTCAGCCTGCTGTTGCACTTTGCCCTTTTCGTCTGGAATTGTGTCTTTCCGCATCTCATTTTTCCATCACTTCCTGCTGTCTCACGTTTTTTTTTCTCTCTGTTTTCTTTTTTTTTTGTTCCAACGTGCAGACTCTGGGCACTGCTTCCTCCTTCTTTTCCTTTTCTTTTCTATTTTGTTTTCTCTAGGCTGCAATGAACAACAGCTCTCCCCCGTTTAGAGCGACTTCCTCTGCCGTTAGCGGCGGCTCTGCGAGCCCGGCGGAGACGGACGTCTCGCCCTCATCTCACCCCACATCGTCGTACCAGACGCAACAGCAGCAACAACAGCAGCAGCAACAGCAGCAACAGCAGCAACAGGGTTCTGCGGTGTGGCCGCGCACGCTGGCGGACCTGCGGAGAGAGATGGCGATGCACGCGCCAGTCTCACCGCTGATGGAACGCATCAGCCCCTACGGCGGCGGCGACTACCCTACTACTGCTGCTGCTCCTGGCGGCGGCGGCGGTGGCGGTGGCGACGTCTCAAACAATGGTTCTTTTGGACACACAACGAACAACATTAACAACAACAACAATAACAATAATATAAGCGGCGGCGGCAAGTGTGCGGTCGGCGGCGGTCGGGGTGGAGGGCCTGGCGCCGCGATGGGCTTAAATGGAGGCGGCTTTTTCCCCTTGTCGGCCAACAACAGTGCCCACAACAACAACAATATAATAATACAGTTAACAGCAGTTACAACAACAACAACAACAACACCGTTCATTCCAGCGTGGTCAACAACAGCCTGCTGCAGGGCGGGAGTATCATGAGCCCCAACAACCACAGTATGCCCTACATGGGCACGTACAACAGCAACACCGCCAACAGCAGCGTCATGCGGGACGACATTGAGCCCGCGGAGGTGCCCGCCGCCCCCGCCTCCGCCAACCCGCGCACGGGGCGCAGCGTCACCTTCGGCAGTGCCGCCAGCAACCATAATAATAATAGCCACCGCAGCAGCCCGGGTGAGCAGCCGTTTCCCTACCACCACCACCACAGCAGCAGCAATAGCAACTATCTGATGCAAGCCGCCGCCGCCGCCGCCGCCGCTTCCGCTTCCGCCCCAACCTCCTACACCGCGCGCGGCAGCGGTCCCGCCCCGGCGCCGCCGCCGCTCTCTGCTCAAGCCTTTCACGCGCCTGGCAGCGGCGGTGGCGGCAGCAACAGTAGCAACAACAACAACAACAACAATGGCAGCGTCGGAAGCACCATGACGAGTAACGTGCCAAGGGCAGGCCTTGTGCCGTCGCCGCTCGCCCAGGACAACGCCTCCAGCGACAGCGGCGCGGGGCCGCTGCCGGGCGCGATGGTCACGTCCCCCACGCAGAGCAGTGCCTACGGACGCAGCGGCAACAACAGCGCCGTCGGCAGCTTTGTGTTCGAGCGCGGCGGCCTCGGGGGCCTCGGCGGCGCGTCTGCGCCGACAGCGGAGGAGGAGCTGGAGGAGAGCCCGCAGCTGGAAAACCTGGAGGGCGGTGGCGGCGGCGGTGGCGTGGCGCCGTCCGTGGTGCGTCCCGGGAGAGGGGGCGGAGGCAACGGGCCTTACATGCACGGCCACACTCAGAGCAACAACTTCAGCAACAGCGCAAACAGCGGGCGCCCCGGGGCCCTGCAGGAGCGCAGCCCCGCGCAGTCCGCACTGCTTCGGCCCTCCTTTGGTGAGGAGGAGGGTAGGGGCAGCAACAGTCAAAACAGGCCCTACAACAACGTGTACGGCGCAGGTGAGGGAGCGGCGCGTCCGTACAGCAACGTAGACGCCAACGCCAACACCACCAGCGAGCAGGAGAGCAGCGAGGGGCATGGCGGCAGCGGGATGGACGGGCCGCTGCCGGACTCCACCTTCAGTAATCTGGGCGCCGTCGGCCTCATGACGATGCTCAAACACACGACGCGCAAGCTGCGCCAGCTGCACGCGCCGGGCGACTCCGCCTCCGCCTCGACCTCGGCCACGGGCGCGGGCCAAGGCGGCCCCTCGGGCACTTCCTCCTCCTCCACCGCCTTCCCCGGCGGCGGCGGCTCGCGGCCGGCCAGCAACAACAACACCACCGGCGGCAGCAATACTAATAACAATACGACCGGCGGCAGCGTTGGTTGGAGCACCACGACGACCAACTACCCCTCGAGGGCGGCGGCGGCGAACTCCTCGGCGGGGGGCGCCTACGGCTACGGCGCGGGCGGCGGCTATGCTGCCGGCGGGCAGCAGCGGGGCGGCGCGGGGGGCGCGGAGACGGCGGCGGCGGCGCTGCGCGCGGCTCAACTCGCGACCGGCGGCGTCGGGCGCCACATGGACGAGCACACGCACCTCAACAACACCGTCATGCGCGCGCACCGCGTGCCGAGCACCCTCGCCTACCTGCGCAGCCCGCGCGGGACCGGCGGAATGAACGCCTCCGTGTCGACCGGCGGGCTGCCGGGGTACGGGCTGCCGACCGGCGCCGGCGGCCGCGGTATCCTGTCCTCCCCCGGGGCCAGCGCGCTGCTGCTGTCGCCGACCGCCAGCGAGCAGGGCGGCAACGCGTCCGCCAGCATCCGCGGCGTCGGCGGCGCCGCCATCCCCCCGGCGCCGCCCAACACCGTGCAGCAGCCGCAGCCGCAGCCCTCGGCGTCCGGCGCCGCCAGCCCCAGCGAGAAGTGGATCATGCAGCGCAAGCGCAGCGCCCGCATGGCCCGCGAGAGCGCCGCCGCCGCGGCCACCACCGCCACCGCCACCGGCACCACTACCGGCACCGGCGGCGCAGCGCAGACCCCGCAGTTCTCCGCCATGCCCAACAAGGAGCGCTTCGCCGGCGCGCGCGGCGTGGTGGACGTGCTGTCGCCCGTGGAGGGCTCTCTTGTCGGCAACGTCATCTACCCCACCTCCGTCTCCTCCCAGTCGCTCACGTCACCGGTGTCGTCCCCGGGCAGCGCTGGCGGCGCGGCGGCGGCGGCGGCGGCGGCGGCGCGCGTGCAGCGGTCTCAGACGACGACGGACGCCGAGTGGCGGCAGAGACAGCAGCAGGCGGCGGCGGCAGCTGCAGCGGCGGCGGCGGCGGCGACTCCGATCGACCGTATCCAGACCGCCCTCGCGCGGGCATTACCGCCGCTGTGCACCACCAACGTCTTTGCGCTGTTTGGGATGCTGGAGCGCGCCTCGCGCTTTGACGAGCTGCGCGCGCTGAACCGCCAGAGCTCGCACGTGCGCACCTTCCTCTCCGACGTCACACAGGCGCTGCGCCGCATGAGCCAGCTGCAGTGCCCCCCGGAGGCCCTCCGCGCGCACCTGCTGCTGATGCACGTGGTCACCGACGGGCTAACAGCAGCAGCGGCGGCGGCGGCGGGGGCGGCAGGCGGGACGCGCAGGCCGCGGCGAGCATCGCGCGCGTCGGCGAGGAGTTCTACAGCGACCCCCTCAACGCGTGGCCGCTGCACGTGCTGTACCTCACCGCCTGCTTCTACGCCACGACGGTGCGCAACGGCTACGAGCAGCTCGTCAGCGCCATCCGCGAGGGCAGCGGCGGCCTCGCGACGACCGGCAAAGGGCTGTTCGCGGCGCTCGCGGTCGCCATGGCGCCGACGGCAGCGGACCTCGCGCCCGCGACGGCGCGCATGTACCTTGCGGCGCTCTACGTCGGCGTGTGCATGCGCCAGAGCCGCGACGCGATCGAGGAGGAGCAGGCGGTGCGCTCCCTCTCGCGCCGGCAGTTCTCTCTGCTGCTTGTCAACATACCCGTCTTCACCCTCAAGCAGCTCGTCGCCTTTGTCAACCGCGGCGGCGGCAGCAGGGGCGGCGCGCAAGAGCGGCGGCGGCTCCCACACCGCGCAGCAGCCGCAGCAGCAGCCGCGGCAGCGCGTGCGGCCCATCGCGATGATCGAGGTGAGCCGCGTCATCAGTAGCCGCTCCGCCGTGCTGACCGGCCACCCGGTGGACTTGATGCGCCTGGACGTGCTACTGACGCGCTACGCCGACTTCAACGGCGTCAAGATCCACAAGGACTATCTGCCCGCGACGGCGCCGGAGAACAGCGAGTTCTACAACAAGCGCATGCCGTACGACGTGCTGGCGTACTGGGACTCGATCGGGCTGTGCTTCGACCCCGCCGACCTGCACCTGAGCGTCTTCTCGCCTGTCGACGGGGAGCTGTGGAGCGCCGAGACGCTGCCGTCGGCGGGGACCTTCTCGCACCACGTCGCCGTCGCCGCGACGGCCGCGCGCCACGACCTGACCTACTCGCTGCAGCACATCAGCGACGGCGACGTGCTGCTCGACTTCTCGACCAACGCCCTCAACATCGGGCCGCTCATCGCCTGGACGAACAAGGAGATCACCATCCTCGCGGCCCCGGGCGACCGCCGCGAGGCCTCCGCGCTGCCGCCGCCGCGCCGCAGCCAGCAGGACACGGCCGTGCGCGGCACGCTCGCCAAGCTGGCCATCATCAACCAGGTGCTGCGGGAGGAGTGCGCCGCGCGCGAGGCCCCGGCGCCGGAGCGCCCGGTCGAGACCTTCACCACCTTCGCCGAGCTCGGCTTCCTCGCCCTCTTCGAGGGGGGCCACGCGGCGCAGGCGCAGCAGGCCGCCCTCGCCGCCGCCGCCGCGCGCTCCGGCGACAGCACCACCACCCCCTCCCCCGCCGCGGGCGCCGCCGGGGCCGCCGCTGCCACCGCCGCTGCCGGGACCTCCATGCTGTCCGTGTCGCTGTCCGCGGGGGCGAGCCCCGGGGCGGCCTCCCCCGCCGCCAGCAACTCCCCCGGCAGCGTCGCCGCCAGCGGACCGCTCGTGGTGCCCAGCGACGGCATATCATCCCCCACCGCTGGCAGCAATAACAACAACAACAACAACAGCAACAGCGCCACCAACGCGGCGGCGGCGGCGGCGGTCGGCGGTTTCTCGCGTCAGAACAGCATGCTGAGCCCGCTCGTGCCCGGCCAGGCCTCCTCCTCCGTCACCGGCAGTCCGCAGTCCGCGCGCCTCCCCGCACAGTCGCGGCGCCAGCCCTCCTTCAGCGCTGCCGCCGGGTCCGCCGTTGTCGGTGGCGGAGGCGGCGCCCACGCGCACGCCCGCACCACCAGCAACCTGCAGTTCCTCACCAGCATCACCGACGCGCCGCCCGACCCCTCGCCGCGCCGCCGCGCCGGCTTCAACAACAACAGCAACAACAACACCGGCCACCTGCACCACGCCAGCTCTCAGCGCCGTATCTCGCGCGCGGAGTTCTTCTCGGACCGCAAGGAGTACGTAACGAACCCGAACCCGACGTACGCGAACGTCGTCAACGTGTATCAGGTGTCGCCGCTGATCCGCTACTACGAGATGCTGTTTGGGTGCGTGCTGGGGCCGCACGCCATCTCCTTCATGGAGCGGCTGGCCGCCAAGACCGGCATCGACTTCCCCGTCTACGCGCTGCTCATCTGCCCCGACGTTTTTGCGCTGCTGGAGATGTGGGACGGCTTTGAGTTCATCGCCATGCACGGCGAGTGAGGGGGATGTAGGGTGGGTGGGTGGGTGGGTGAGTGAGTGTGTGCGCACACTGCCCACGCGGCTCCTCTTATCCTTTTTTCTTCTTGTTTTCCTGATCTGTGCATTGTTGGATCGCCATCTACTCTTTTGCTTTTTTTCTTCTTCTTCTCTGTTTCCTTCTCTGTTTCCTTCTCTCTCTCTCTTTCTATATATATGTCTTTGCCTTCTTGTATTGTAATATTTTCCCTCTTTGCTTTATCGAATCTACTATCTTTTTCTTCTCTCTGTCTCTCTTCCCTGTCTTTTTTCCTTTTATTGCTGTAAAAGTAAAGAGCCTCATTTTGCTTGCTTTTTGCGATTGCCGTCGCGTCGTGCTCCGTAATGAACGAATTGATTATTATTGTGTTTCGTTCAAATTGATGTTATCCTTCCTCCCTCCTTTTCCCGTTTCAAGTGCGGTATACAACATGTAAACCGTTTCTCTGGATGCTTTCTCCACCATCTCTACGTACTCTCTTTGTACTCTTCTCTGCATTTTCTCAAAGTGAATTAGTTATTTCCCAACTCTTCTAGTAGTAGCCACTTTTCGCCCTCCATATTCGCGCATCTAGTTTACGTCGTATTCTTAGAAAAAAAGAAAAAAAAGTTAACGTCAACTTACCCACACAAGCTCTCCTTGTCACTACCGCACACGACACCAATGTCCAAGAGCCTCGCTGTCGTCTCCGCCGGCGCCGCGCCGTCGCTGCTGCAGGCCGCCTCCGCCCTCCTCGCCAAGGCGGCCGCCGCCGTCAAGGCCGCCCCCGCCGCCGCCGTGCCCGCCAGCGGCGCCGCCGTTATTGTCGGCGCGGCCGGCCCCGCCGCCGGCGCCTTCTGCAGCGTCGTGGAGCCGCCGGCGAGCGCGGCCGCGCCGTACGCGGGCGTGAAGACGGCCGTCGTGCGCGCGATTCTGCCGCGCGACGGCATTATCCCGACGCGTGACGCGGTTGACGTGTTTCCCGCGAGCGGCATCGCGGCCGACGCGGAGCTGCAGGCGGCCAAGGAGCACTTTGCCAAGGCGGCGGCGGTGGCGGCGCAGCTGGCCAAGGCGCAGGGCGCGGGCCGCGTGACGCTCGTGACCAAGCAGGTGTCCAAGTACGCGAAGCTCAACGAGCTGTTCCTCGCGACCGCCAGCGAGGCCGCCGCGGCCGCCGGCGTCACCACTGAGGTGATCACCACCCAGCGCGCCGCCAACGACCTCGTCGCTTTTCCCGAGCGTCACGCGGTGGTGCTGCTCAACGACGACCCCATCGCGGAGAACATCCAGGCCGCCTACGCGGGCGTCCTCGGCGGCGTCCCGGCCGTCTACCACACCACCGCCGGCGGCAAGGCGCACGGCGGCCACAGCTACAAGTCCGTCGCCCTCGCCGTCGCGGCCGAGCTCAAGGGCCTTGGCCTCAGCGCTGAGGCGCAGAAGATTGAGGCCGCCGCCAACAAGGCCGACCCGCGTAAGATCGTCAGCGCGATCTAAAGGGGCGTGATAGTATATATACATATATATATGCGCGTATCTGAAGTATTAAAAAGAAAGAAGGAATAACCGAAGACACACACACACACACATACAGACGCAGAGAAAAAAGCACAAGGAAAGGAGTCGGTGAAGTTGGATAGACGAGTGTGAGTGCGTGTATTTTGCTCTCCGTTCGTCCCTCTTCGCGGCTTTGATTTTTTCCCTTTTCTTTTCTTTTTTTTTTTGTGTTTGTATGTGCTCTTTGGTTAGCTTTAAGTGAAGTTCCGTCTGAGGGTTTATGTGTGTTCGTTTTCTCAATTTACTCGAACCTTTTCTATTTGTAGCAAAACAAACAAAAAAAAAAATAAAACCAAAATAAAACAAAAACAAAACTACTTCTTTATCTCACCACATTTTAAAACCTAGCGATGATAAATTTCAGAAAGAAGGGAGGAGAAAATGAAACGTAAAGAAGAGAACATTGTAAGGAAGAAAAAAAGGTTGGAGGAAATGACAAGCACTGAGAAGAATGCAGGAGTTAAGGAGTATATTTTTCTTCTTCCTTTTGTTTGCTCCTCTTATCCTTTCATTTCCCATTCAATTTAGCTTTTCGTTCTCATCACTTGCTTTTTTTTTCTATTCTCTCTCCCGTTAACGTCTTTATTACCATTTCTGTTTCTCTCTCTTTCTCTCTCTCTATATATATATTTATCACACCATCGTTGACATCGCTTGCCTTCTCGCTTATCATTCAAGCATTTGAGATCCCTTACAAGAACAACACCAAGAACTCCAAAAAGAAAACAAAAACAAACTCCCATGATTGAGTAGTGTACGTTATATGAGTATGAGATGCCTCGCAAGTGACGTGTTTCCGTGTAAAGCCAACAACGGGGCACACGCGTTCGCGCGTATATATATGTATGTATGTATGTGTGTGTGTGTCGCCACCCACCCACATGCTTTTGTTTCTTTATCATTGCGATGTAGTAACAGGTACGTGCCGCTCTTCTGCCATTTACCTTCCTCTTCCTGGATGAATCAATAGTGAAGCGTTTCTCTTTAGCTTCCCATGCATTTTTGTGACATCCACTTCCTCAATAGTTGTTTTTTTCCCCTTTGGTTAACTCTCATCTCCAACCCTTCCCCCCCTCCTCCCCTTTACACTTTCCCTCTCCTCTCACTAGTTCCCTCCCTTTTCGATTTCCACTGTTTCTTTTTTTTTTTTTCTTCTCTGTCAACAGTCGCAAAGACAATCCTAAAGGGAGCGGCTCTTTTTTTCTATTTTTTTTTTGCTGTTGTTGGTTTGTACAGGCAACAGTTGTACCTTCCCCTCCTCGTATATTCCGTTCAAATTTCATCTTTTTCTTTTTGCTTTCCTTGTAGTTCTTCCCTCTCCCCCCTCATTTGTTCACATTCAAAAGTATTTACAGATAGCTTGTTTCCTCTCCTCTTACCTTGTATTTTCGTTTCTCTCTCTCAGAGCATCTCTGGCTTATTTACAGTTTTTTTTTCCCCCTAGTACTTTTCACATCAAGATAAAAAGAGTTGAAGAATAATAAGAGAACAAAAACAGCAGAACAAAGAAATCCCCAAGAGTCCGAACTAGATTCTCAACGGTGGTATAAATATTCTCTCTCTTTTTTCTTCTTCCCCTTTCCTCTTCCTTTCCCCTTCATTTATCATTCTCTCTTACAATTATCTCCGAATTTGTGCTTCGTAAGCAAGTGCATCGACAGGGAAAAAGATCAACCAGGCTCAGTCCGTTTATTATTATTATTATTATTATTATTTACTTTTTTTTAAAAATATCTCTGCTGTTTTTCTGAACTCTCAGCAGATTCGGAAAAAAAAAAAGGAAGCAACAAGAACGTGCGGGAGGAACATCAACAACAACAGCAAAAAAGTAAAATTAGACAAGTATTTAGTAGTGAGAGAGAAAAAAAAAAGTAAAAAAAAAAGAAAACAAATATAAAGGGAGTAGTGAAGGGTAGGGGTGCCACACGCTGTAACTTCTACCGTCCTCTTCTGGTGTCTCCGCGCGCATTATTTTTTTCCTTTTTTTTCCTTTTTTTCCTTTTTTCTTTTTCTTTTTCTTTTTTTTTTTTTTTGCTCGCCCTCCTGGTGCTGCCGCGGAAGGTATTTACTTAGCCTTCTGCACTTCTTTCTTTTCGCTCTTTCTCTTCTGCGCTTAGATTTTCGGTATTTATCTTATTTTTCCTTCTAGACTATAGCGCGTGAAAAAGTGTAGAATTCATAGTGCCCACTGAAAGAGAGTATATATATATATATTTATAATAGTATCTTAATACACATACAGTTATATTCCACACGCGCGCACACACTCTCTTTCTGTTTTTTTTTTCCCCGCATCCTTTCTTTGGCGTTCCTTTTCTTTTCTCGTACTTTCTCGTACTTCCTTCTTTTCTTCTCCCATCTCTTGCGCGTCTTCCCCCCCCCCTCATTTATTTCTTTTTTTTTTGTCACACCTCTCACCTTCGTCCAGAAGCCTTTAACGTACACTCAAACGTATACGAACTAATTCGAGGCTGGTAACAACAAGGAAGCAGAGGAAAGCAGAACGCAACAACTATAACACGCATCAAATTCACAGATTCTTCTCTCTCTCTCTCTCTCTCTCCTCTCTCTCTCTCTCTCTCTCTCTCTCTCCCCATTCTTTTGCCTGCGCAAGAAATATATCTATATACGAAAAATAACGACGACAGCGTCATACACACTACAATAATTGTATATATAGAACGTACCCCTAGTACTAGCGTAACACCGCAGAATCCAATCGGACAACGATACACTTCACGTTTAATTTTTCTTCTTTTTTTTTTTTGTCTTTCTATAGTTTTCGAACAACCGAACAACAACAAAAAAAATAATCCGAATAATATTGATAAAACACACACACACACACACACACACACAAAAAGGAAAACGAGCAAGTAAACAAAAAAAAGGGGAGGCTCATTTTATTCACTCACATTGTATCGTACGCGGTACGTTGTGTGCTCTTCTTTTGCTTATTAGCTCTTTTCTCTTTTGTTTCCTTCTCATCTCTCACCGTTCGAATTCACTTGTATCTAAAGACTTGTTCGTCTTTATTTTCCCCCTCCCCTCTTCCGACCCCATTCTATCTTTCGGTCTCTCCTCTACACAGATTTCCCCTCTCTTCTTTACAGACCTCTTTTTGTTTTTCCTTTTCTTTCTGTTTTCCCTCTTTCTCTTCCTTTGCTCATCTCTGTCTCTACTCTTGCTTTTGGCGTCTCTCTCTCTCTCTCTCTCTTTCATTTTTTTTTTTTCGTGCAAGAGAGAGTGAGATAGAGTGCTTCTTATGGCTGTGTGGGTTTTCTTTTAATAGTATAATTCAGACAACTGTACTGCGAGCACACGGCAAGCAGGGGCACAGAGCACAAGGAGGGAAGGAGACATTTATTCTTCTTCACAGTCTCTCTATTTTTTTTTTCTTTCTCTTCCTCTATCCCACAGCATTCTTTCAGTCTGGTAAAAAAAAAGTAACTACAAAATACTTCGCTCAATTGACGTTCAACTGTATTCTTTTTGTTATTAGTGTATTGGCGGACTAAAAGTTTTCACAGGACGAGAGCTCAAGAGAGAGAGAGAGAGGGAAAGATAGGGGGTAACACACAGACATAATTCACATCACCATTGCTTCACAGATTTAAAAACAAACGGTTAAACTAAAACCCACACAACCACAAAAACAACATCGATACGAAAACGAAAGCAACGAGACATACAAACAACTACAGAAAACAATAAAAAAAACCCTGACAAACAACAAACAGAAATCAAAACTGGTCAAAGTCTCATTAAAATCACTTGAAACAAAAAAACTAACAAACTAAACTATCATTAATCATCCAGATATTGGAAAACAACATAATAGTGCGTCAAAACATCATCACTTGGCTGCATTGACAGGAAGAATCAAACAAATTACACCCAACCATTCATAAAAAAAAAGGAAAGAGAAATTGCTCACTTAGAATCACCGAAAATATCGTCACAAAATTCACACTATCAAATCTAAACACCTATCATTACTATATCTAACACAACAATCGTCACTTCCCTCCCCTCCTTCCTCATCTCCGATCATCATTTCCTCCTCTCTGTTTCTTTTCCATTCTCCTTGCCACTTTCTCCCCTTTTTTTTTCACTATTTGTATCAATTCATCTCCCTCATTCTATTAAAACAAACAAATCTACTCAAACACATACACCCAAACCACAACACCAACACTCAATAAACAGCTAAAGCCTTTATAAGCAGACACTCTAAACGTATCAGCGCAGCGCAGCACAACTCCACTTCCTTTTTCCCCCTCGCTCTATCTCTCTCACTCGCTCTCTCACTTCTCCCTCGCCGCCCCTCTTCCCGCGGGTGTCGTTGCTACTGTCGCACTTGGCAGCCGACGCGTGTGCGCCGACAGAGGCGATAACATACTCACGCACACACACACACACACACACATAAACGAAAAGGGCAAGCGCCAATACACGCACAGAGAGGGAGAGAGTGAGTGCGTGTGTGTGTGTGCCAGAAAGGGAGGAACAAAGACATAACGACAGAGTTTCATCTGCTAGCTTTTAAACGTTAATCACTCCCCCTCTTTTTCTTTTCTTTTTCTTTCCCCTTTCTCATTGCGGGTGCGCAGAGGCGCCATTCGCTCTGTTTTATTTGTTCCTCTAACGCGCTCAGGACTCTCCAGCTAGGAAAGGAATAGAAAAGAAGAATTGGGGAAAGAAAAAAAAAACACAATTCCGACACACTTTAGAAGACGAAGGACACGAAGAAGAGAATCACCAACAAGTACACACCCTCGAAACAACAACATCAAGAAGAAGATAACATTGAAGAAGAAGAAGAAGAAGATACATACAGAAAACAGAAGGAAAATACAAGTCATTTTAAAGAAGACACCTCAACGGAGAACAGAAAGAAAAGAAGAAAGGAAGTTTGGAAGACGCACTCACGGCTCCCACTTGAAGGTAAACTGCGTGTTTCTGACTCACCATCGAACGTGAGTCACACAGGTACACATACACAGACACGAACTGTGGGAGAGTTTAAATCAGAAGAGAAGTAAAGCAGTCAGATCTTAAATACGAATACTACTACTACTACCTGGTAAAGAAGCTATAATCGCACTAGTTATATTCAACAAGTTTTGTTTTCCAAGTAACAATAAAGAAGAAGAAGAAGAAGCAGAAGAAGAGTTAACCGAAGTATTCAAAACAGAGACGCAGCAATAATAATAAAGTTAAACAATAAAAAAATAAATCAAGACCGCATTCGCTCAAGTAAATCGATCGCCCCACATGTATCCGTATGACTATCGTGCCCCTTGCCCCGGAGCTCCTAGGCCGCCAGCAGCGCAACAGAGTCACAGCCACTACGGTAACTACAACCAACACGATCCTTACGTAGACAACCATAATAAAACACTAACGCGAATGACAGCAACTTCAACGATGCTAGCCAAAACTTGCAGGCGTTCCTGCACAACAATGCCCACATGAGCTGTCATATTGGTGGCAGTAATTATAACCAGGCGCCGCCGCCGCCGCCGCCGCCGCCTCACGCCCTAGCACCCGGCAGCAGCAGCAGCGCGGATGTCACTGGCCTCTCGTCTTATCTGTCGGCCCACACGAACAGCACCACGTTTTCTAGCTCCACCGTCTGCCCGCGCCCGGCGGCGCGCGCGCAGCAGCAGCAGCAGCAGCAGGCGGGGCACTATTCCCAGAGCTATGAGGAGGCGGACCTTCAACATCTGCACCGTTACAACACTGGTTACGTGGGTGGGGAAAGCAGCGATAGCGCCCACCGCATGAGCCTCTACAGGCCTAGTACTAGTCTACACCACCACCGCCACAGTCGTCTTGAGCCGCAGCAGCCGGTGCTTCCGGCAGCCAACACCGCCGCCGCCGCCGCCACCGGTCCCACATCACCCCCTCCGCCGCCGCCGCCGCAGCAGCAACACCAACACCAGCACCAGCAGCAGCAGCAGCAGCGCACGCCTTCCGTCCCGCCGCGCGCGGTGCATCACCACCACCACCACCACCACCATCTCCTTGCTCGCAACAACAGTAGCACACGCACGGCTGGCGGCGGCGGCCTGGCCTTGGTGCCTCCCGTCTCCAGCCGCCCAGACACACCGCAGGCCCTCTCCGCGCCTACCTCCCCCGTCACCGGCCACCTCCCCCGCAGGGCCAGCAGGGCTACAGGCGCAGCCACAACCCGTACGTGGCGGCCGGGCGGAGGCCGCCACGCCCGTCGCCAGCACAGTCACGCCGTCACACGTAGCCGCCACCGCCGCCGCATTTGGGGCCTCCGCCGCCTCTGCACAGACGGTCGCCAGCAGCCGCGGCGGAAGAGG
This sequence comes from Kentomonas sorsogonicus, assembly GCA_030347455.1. Classification (NCBI taxonomy): domain Eukaryota; phylum Euglenozoa; class Kinetoplastea; order Trypanosomatida; family Trypanosomatidae; genus Kentomonas; species Kentomonas sorsogonicus. The sequence goes on from JAQOSZ010000305.1 coordinate 503,841, forward strand.
CACCCGCGCGCGGCGGCAGCGCTAACGACAAATCACACGATCCAGATTACGGCGACGACAACAGCGGTGGCAGCCGCGGGAGCCACGCCGCGAGCACCTCGCCGCCGCCCTCTCCCCCTCCCCCAAGTGTCTTCGCCCCGGCGGCGGCGGTGGCGGCCGCCTCGCACCACCACCACCAGCAGCAGCAGCAGCAGCCAGCAGCACCTCCTCACGCGCCTCCCCCAGCCGTCGAACACAAGCGACGTCGCCGGCGGCTACCGGCCGTGCAGCAGCGGCACCGCCAGCACCAGCCGCTCCCACACCAATATGCCGCCGCCGCCGCCGGGGCCGACGCTCGCCTCGCTCCGCAGCAACAGCAGCGGCGCGGGAGGGCCGGGGCTCTCCACAACAGCGACCGTGACGAGCCACACCACCGCGAAGCCGCCGGGAAGCGCCGCCGCTGCGGCGGCCGGTGGCACCGCCGGCGGCGGTGGCGGCAGCAGCAGCTCTCTTGCCGAGGTAGCGCCGCCGCCGCCACCTTCGCTGTGCGCGGCGCTGGGCGCGGCTGCCGCAACGTCGCCCCAGCAGCGAAGCGGCGGGCTCGTCTTGGGTTTCAACACGGCGCACGCCAACACCAGCGCCAGCCTCGGCAGCGATGACGCTCCGCCGCACTTTCAGCAGCGCCCGCGAGGCACAGGCCGCCCTGGCAACGGCGTCCCGGCGGATGCAGACCACACCTGCACGCCCCAACTAGTAACATGCACAACAATAGCAGTGCTGTCACGACCACCAACAGTGCCATTACCACCACCACCACAACCACAGTTGCAAACCACAATAACAATAACAATAACAACACGACCAACCGCATGTACAGCAACATGCTACTCAGTGGGGCCGCTAGCAGAAAGCAGCCAACAACAACAACCATTCCGCCAACTCCACGGCTGGCGAGGAAGGTCCGCTGACGCTCTTCATTCACGGTCTCCCCGGCCACATCCGCAACGCCGAGCAGCTGCAGCCGTTCGTGCCGCTGGAGGGCCTGGCGCACCTGCGCGTCAAGTACGTGGCGGCGCGCGGCGTCGACGTGGCGTTTGCCGACTACACCAACGCCGCCTACGCGCGTCTCGCGATGCAGTGGTTCACGTTCCTTCCCGTCCTGCGTGAGCTCGTGGCCGACATGGGGGAGGCGGCGCGGCAACAATAATAATATCAGCAACAACAGCAGCAACAACAACGACACAGGTGGTGCTGGCGACAACAGCACTCGTTTGAGTACGGAGGCCGGCGCTGCTGCCAGCGAGGCAACGGGCGGCGAGCGTGGCAGTACAGAAAACCACCACCGCAGTACCCGTGGCGGCGCCACACAGCCGCTGGTGGAGCTTCTGCCGTACAAGCCTCTCGAGTGCTACTGCTCCAACCTGCCCAAGTACGCGGCGCGGCTGGAGGGGTGTCGTCTGCTCAAGGCTCACTGGGCGCACGCGCCGCCGGCGTCGGCGGCACCGGGCGCCGCGGAGGCACCACCACCACATCAAGAACAATATGTGGAGGAGCCGGAGAGCCGCTACCCCCCAGACGCGACCCCCTCTGCGACTGCGGGTGCCGCCCTGGTAACAACCAGAGCATGCACGACAGTACGAGCGGCAGCAGCGCAAGCCCTCCGTCGCGCCTCACTGTACGTGTCGGTGGCGGTGCCGCCGCCGCCGCTGCGGCCCCCTCCGTGCCGCAGGCTCCTCTCAGTGTGAGCCATCAGCCGGGGCAGCCGTCTGCTGCGGCGACGGTGGCCGCGCCCACGCCGGCAACGCTGGTGCCCCCGCCGCCCCTCTGCTCCTCTGCCGCCGGAGAGCACGCGACGGTGTCCACAGCGGCGCCACCCCTAAGCATCCCCTCCACAGCCGCCACCGTGCCTGCTCCAGCGCCTTCACCTGCCGCCCCTTCGTCGGCTCTTGTGCCCCACCCGTACCCCGATTCTTACGGCGGCGGCGGCAGCGTCCCAGCGAGCCACCAGCACAGCTCCCCGCAGCAGCAACAGCAACAGACAGAGGAGCCCTACCAATATCCATACCAATACCCGTATCCGTATCCGTATCAGCAGCAGCAACAACAGCAGTATTCATCGTACCAGCCGCCTCAGGGCCCGAGCTGTTACCCGCCGCCCACCTTTCCGTACGGCGCCCCCGTTGTCTTCCCTCCCTACGCCCTGCCCCCGTGCTGGCCGCCGCACACGCATCTCTCTGCCGCCGCCGCCGCCGCCCCCGCCGCCCTTGTATCCAAACGAAGACTACTCCGCGGTGCTTTCCCCCTCCTCCCCCTCCGCCGCCGCCGCCGCTGCCCATGACGATGTTGATGGGTGGCGACGGCTCAGCGTACGGCATGACTGCTGCGGCGCCTCCCGCCGAGTGTCCCACCTCCCTTTCCGCGCTTGCGCTGCCGGGGGATGGGGGGCGGTGGCGGCAGCCGCGACTGCAGCGGGGCCGGCAGCATCAGCAGCAGCAGCAGCACCCGCCGCCCAACAGCCGTGGCAGCAGGGACCGCCACCATCACTGGGCGTTTGCTGCTTCAGCGCATAACGCGAGTAACAAGAACAACTACAGCGGCGGTGGTAGTGGTGGTGTTGGTGGTAGTGGTAGCGCCGCCAACACGACTGTGTTTGTGCAGCAGATTATCAACTTCCCCTGCGGCGGCGACCCGGCACACTACCTGGGCGCCGACAATAGCGACGACGACGGGAGCGATGACGGCGACAACACCCGCAGCCACAATAGTAGTAGTGACAGCGAAGCGGACGAGGGGTCCGCTACAGGACCTTAACACTGACAACGACCCTCCGCAGCACGAGGGTGGCCACGCAGGGCAGAGCGCTGTGACGCCGAACAAGGGCAACAGCAAAACGTCTCATAAACTGCACAGTACGAACGACAACAACAACAACAACAACAGCAGAGCGCAAAAGCGACGGCGGCCGGCGGCGGCGGGAGGCGCTGCGCGAGAGCTTTGCCTACGTGTCGGAGACGCTGCGTGACGAGTCTTTCTTTGCGAATCGCTTCGGCGCCGTCCGCGGCGTCCGCCGCTTTCTGCAGCCGCCGTACTTTGGCGGCCTCTTTGTGTGCTTCGCCGACGCCGCCGGCGCGGCCGCGTGCGTGGCGTGGGGCCGCCGGGACCGCCGCGCGCGCCGCCACTTTCTCCGTAGAGCTCGCCGCGCGTAACAGCTTCGCTCTCGCGCCCGCCGCCGCCAGTGGGGGTGGGGGTGGTGCTACGACTCACGCGTTGTGTGCGGCGGCGGAGGCTGGTGATGAGGATGCGGGTGTCGCGGGGAGTGCGTCTTCTTCTTGTTGTTGTTACTCTTCGTCGGCCCCTCCGCCGGGTAACACGCGCGGCGACTTTGCTGTTGCCGCCGGTGTGGAGAGTACCACCACTCAGGCCGTCAGGAGGAGAGTGGCAGCGGCAGAGGCAGTGATAGTGATGGCGCTGATGAGGAGAGGGACGATATTCACTTGCACAACTGTAGCGACGGCGCCGGAGACGGCGACAGTGACGGAAACGATACAACGAGTGACGACCATTCATCTGTCAGCGATAACCATAATAATAATGACAATGATAATAATAATAATAATAAATAAAAAGCTTCACGTAAATGCTAGTAAACCTCAGCTGGCAAGTTACCGGCACGGCAAATTGTGAATGCGCAGCTTTAAGTTTCTCGTCTTGATAATAAATAAATGCATAAATAAATACTTAAATATTCTGCTTCTTCATATAAACCAGTCAAAAAAAAAAAACGGCATAATAATATTTAGCTTCTTAATTTACTCTGCTCTGCTACTACTTCTTCTTCTTCAGACGAACTGTTTTCCCATCATGTAGTAACGCCTTCTTCTTCCTCTACTTCTACTTCTTCTTCAAATACATTCTTCTTCAAAACTGATTCTTCTCTTTCGTCTTCTGTGTCTGTTTGTGTTCTTGTCGCGCGAAATGTGTTCCAACATTCTCGCTATTTCCATTTCTTTTCTCAACAATTTTTATTTGTACCAGTCTTTATTATTATTATTATTATTACCCTCACTTTGTTTTTTATCTTTGTTTTTTATTTTTTTTCACTGAATTTCTTCCTCACACCCTATATTTTTTTTCCGTTTTTTTTTCCCTTTTTCTTTCAGACACCATTCCGCTTAAATTACTATTGGCCAAAGTCACTCTGAGTTTTCTTCCGTTGTTTCTCACTTCAGTCTTTATTTTTTTGTTCTGCCAATATATATAGTTTGTCCTTCTTGTTCCCAAAGACGATCACAAACTCGTTTAAAGTCACTCATTATCTTATTAATATTTATTTTTCTTTGAGTTAGTAAAAACAATAACGATTTTTTATTATTTTTCTATCGTTTAAACATTCACTTTCCCCCCTTTCCCCCTTTTTTCTTTATTTTCCTATTAAATTCACCCCTTCTTTTTCCTCCTCTCATTCTTCTCTCTTCCCCTCCTCTATGCAGTCTGTTGACGCCTGTATCGTTTTTCTCTCTCGATTGTTTTTTTTTTCTGCCCCGACTCACACCTTTTTTTTATGTCCAGATTTCGTCGCTTGAGAATTCCCGGAAGCTCTTTACTATCCCTTTTCAGACCTTTCCCCCTTCCTTGTTGCTTGTTTTTTCTTCTGCTGTTGTCTCGTCGCGCCCCAGACTTCCCCTCCGGCATGTCTGTTGGGATTGCTCCTCTCCTCTCATTTTTGTTTTTCCTTCAGTCAAGCTTCCTCTCTCTCTCTCTCTTTTTTTTTCCTTTTGCTTCTCACCAAATCTCTTCCCCCTTTCTCCCGATCTCGTCTTTCTTTTTTTGCATTCTGCTTTTACTACTCTCTCCCCCCCCACACACACACAACAATTCCCTCTCATCTCCCTCTGCGCGTGGCCCTTTGTCTTGCACCGTTCCTGCGACGCCATTTATTTTTATTATTATTACTTTTTTTTTTTGTTTTCAGAATAGTTCGACGCTCACGGGCGTCTACTGTTCTGCCACTCCGCCCTTTGTTCGCGCGTGTGTAGGACGCAGGCTTGTGCCCGCGCGCGGGGGGCGCCGTTTTCTGAGGGATGGGGGTGAGGGGGGGGGGGAGGGGGGGCGGAAGGTGAAATGCACATACGGTGATTCCAAAGAAAGAGAGATAGTGAAGAAGAGAGCAGAGAAAGTGTCCTTCTCCTTGATTGACGGCAGCATATGTACCCGACACAAGCTGTTTGCAGTGATGATTGGAAACATAGAGAGATAGAGGTAACGCGACGAGAGTACATTCATACGGGGAAAAAAGTATGAAAAGAGGATTCGTATCCCGAGGGGGAAAAAAAGAAGGACCCGGTTGAGTTCCGGCGACAATACAAGTGAGATATATGCAGAGAAAGCACGAGTGAGAAGGTGATACGGAAGCCGTCCAGTTGCATTCTTCACAGATTATATTATTTATTATTATTATTAGCTTTCGTATTTATCATTACTTTTTTTTTTTTATTCTCTCCTCTGCAGCTATCAGTCGCACATATTCATCCTTTTGTCCTTGCTTCAAAAAAAAAAAAAGAAAGAGAAAGAGTAAAGAAACCAAAAGAGAAAGTTGAGACTCTGACACGCGCCGATTGTTGTTTCAACTTAAAGGGTTTTATTACTGTTCCTATTACTTCTGTCTGCGTCTGCGACGCACTTTATCTGCTTGAGATCTCTCATTTATCTTTTTGTTTTTACTTTTCTTGGTTTATCAAGGAAAAGAAAAAAAAAACAACAACACCAGCAACAACACGGATTTCTATAATTATGAGATGAACTCGCAGGAAGGGTGGAGAAACGTAAAATGGCGGCAGGATTGAACACACACGCGCGTGTTGAGTGATACTTCATGCTTGTTGTCCAGTTCCCCTTTTGCTTGTTTCCCCTTTTTTCTCCTTTTTCTGCCAGATGACTCCTTTTTCGTTTTGTCTCTCTCTCTATCACTTTTTTATATCTTGTTTGAAGTCAAGTGGACATCAAAAAGCAATATTTTTTTTTTTTTAAACAAACAAATAAGCTCAAAACGTCTCGGTAGGATTGATAGAGCCAATTATTTTGGCTCTCTCCTACGGTGAACTAAGCTTCCCATCCCCCTCCCCTCCTCCCCTCCTCCTCCTCTTTTCTGAGCGTTCAGCCCTGATTTTTTCCCCTTTCTTTACTCCTCCATGCTCTTTTTCCCAAAGCTGACGCAAACACACACACGCATACACTCACCCACGCGCAGATTCATACATATGTAATAGTAGTTGTGATGGTCGGAGGAGTGAATTTCTCCTCCCATCACTGTTGGCGCTCCCTTTTTTTCATTTCCTTTATTCTTTAGCGTGCTTCGCCATCTGAGTTTACATCTCTCTTTTCTTTTCCTTTTCCTTTTCCCTTTCTTTTCTTTTCCCTTTCTTTTTGTTTTCATTTCTTTTTTTTTTTTTTTTTTGCTTTCTTATTTCCTTTATTCTTTGTTGTTCTTCTCTTCTGCACTAGCACTTCGTTAGTCTTGGTGTGCCGCCGTTGTTCTTTTCTCTACTCCCTTGCTCGTACTTCTTCAACTTGTTCTTGACTTCCTTATTTTGTATTGTTTTTCTCTTTTTTCCCCCTCAAGTATCTTACTGCGCTTGAATAATAACAAGAAAAAAGAAACAAAGCATAAACCAATATATAGAATGGGGGACTTGAGGAAAAGAGAAGACAGCAGCAACACCACCGGCAACAAGGTGTCACTATAGAATAGTAGTAACTTAGGACTCGAGATTTCTGCCTTCTATGCATCAGATTAATAGTAGTTTAGAAACTGCGATAGTAACAGCAACGACAAGATACACGCATAAAAATAAATGTCGTGCAATTTGCCTTCATCAATATCTTTCCTATCAATCTCTCTCTGTATGTGTGTGCGTGTATGTGTGTGTGCCTGCCTTGCATTATGAAGTGTGATACTGATTTTTTTTTTTTGTGTGTGAAGAAGCAGCTGATAATAATAATAAAAAGGAAATGAGCGTACAGTTACTCGATTGTTCCCTTTCCGCTTTTTCTTTTGGTTTTCAAAGTGCTTTGTTTACTCTCACGGCCTCCGCTGCTTCTGCCTCACATGTATATGATCCACACTCTCTTCTTTCCCTCCCATTCCCCAACGTTTCTACCATTATCACATACACACACACACACAACAACAACAAAACGAAATAACAACAAAACACAAAAAAACATATACATATATAGAGAAATACAACGATTGATATCAGTTTAGCAAAAGGTATAGTACTCCTTTGCTAAAAATTGACGTCATTAGTATTATTATTATTATCATCATCTGCGCCCAGATACGGTAGGTTTCATTAAAGTGATAACCTCTAAAAGGGAAAAAGTTAACGAAACACCACTCTCCGCTCCCCTTCTTCCAACCGATAGCTTTTTTCCTCCTCCCTCAAAACTCATCATCTTCCCTGATGGCGAAGCGGAACAACTGGCTGCTGCGGCTGCGGCCGCTGCTGTCGCTGCTGCCGGAGGTGGAGGCGCCGGTCGCGCGCCCCGCCGTCAACGAGCGGCTCATGTGGACCGGCGTCGCGCTCTTCATCTTCCTCGTGTGCTGCCAGGTCCCCGTGTACGGCGCGCGCCCCGGCAACAGCTCGGACCCTTTTTACTGGATGCGCATCGTGCTGGCGAGCAACAAGGGGACGCTGATGGAGCTCGGCATCAGCCCGATTGTGACGGCGTCGATGGTGCTCGAGCTGCTCGTCGGCATCGGCTTCATTTCGTACAACAACGAGGACCGTGAGGAGGTGGCGGCCTTCGCGGGCCTGCAGAAGATGGCGGCGCTGGCGCTGACGGTGGTGGAGGCCGTCGCCTACGTGAGCTCCGGCATGTACGGCGCGCCGCAGGTGATCGGCTACGGCATGTGCGCCCTCATTGTGCTGCAGCTCATCTTCGCGACGATCATCTGCATCCTGCTGGACGAGCTGCTGCAGAAGGGGTGGGGCATGGGCAGCGGCACCTCGCTCTTCATCTCGACCAACGTCTGCGACACGATCGTGTGGAAGTGCTTCTCGCCCTCGACCGTCAACACCGGCCTCGGCGCCGAGTTTGAGGGCGCCATCATCGCCTTCTTCCACCTGCTGGTGACGCGGCGCGACAAGATGCGCGCGCTGCGCGAGGCCTTCTACCGCCCGCAGCTGCCCAACCTGATGAACATCACCGCGACGGCGTGCGTCTTCTTGGTGGTCGTCTTTCTGCAGGGCTTCCGCGTGCCGCTGATGACGCGCAACAAGTACAACCCGCAGGACCGCCAGCCGTACATGGTGAAGCTCTTCTACACCAGCAACATGCCCATCATCCTGCAGACCAGCATCGTCTCGAACATCAACTTCTTCTCCCAGATCCTCTCCCGCCGCTTCGGCACGCGCAACTTTTTGATCAACCTCCTCGGCCGCTGGGAGGCGCGCGGCTACCACGGCGGCGCCAGCGGGCAGCTCTTCCCCGTTGGCGGTCTCGCCTACTACCTGACCGCCCCGCACACCTTCTACGACCTCCTGGCCGACCCCATTCACGCCATCTTCTACATCACCTTCGTGCTGGGCAGCTGCGCGATTCTGTCGCGGCTGTGGATCTACATCAGCCGCACCGGGCCGCGCGACGTGGCGCGGCAGCTGGCGGCGCAGGGCCGCTGGCTCGTGCAGGTGCGCGAGAACGAGGAGGACATGGCTCGCATGCTGGAGAAGTTCATCCCCCCGGCGGCGAGCTTCGGCGGCCTCTGCGTCGGCGCCCTCACCATCTTTGCCGACTTCCTCGGCGCCATCGGCAGCGGCACCGGCATCCTCCTCGCCGTCACGATGATCAATCAGTACTACGAGATGCTGCAGCAGGAGGGGCAGGACCTCGGCTTCCTCAACCGCTACGCCACAAAGGTCAAGACGCAGTAGTAGAAGATACATGCATATATGTATACGTGTATGCATACTTGCATTTAACAGCAAGAAAAAAAGAAAACGTAATGGAAGAGAGAAACATAATAGAAATAATCATAATTAAAGATGTCTGAGAAGGAGAAGAAGAAAGAAAGAAGGAAAAGAAAAAAAAAAGAAAGAGGTCTAACAAGTGAGAGGAAGAAGTGACGCTGCTGAAAAAAGCGACGATAATGTATTAACGACCTCAATTTTTTCTTTTTCTTCTTCTTCTTCTTCTTCTTCCTTCGCTTGTTTTTGCTTGTATTAACACAAAGGAGGTTGCCATTGCTCAAGGACAAAAGGGGAGATATTCATAATAAAAAGTCAGCGCATCAAATCAACAACGTACAATACTCAACATTTCTCCGTAGTGAAGAACCGAAAGGGAGAGAAAATAAGAATGAAAGAAAGAAGTCGTAAAATAAACAAAGAAAGTAAATGAAGTTTTTTTCTCCTTCGGAGCAAATCACAATTGCCGCATGCGACTTTTGAATAAAACTGTATAATATTCATAAATAACGCTTTCTCTTGACTGGCCTCCCTTGTTGCTCGACTTTCGTTATCTATATATATTCCTTATAACATTTCTACCATGAACTCCCTTTGCCCTTTCGAACCTCCGTATTTTTTCTTCCTCCCTCCCCCTCCCGTTGTGCTCCAAATTATTTATTGTATTTTTTGCCCACTTTCATTTATTCTTAAAAAAAAAAATATGACTCTGCCGTGAGATAAATAGACACATACACACATTAAAAAAAAAAGAGGAAGAAACTCACTTTTGCCACAAGTAACGTCATTTTTCTCATTTGATGACTGCATCTCACACGTTTGCGCAGAATTTAATAACCTAAAAGCAACACAAGAATAACAGCAGGAAAAGAAAAGGAAATAAATATGTATGTGTAGTGCCCACATTGCCGTGCCAACGACCCACGACATGACGTGTGCATATATGAATGCCAGTGACGAGAGTAAATCTCTGCTCAAATTTCAGTGTGGACGCGAATCATGCATCATCGTTCTCCCTATCTCTATGTCCCTCTGTGTGTTTCTCTATCACCGTTGTAAAGTGGTGTCGCAGCCGCTGCGCGTCCCCCATCTGTGTAAAGAGAGAAGAGGGAAAACAAACACACAGCCTCATTCCCGTATTCGTAGTAACGCTCTCCGTTCGCTGAATTCTTGCTAATGATTTATTATTTTCATTTGCTTCCTCCCTCTCCCCTAAAACTTCATCGCCTCGCTCTTCACTTCCACTCTTTTTTTTTGCCAATACTACACAACCCTACAAATATTACGCGAATTAAAGTAGTCGTTCTCCCACGGGTTGGCGAGACAAAAAAGCTTAGGCCATCCTTTTGTTTTAACGTGTATTGCTTATTTTTGAAGCACCTCTCTCTCTCTCTCTCTCTCTCTCTCTCTCTCTTTCTTAAAAGATAAGCGAGAAAACAAGGGAAGGGGAAAGAGGAAAACTTGTGGTCTTTGTTTTCTTCTTCTTTCCACCTTCACTCCCCCTCCAATCTCTTCAGTCAGTGTAGACGCAGTAAAAATAATAAAAATATATCTCAAATAACAATAATAATTAATTCACCAAACATCCTTATTTTACTTGTGTATCCTTACGCATTTCTTTTTTTCTTGCTTTCCGTCTCTGATCTCCTCCCCCTTTACTGCTGTTTTTCTTCTGCTTATCTTCTGCTTATCTTTGTTTCTTTCTTTTTTTGTTGTTTGTTTCTTTTTTTTTTTTTTTTCATTTTATGTTGTTTGAACAAAACTGTCTCCTTTTCACACACACATATATTTTGTTTCATCAAGTATAACTACCTTCAAGTTCATCGTCTTGTAGCGGATACTGCATCCTAATCTTTAATATTATCAAAAAGAAGAGAAGTAATATCTCGACATAGAGGAAACAATATTTCTTTATCTATAGATACGTATAATAAAAGGAAAAGAAAGATATTCTTTACTTTACTTTTTTTAATATTATCGCTACTATCCATAACGTTATACGCACCGACAAACAAACAAACAAACAAACAAAAAACTATTCGTTTCGTTTTACTTCTTGTACAATACTACGAATTACACGATAGCGAGCAGAAAGGAAAAAAAATATACAAAACGGCTTCGTTTCTTCTTCCTTTTGTTTTCCAGTTTTCAAATTTGATTTGTATATTTCAATATCTATCTCAAAAAACCATCAGTGAACGTATTCATTTTCCTCTTCCGGTCGTATTTACAGGTGCCTCTGATTTTTTTTTATTCCACTTCACATAGCTCAGAATAATTATTTCCTAATTGGAGACCCTCGCTTGGAGAGAGAAGAAGGAGTAACAACATCAAAAATAAGAAAGTTTCGCGTCCCCCCCCCCACTAACTAAAAAGAAAGAAAAGATACGTGCGAGAGTGAACGACACACATTTTGCCGTACGCACGTGCGTCAACATTTTACGCGGGCGCTAATTTCCATTTGAAAGTCAGAAACTCACACTCGATCCAGCTCCGACGACTGCGGACGCTTCACCTCTTTGTTTTTTCTCTTTTTACTAGCGAGAGGAAGGAAGGAAACCATCGAAGGCTCACACCCCGCATCAATCAACAACCGTCAATCTACTCACCAGCGACTGAGACTATTATCCTCTTCGCATTACTCTCACTTTCTCTCTCTCTTTCTCTCTCTCTCTCTCTCTCATGTCCTCCGCGCCCAGCAGCAGTAACGCGGCCGCCGACGGCGCCGCCGCTCGCTTCCTACACTACTCGGGTAACAGCTACACCTACAGCGCCGCCGCCGGGGGCCACTTTAGCAACCTCGGGGCCTTCTCCTCCTCCTCCTCTGCTGCTGCTGCTGCTGCTGGCGGCTACGGCTCTTTTGCATCCGCCTCTGGAGCTAGCAGTGCCGGCGGCGGCGGCCGGCCAGAGCTGCGACGGCGGTCGCTCGAGTCCCCAACACAGCGCCACGCCGCCTCCGGCATGGGCATAGGCGTCGGTAGCTGGTAGCGGTAGCGGTGACCGTATCGGCACCACCGCGAGGGCTACCCGCAGCGCAAGCAGCGACGCCGGCGCCGCCCGCCGCACGGACAACCTGCGCGCCGTGCTCGCCCGCTTTTACCACAGCGCGGCGCACAACCGCTACATGCGCGCGCTGCAGCGCCAGCAGGAGCGGCGCGAGCGGCGGCAGCGCGAGAGCGAGCGCAGGCGGAGGCGGGAGCCGGAGACCGACGGCAGCGACGGCGGCAGAGGCGGCGAGCGCGGGCGCGGGGAGAGAGGGCGTGCGCCGTCTGACACGAGCCCCCTCAACACGGCGGGGGCGGCGAGTACAGACGCGGCAGCTGCCGACGGTGGGCGCGGGGAGGAGAGGTGGCGCTCGCGGCGCGCCCCCGGCGGGTGGGAGGCGCGGCTGCAGGTGTACCACCCGGTGGAGACGTCGGCGGAGGTGGCGGCGGTGCTGCGCCACCCGCAGTTCAGCGAGGAGCTGCAGTGCCGGCAGCTGCACGCCGTCCACTACGCCAAGCACCACCTCCCGCAGCTCCTTCACTTCGCGCTGCTCGGGCGTCTGGAGGAGCGCCTGCCGGGGCCGCTCTTCACTCCCGAGTCGCCCTGCTACCGCCCCGCGCGCACCTCCCGCGGCGGCTCCCGCGGCGGCTCCGGCTGCGTCACGCCCGCCCTCGGCGGCGGCAGCTTCGCCCAACCGCCCTCGCAGTCCCTACAGAGCACACAACAACACCATCCACCGCCACCGTCAGCGGCGGGCCCCCGTTAGCTTCATCACGCCGGCGCAGCGAGAGCTGGCGGTGCGGTGCGTCACGATCGTCACCGGCCGCTCCACCGACAAGCGCCTGGAGACGACCCCCGAGGGGTACGTGCCGACGCTGGGCCAGGCGTGGGACGCCGGCAACGCGGGGAGCTTCCTGCGCCGCCACCGCCCCGTCGTCCGCAGCGTCAGCGCGCTGCTGCACGCGGCCTGCGCGGAGCTCGAGGAGGTGGTCCCCACGTGCAGCGCCGCCCTCGCCGCCGTCGCCGACGCGGGAAACAGCAACCATAACAACATAATAACAATAGCAGCAACATGTCGGAGGGCTTCGAGATGGTGATTCAGGCTCAGTCGCGCAACGGACGACGCAACAGCGGCGTCAGCCGCAGCCCCAAGGCGGCGCACGACGGAGGCCACCGCGACCCCTCCCCCACCTCTGCCTCCTCCTCCTCTTCCTCGTCGTCGTCTCGCCCGCCCTCCAGCGCTTCCGGGGAGCGCGCGGCGCAGCGGGCGAACGCGCAGGCACAGTACGTCATTCGCAGCGCCGAGGAGCTGCAGAGCTTCGTCAACTCCCGCTCGGTCGTCGTGCGGCACGCGCTGCTCATCTTCGAGTCGCTGCTTGTCGCGGCCGTGATGGGCAACGGCCGCTTCGGGAGCGCCGGCAGCGACACCTTCGACGGGGGCGGCGGCGGCAACGGCAGCGGTGGCGGCGGCAGCGGCGGCGGCTCCCACGGCCGCACGAACAGCCTCGACACGGCCTCCTCCCTCTCTGAAAGCGGCAGCTCCAGCGGCGACTCTGCCTCCTTCCGGCTGCGCGACAGCCTGCGCGACGACGACGACGATGACAACGGCGACGAGTGGTATGAAGGCGACGACGGGAGCGGGAGCCGCCACCGCCGCCGCCGCAGCAAGCGCAACAGACGGAGGCGCCGCCGGGGCGAGGACGCCAGCCGCAGCAGCGGCAGCGACAGCCGCCACAACAGCGCGACGCGCGACGGTCGCGATGGCGACGCCGACGATGACGACGACAGCGGCGGCGGCGACGGTGACGAGGGGGAGCGGCGCGGCGACGCGCGGGAGGACGCGCTGCACTTTATCGTGCGCCACGCCGTGCGGGCCTTCATTCACGTCTTCCTCTCCATCAGCGCGATCCAGCAGCAGACGCAGCAGGTGAAGGAGGCGGAGCTGCGTCGCCAGCTCAACACGGTGCGCGAGCGCTCGCAGGCCCACAGCGCCGCCGCCTCCCCCGCCTCCCGCACCCCCGAAATGCCCCGCGCCGCCTCGCCTTCCGTCGACCCTATCCCAGGCTTCGCTCTCGACGTCAGCGGCGGTGACACAGCGGCGGCGGCGGCGGCGGAGAGTGACCCCAGCGGCCGCTCCGCCGGGCCCTTCGATTTCCTGTTTCCTGCAGTAACATCAGCAACAGCAGCGGCAGCACCACCGGCGGGCTCAAGCACCGCAGCGACAGCCACTGCCAACACACCACCCCCCGCCGCCGCCGCCACCGCCGTCCGGCAGCCCCCTCACCTTCTCCCTTGTCGAGCGGGTGATAAGCGAGGAGGTGGAGCGCACGACGCAGGTGCTGAAGCTCACGGCGATCGCGATCGCCGCGCACGACACGGAGATCTCCGAGACGGCGATCGTGTACATTGACGGGTGCGGCCCCGTCTTCACCGCCAAGGCGACCATGATGCTCGCGCACGTGCTGACGCCGCAGGTGCTCGCGGCGCACCCGCCCGACAGCCGCGGCGGCCGCGCCCTGGCGTGGATGCTCGGCTTCGTCTTTGGCGGCTGCACGGCCGGCGACATTGTGGAGATGCAGCGGCAGCGGCGGGAGGCGGCGGCGGCGGAGAGCGACGACATCTTCAGTCTGCGCGGCTCCTCCTCCTCCGGGGTCTCGGGGGTCGGCGGCTTCAACCCGTACAATAAGAAAGGTGGCGACGACGACGGCGACGGCGACTCGGATTTCTCGGCGGCTCTGCACAGCAGCCGCTGCAGCGAGCGCACCGGCGACTCGCGCACCGCCACCTCCGTCAGCGACGACGGCGGCGACGACTACTCCCCCTCCACCTCCGGCGTCGGGGACGAGAGCGGCAGCGGCAGCGGCAGCGGGCCCGGCGACCGCCAGCGCCGCCAACAACAGCGGCAGCAGCACAGCCGCCGCCGCCGCCAACCGCACGGCACTAGCAGCAGCAGCAGCGGCAGCAACCGCCGCGGCGATGGGGCAGCAGGAGACGGCGGCGGTGGCGGCCGGCAGCGCAGCGCTGGCATCAGGAAGGACACCAACAGAGAGCAGCAGCAGCAGTAACAACAGTAGCGCCAGCGGCGCGAGTGACGCGGAGGACGCGGACGCGGCGGGCGCGAACCCCGAGCTGGCGTCGAGCCTGCGAGTCGAGTACGTGCTGGCGTCGTGCTTCACCCGCTGCCACCCCCTCATGACCGTCATCGGTGTCGTGGCGGAGAGCGATCAGTACGGCTGCGGCGTCACCGTCGCCAAGGCGGTGATGCGCTACGCCTACACCCTCGCGCAGACGTCGGCCAAGCTCCTCCGCACGCCGCAGCACACCTCCGTGTGGAGCACCCCGTACACCGACGCCATGATGAAAGGCCTCAGCGAGCTCGCCAAGGCCGGCGCGCAGTACTCGGCGCGCGCGGACGGCGGCGACAGTCGCCGCAGCCACAATCTGCAGCCGCGCTGCTCGACAGCCGCGAGCGGCGAGACGTCGCCGGCCGGCAGCTTCGCGACTCCCGCGGGCCAGCCGGGCTCCTTCTGGTCCGCGGCGGCGGTGTTCGGGGACGAGAGCGGCGCCGCGCAGCTGCTCGGTCCCAACACCGACCTGCGGGAGCTGGCGACGGCGCTCAGCGAGGTGAACGCGTGCGGCGGCGGCGGCGGCGCGGCCGTCGGGGGCGGCGTCGTCGACACCGTGCTGGCGCAGCAGGCTCTCGAGGCGCTTCTCGCGCGCACCGACGGCGCTCCTCCCGCCGCCGGCACCGCGGCCGCCGCCCCGCCCGGGGACGCGAGGCCGCCGCCGTCACCGCTCGTCGCGGCGCTTCTTACGCAGCACGCGGGGGTGTACCGGCCGTTCGTGCCGCCGCCGGTGACGGGGACGACGGCGGCGGAGGCGGCGGAAAGCGCGACGGAGCGCACGCGGCGGCGGTGCCTGGGCCTCTACTGGGGCAAGTGCATCATTCTGAGCGCCAACACGCTCTTCCACCACGGCATCCACACGGTGCTGGTGCCGCGCGACCACTACCACAGCCTCCGCCAGCACTCGGCGCGCCTGCAGCCGCTGCTCGACGACTTCTGCGCCACCAAGCGGCAGGAGGCGGCGGCCTTCAACGCCTCCGTCGGCGGCGGCGGCGGCGGGCGCGCCGCATCGGCCCCCTACGACGCCAACCCAATGGCGCCGTTCCTCTCCTTCGCGCGGGTGACGCTGCGGAGCGCGCGGCCGCCCCACCGCCGGCGCAGCGGCACCGCCAAGTCGGATAGCGCTGGCGGCGCCGGCACCTCGCCGGACCTGGCGGCCGCCTCCTCCGCTCTCGACGATAATAATAACAATAACAATAACAACAACAATAATAATGATAATGCTAATGCCCACAACAGCCGCGGCTTCACTAACAACAACAGCGGACTGCGGCCCAACGCGTCCTTGCGGTCAGACACGGCGTCGCTGGACACGGACCGCTACCGCAGCGCGCTGATGAACTCCTTCTGCGTCGACGTGACGTCGCTGGCGGCGGCGGCGGCGCCCGCGGCGGCGTACGTGTCGGTGGCACTCCACGAGGTCATCTTCGCGGCTCTGTTTGTCATTCTAGAGGCGGTGCGCGACATCGCGCTGTGCGAGCAGCCGCGCCTCAACGCCATCTTCATCAACGAGCTCGTGACGCTGCTGTACGAGATGCGTCTCTGCTCGGTCGCCCCGCGCTCCGCCCTCGGCGTCTTCGACGTGGGCTCGCGCAAGCAGCTGACCGGGAGCCGCGCGGCGGCCGCCGTCCCCGCGCGGACGCTGACGGGCATCATCTACACGGCCGAGTACGGGGTGCTGCTGCGGGACGCACTGCGGCTGCCGCGGGTGGTGGAGCGCTGGCGGGCCGACGTGCGCGCCGACAGCCGGCACCCCGCTCTCGCCTTTGTGTCGCTGCTCGCGCACATGCAGCGCCGCCTCGACGCGTACCGCGTGCCGGACGAGACGGAGCTGCTCATGTCGCGCGGCACGCTGCGGCTGCTGCTCGGCGCCTCCGCGCGCGGCGAGGGCGACACCGCCGGCCGCGGCCGCACCCTGCACGTCGACGACCTGGACGTGGAGGGGACGGTGCGCGGCGACGTGGCCCCCCGGCTCGGCGTCAGCAGCTCGATGGACGTCCTGCACGGCGTCTCCGGCAGCAACGACAACCTCCTCAGCTACGTCAGCGCCCACACGGCGGCGGCGAGGCGCCAGCAGCAGCAGGGGCAGCCGTCGGCGCCGGCGCGCGACGGCAGCGACAGCCTCTACGTAACCCCCATCGGGAGCCTCGCGGTGACGCCGGTAGACCAGCCGCTGCCGCCCGCGCTGTCGGCCGCCGGCGCCGGAAAGGCGGCAGGGGCGACCGCGGAGGCCGCGCTGCGCGGCTACAACCGTCTGGCCAGCACTGGCGTGTCGGCCGCGGGTGCGGCGGCGCCGGCGGCGGGCGGGGAGGGCGCGGACGCCGTTAGCTCTAACAGTTCCTTCGACCGCCTCTCACACGACGTTGACTGCATGTCGTCGCAGCTACCGCACGACAGCGGCAACGGCGACGCGTTTGCCGCCGCCGCAGATTACGCCGCCGCGCACGCAGAGCCCAACTCGCCCAGTGCCGGTGGCGCCACCGAAGCCGCGTCAGAGGCGCTGCTGCACAACACCAGCACCGGCAGCGATGGCAGCAGCAGCAGCAGCGCAGCAGCAGCAAACCCAACAGCGCGGCGGCCGCCGTGTCGCCGCCGTCCGCGTCGTGGCCGTCGTGGAGCTCCCCGCCGGGCGGCTCCGCCTCCAACGGCGCCGGCGTCTTCCGCATCCGCGTCGTGGGGTCGGAGGCGGAGGTGCGCTCCATCGTCGCGCGCGCGCCGCCGCACTGGCACATGCCGCCGCTCGCCGCGCTGCACTTCTCCCCGGACGCGCGCGCGGGGCCGTCGGCGGGGCCACAGCCCCTCGGGAAGAAGACAGGGGCGGGTGCGCCGGCAGCGGAGGCGTCCCGCCGCTGGCGCTGCCGGAGCCGGTGTTCGTGCTGCAGGCCACCCTGCAGCGGGAGCCGGGCGGCCGCCAGCTGGTGCTGCTGCCACCGCCCGCGTCGACGCTGAGGGGCCTCGCAGGCACCGCCGCCACCGCCGCCCGGGGAGGATGAGGACGCCGCCGCCAACAGGCTCGACAGCTTCGTGAGCAGCTCCACCTCTGCGGAGGGGGAGCTCCGGCACAAGGCCGCGACGGCAGCCTTTGACAGCGACGAGGACCGTCCCCCGGCACTCGCGGCACAGCAGGAGGAGCGACAGGGCCGCTGGTGCTTTGCCAAGCTCCTCCCTTTCGAGGAGTCCCACAACCATAACAACTGCAGCGGCAGTGTTCATTCTATCGAGGAGATTAGCGGCGTCACTGTCGGCGGCGGCGGCGGTGGCGGCGGGACGGCGGTGGTCGGCGGGTGCGCGTGCCAGATCGTGGCGGCCGCGAAGCTCCTTCCGCCGTCCTCGCCGCAGCGCCGCCTCAACAACCCCTCGCTGAGCTCTGCCGCGCGGCTGACCGGCACGCGCCTTGGACGCGGCAGCCCCGCCGACAGCGGCCTCCACCCACCCTCCTCTGCCGCCGCCACCGGTGCCACTGCCGCGCTGCTACTGCTGCCTCGACGCCGGCAGCCACCCACTGGACAGCCACCGCCGCCGCTCCCTGCAGCGGCAGCAGTAGTGAGAGGGACACGGATGGCGGCAGCCCCGCGCGGCGGACGCGCCGCCACTCCTTCGCCTCCCGCGGCGCCTGTGACACCTCGTCGTCGCCGGTGTCGCCGCTGGCTCCGTGCGACGAAATGGGTCCGCCGCGCCCCGCCTCCTCCACCGCCGCCGCCGCCACCGCCGACGCGACCGCTGCCACCACCGACGCCGCCGGCGCCCCGCTGCGCATTGGCGTGGCGCGGCCCAGCTCCTGCGAGAGCGCTCGAGCCGGCGCCAGCATCCTGGAGGAGGAGGAGGAAGGGGCCGAGGAGGTGGGGGAAGAAGAGGGTTCTCGAGAGCTCTGGACGTGATGAGGACAGACATTTACTATTATTATTATTACAGTTCACTGCGCCTCCGTCCACGCATTCTGCTCCTCCTCCCTCCCCTCCCCTCCCTCTCCTTGTAAAGGTGCGAATACCCACGTAGGGATGATATATGGGCCCAAACAACATACACAATCGACTGCTATTTTAATTACTCAGCATTTGCCCCTCTCTCCCCTTCTCCCCCCCTAATTTCCATTCCTTCTCTGTCTTCTCCTTTTTCCTTCTCTGCTGCGTTGAGGTAACATCAACATGCCTTCAAAACAACGCAATACCTCACTGTTTGAGTATGTTTCAAAGGAGTCAACCTCCTATTCCTGGTAACCCTAATCATCACTCATTGCCTTCGGTACTGCTTCCGCCTGTTAAATGTTACAGCAACATTCTTTCTTTTCCTTTCATACTAAGCTTCCTAAGGTTTTGTGGATTCACTGCTGCCCCTCCGCGCTGATCATTAACCGGTTATGTGCTCTGTCTGCATCTTGCGACAAAATTTCTCTCCCGTCTCTCTATTCGCCTCGCTTTTTAGGTGGTTCATCAACTAAAGCAGTTCTACCACTATTAGTATTCTCAATATTTCTTTTTTTTTTTCTCTCTCGTTGTTTCTTCTATTTTTCCCCCTTCTTCTTTAGAATTCCACCTCTCTTTAGTTGGAAAATTTTGCTGCTTCGATCATTTTTGGAAAAAGTAAAAACAAAACACATCTATCATTGCTATACATCAAGCTTTTCTCCCAGACTCCTTCTACAATCATTGTCCCTGCTCTTCTTCCTCCTCTCCCTCCCCGTTTCTCTCTGGCGCTTTCGCATATTCCTTTCCAATACATTATTAAGCCATGTCGGCCGAGGGAAGCTTCAAAGGCGCCGCGCCATCCGCCGCCGCTGCCCCCAGCGGCAGCAGAAACTCAAACCTCAATAACAACAATAATAACAATAACAACAGCGCCTCTAGCTCCTTCCTCCAGCGCCCCAGCCACGGCTCGGACGGCAGCGGCGGCGGCTGGCGAGCGGCGGCGGTCGTACCTGGCGCCCCCGGCCGGCGCCCGCACGCCGCCGGAGCACGCGAACCCGCTGGCGGAGACCGACGACGCAACCGCGCGCACCGACACGGTCGACTCCTCCACCGCCCACCGCCACCGCAAACGTAAGAGCGGCAGCGGCAGCGGCAATGGCACTAGCGGGACGGCCGCGGCGCCGCGCGAGAAGCCCTCCCGCCAGCGCCGTTCCTCGCCCACGCCGCCCGCCTCACACAACGATCCCGCGAGCCTGCAGACGCCGCCGCCGCCTCCTATGCCGCCGTCGGCCGCAGCGGAAGACGTCGAGGAGCCGGAGAGGCGCAAGAGGAAAAAGAAGCGGTCGCGCGCGAGCGACGAGGACGGCGCAACGGACGCGACAGACCGCAGCAGCGCTGCCCCCGCGGGTGACGAGGCTGCAGGGAGGAAGGCGGCTGCCGGAGATGCCACTCGACCCAACAGTGACGCGCAGCCCCTGCCTCCACCCAAAACGACGACGGCCCCCGAGGCGGAGGCGGAGGAGGTGGTCTCTGTGGACGACATGGAGGGCCACACGACGCCGCTGCGGCAGGAGAGCGTCGCCGACATCCCCGGCGGCTCCTCCGGCGACTACCCCGTCACCCGCCCGCGCCGCCAGTCGGCTCCGCCGCAGTCCGCAGAGACGGGGACGCCGACGACGGCGCGCCGTCCGCCGCCGCCTCCATGATGACGACGACGACGCTGGACGGGCGCCGGATGCGGCTGATGGGCGCCGCCGAGGCCGTCGGCGACGAGTCGCCCGCGCCGCTGCTGCCGCCCAGCGCGCAGAGCAGCCGCGGCACCAACGCTGGCGGCGGCGGCGGGCGGAATGGCGGCGTCGCCGCTGCCGCTGGGGACGCCGCTGCGGCCGTCGGTGGCGCCGACGGAGTCCTCCAGCTTCGTCGCCCCGCACGACATCTCGGCACGCGTGGAGCTCTACTCGCCGGCCGAGGGCGGCGGCAACAGCGGCGGCGGCTCCCCCCTCCGCCGTCCCCTCCCAACTACCACCTCCTCCTTGCCTCGCACCGCCGCCCGCCGCCGCAAACGGCAACGGCAATGGCGGTCTCCCGCCGCTGCCACGCGCTGGATTTGTGGCGCACGAGAGCGGCGGCCGGCGCGCCACTAGTAGCGGCAAGCACAGCGCCCGGCGCGCGGACCGGCCGGTGCCGCCGACGCTGACGCACACCGAGTCGATCGGCCGGCGCCACGGCGGCGGCACCATTCACCGAGAGGCCGCCCCCGCAGAGAGGGGCGAGAACACCACGAGAGGAGTGCTGCCGCCGGCGGAGGTGGCCCTCTGTCGATCGAGGCGGTCAACGGCGCGGCGGGGGGCGACGACGACGACGGCCGCGACGGCCCCGGCACGCCGCAGCTGGGCGACGAGATGGAGGAGGTGGCGTCGCGCACCAAGGGCAGCCAGCGCGCCGGCTCCACCGCCCTGCACGCGTCGGACCAGGGCGGCTCCGCCTTCAACTTCAGCACGCCGTCCGGCGGCGACAGCGGCGACGACAGCGACGAGGAGGGCACGCGGCGGCGCGCGCTGCTGCCGCTCTTCTCGTGCATGGAGAAGCGCGACGACCCCAACGACTGGAAGATGAACCGCCCGCGCCGCCACGCCTTTGAGCGGCCGCTGCACCTCTTCCAGAGCATCGCCTTTGTGCTAACGATGCTCGGCGTCATCTTCCACTTCACGGCGGTCGTGCCCGCGACGGTGGTGCTGTACCGCGCCGGGCACCGCGCCCTCCCGGAGATGATCTGCTTCACCGTCATCGGCGCCGTCGGCACGTGCTCGGTGCTCACGTCGTGGCTCATCGTGTCGTTTCCGCGACAACGGCGACCACGCCAACGTCGGCGGCCTCTGCTGCTACTGCCGCGTCAAGACAGCCGTCACGTCGAAGCACTGCAAGGCGTGCAACAAGTGCGTCACCGAGTTCGACCACCACTGCAAGTGGCTCAACATGTGCATCGGCGGGAAGAACTACAAGATCTTCATGTGGTACGTCGCGAGCGCCGTCATCTTCATGACCTACGCCATCGTCGCGGCCATCGCGGTGCTGGCCAAGTGGTGGGGCGAGCTGGGGGCCTTCAGCGCCTACTACCGCGTGGGGCCGATCCTGCTGATCGTCATCATGGCCATCGGCATGCCGCCCATCGCGCACCTCTTCGGCTTCCACATCATGCTCAACATCAAGGGCCTCAGCACCTACGAGTACATCATCAACAAGCGCGAGGGGAAGATGAACCGACCGGCCGTCGCGGGGCCGCGGCGCAAGAAGTTTCCCTGCTGCTGCTGCAAGGAGGAGTAAGCGGGTGCGTGTGTGTGTGTGGAGGGGGGTACCTCCCCCTCCCACCATCCGGAATCAACCACTGCCTCTTTCCCTCCCTTTTTTTTTTCGTTCTACTTTTGTATAGTATGTTTTAGATTCTATTCTACGTAAGCAGGTACAACTGCGGTATTTTCTCATTCCAATACATATCTAGCTCTATTTTGCTTTTGGGTTTCTCACGGGTGTTTCCTTCCCGTCGTTTGATACCCTACTCTCTTTCTTCCTCTCATTTGCGCTTCTTCTCCCATCCTTATCACTCTCTCTCTCTTTTTTCTTTTTGTTTGCTGTTTCTCTTCTGGTATTGCATCTTCTTCTCGTGCTCTGCGAGAATCAATCATGCACATCCGTTGCACTACTATTCATCGCTGCCATCATTCATCACGGCGCTTTATTCACGATTTAGAAAAACGTATCTCTACACACATGAAAATCTACGAGGCTCAACTGCGTTTGGAAAAGATCTCTTTTTTTTTTTTTACTTTTTGAAGCTTCGCTTCCACTCTGCTGTTTTGGCTGCTCTCCTCATTCTCTGCATCCTAGGGGTGATTTCGAGACCGCTGAGAAAGGCTGACATGCGGAGCCTCACGCCTGCGTGTGTTTGTTGCTGAGAAGAAATATAATGTGGCGTGGTGCCTCCATAACCCTACCCTACCTGTTGCACACCCTCCGTCCCCCCCCCCTCCTCCTCCCCATACACGCACGACACTACACAGTTTGTAGCTAAGCCATCTGTTCGCAAATATCAACCCTCTATTTAATCTTTCAAGTCATTAGTACTCTGCTTTCTTCTTTCTTTTTGTCCCCTTCAACAACCATTCTCGGAAAATCAAAATTAGTAAGGTAAGAAAAACGAAAAGCAGAAGCTTTCTTTTTCTCTCCATTTGATTTCTCCGCTTTTTTCCCCCACAAAAAATCATAATTCCTCTACAGCCCATTAATCTATATATCTAACTATATATAGAGGAAAAAAAAATACAAAAAAAAAAACAAATAAAACAACAACAACTAAGTGTTCATAACACCACTTTCATCAAAAAAAAAAAAAAACCCCACAAAGTTTTCAAATCTCATTAAAAAAACAAACTAACAAACAAATAAACCACAACACCACACACACACACACAAAAAAAAAAAACAGCCACCAGTTCGACCACAATGTTTCTCGAATTTCTCGTGCTGCTCGTCACCGCGCTCGCGCTCTACGGGTGGTACTTCTGCAAGTCCTTCAACACGACGCGCCCAACGGACCCCCCGGCGGTGCATTGCTCCACTCCCTTTGTCGGCCACATCATCCAGTTCGGGAAGGACCCGCGCACCTTTCTCTCCGAGTGCAAGAAGAAGTACGGCGGCATCTTCACGATGAACATCTGCGGCAACCACGTCACCGTGGTGGGCGACGTGCGGGAGCACGGCAAGTTCTTCTCCCCCCGCAACGAGATCCTCTCGCCGCGCGAGGTGTACAGCTTCATGGTGCCCGTCTTCGGCGAGGGCGTCGCCTACGGCGCCCCGTACCCGCGCATGCGCGAGCAGATCAACTTCCTCGCGGAGGAGCTGACCGTCGCCAAGTTCCAGAACTTTGTCCCGTCGATCCAGCACGAGGTGCGCAAGTTCATGGCGGAGAACTGGAACAAGCCGACGGGGGTGATCAACATCCTGGAGGACTGCAGCGCGATGATCATCAACACGTCGTGCCAGTGCCTCTTCGGCGAGGACCTGCGCCGCCGCCTCGACGCGCGCCAGTTCTCGAACCTGCTCGCCAAGATGGAGGGGAGCCTCATCCCGGCGGCCGTCTTTTTGCCGTGGATCCTGAAGCTGCCGCTGCCGCAGTCGTACGCGTGCCGCGACGCGCGCGCGGAGCTGCAGACGATCCTCAGCGAGATCATCATCGCGCGCGAGAAGGAGGAGGCGCAGAAGGATTCCAACACGAGCGACCTGCTCGCCGGCCTCCTCAACGCCGTCTACCGCGACGGCACCCGCATGTCGCAGCACGAGGTGTGCGGCATGATCGTCGCGGCCATGTTCGCCGGCCAGCACACGTCGACCATCACCACCACCTGGACGCTGCTGCACCTGATGGACAAGAAGAACGCCGCCTTCCGCGAGAAGTTCGAGAAGGAGGTCGGCGAGTTTCCCGAGAAGCTCAACTACGACAACGTCATGGACGAGATGCCCTTCACCGAGAACTGCGCCCGCGAGTCGATCCGGCGCGACCCCCCGCTGATGATGCTCATGCGCAAGGTCCTCAAGCCGGTCAACGTCGGCAAGTACACCGTCCCCGCGGGGCACATCATCGCGTGCTCGCCGCTGCTCTCGCACCTCGACGAGGAGGCCTTCCCCAACCCGCGCGAGTGGAACCCCGACCGCAACATGAAGCTCATCGAGGGAGCCTTCTGCGCCTTCGGCGGCGGCGTCCACAAGTGCATCGGCGAGAAGTTCGGCCTGCTGCAGGTCAAGACGGTCGTCGCGACCATTCTGCGCGACTACGACTTCGAGCTCCTGGGCGACCTGCCGGAGCCCAACTACCACACCATGGTCGTCGGCCCTACCAGCTCCCAGTGCATGGTGCGCTACACCAAGAAGAAGTCCGCCCAGGCCTGAGTTGGGAGGGGGGGGGGTGCGTGTATGGTGGGTCGGGTGAGTGGGGGTGGGGGTGAAGGGGTTGTGTCACCTACCCCTCTCCCCTTTGCCCTCCACCCAAAGACACCTACGCACACATACACAATCTCTTACTCTTCTTTTTTTCTTTTCTTTTTTCTTTTCTTTTCTTTTTTTCTCTCTCTTGCTCTCTTGTTTTTCGTTTCTTCATCATATTTCTTGTTTTTAAATGCTATCTTAGAAGAAAAAGAATGAGAATATAATGTTTTCACTTCTCACTCCTCTGCTCAATCATTCCATCTTTTGTTTCTCGAGTTGTTTCCTTACTTCCTTTTCATTCATGTCTGCGAGTTCTGGAGTGCTTTATTTTTCGTTTCCCTTTTTACGAAGGTAAGAGAACAGGATGCACGGAGAAGTTTTTCCTTTCATGACTCAATTCTTGAAACGAAGCGAAGCAGGAACAACGCAGAGAAACCTAATGGAACGATCGGGAGCAGCTGCAGGAAGAAGAAAACGGGAAGAATCAACAATTGTAAAAAAAAAAAAGAAAAAGTGACGCATTCCTTAAAAGAAAAGGCATTTTCTATTATTTCATAGTCTTCCGCTTTTTTTTTTTACTTGACGTAGACTGAATGTAAGGATCCTGAAATAAACAAAGGCATATGAATAACTGTATGCCGAGAAGTTGAGGAATGAAGGTCGTCACCATCAAAAGAATTTACGAATTTTAGAGAGAGAAAAAAAAATGTAATAACGTAAATGTAACAAGAACAAAGCACACACAAAAAAAAACAACAACAACAACACAAATGATCCACAGCGCACACGCCGACTCACAAGTTGAGTATTACTTTCCCCACGCGCTTGCTTCAGACATTTCATTTTTGCTTTATTTTAAATGGCAAACTTCATTATTTCATTCTATCAGTGCTTTATTTTTTTTTCTTTTAAATTTCCATTTTCTTTTTTTTTTCCAATAATAACAGCAAAAAGTGCTACTGTGACCACGTTTCAATTACCTAGTCCATAAGAAAATAAAATCATTATGTTTTCATTTCTTTGCTTGACTGTGTTGGAACGCGCCACTCTGACTCTCTGCGTTTCTTTTTTCTGTTTTACAAGAACTTGTATGACACATCAAACCACACACACACACGCACACGCAAATCAATACAAGCTTATTTATTGTTCCCCTTCATCTCCTCTTGTTTTATTTCATACAATTTATCAAAAAAAAAAAAACAAACCACACTCTTATCATTATTATTGACATTATCATTACCATTATTATCATCATTATCATCATTACCTTGTTTATTTACCCACCATCATTCTTTTTCCCCCTTTTCTTCTTCTTTTATCTTGCCTACTTCCAGCAACAGTGATGTTGCGCCCGCTTCCCCTAATGCCTTGACAGTGGGTAATACGATGATGCTCTTGCACTTGATGAGTCCTGTCGTATTCTTTTTTTTTCTGTTCTCATGCTATCAAATGTGTCTCTCGCCGTTGCGCTGATACATAATGCACAGTGAAAACGGGATAATCAGTCATTCACTCTCACACACACACACGCACATGTATGCAGAAGGGAAGCGCAACAACACTGGAAGTACGTGCTTTTCATGTTTTCCAATTTCTCTCCGTCACCCTTCGCGGGGGGCGTGTGTTGACATTCTTTCTTTGGTGGATTCAAAAAAAAAAAAAATAATGTAACAGACAACATGACAGCGTGCTCCGAAAATGGAGGATGCCTCTAGAAGAGTGAGCTTCTCCGAAGGTACGAGTGCTGTATCACCGCTTTTACTGTGAATGTGAGGGTTGTGACTATGATACAGCGCGTTGTTAGAGCTGTGTAATTGTTGACGTAGAGAGTGTTTTTTTTTCTCTCTTCTTGGGCACTTCTACACATGATTAGAGAATCGACAGACACTACTTGTAAATAACTATCGACAGGACCCTTCGAAATCGATGTACTGTTCACTACTGTGCGCTGATTGCACCCTCAATGACCTTTATTCTCAATCCCTCCCTCCCCTCCACTTCCACTTTCCCCCACACCACTCGACACCCACCAGTCATTCTTCCCTCACCCCCGCGAGAACGACAGCCATGACCCACTCCACCGACCTGCAGTGGACGCTGGTGCGCCAGAACAGCCGCTTCCTGCAGAAGCGCAACGGCATCCGCCTGAGCAACGACCCGTTCAACAGCAACGGCAACTGGACGAAGCGCCAGTCCGGGTTCCTGAACGAGACGGCGGCGGTGGTGAAGCCGGGGCCGAAGCGCACCATCTCGGTGACGATCAAGGACGGCAAGAGCAACAACAAGCCCAAGTCGGCGTACAAGGTGCACCCGCAGGCGGCCGGCGTGCGCGCGTCGGACGTGGCGCGTCTGGTGGCGACGGTGCGCCCCGACCTGACCGACGTGAGCTTCCGCCGCGCGGCGAAGCTTGCGCGCATCGCGCACCGCACGTCCAAGGTGGAGGCGGCGCGCAAGGAGCGCTCCGCCAAGCGCACCTTCGCCCGCAAGCACGTCCGCCCCTCCCGCAAGTAGGCTCTTACCGGTCGTGAGTGTACGAAGGACGGCAAAGAATGATGCCTGCCTTTCATTTTCATTTTTCCAAATTCATTTATTTGTTGATTAAAAAAAAGATAAAAAAAACGCAAACCAAAACTGTGTGGCGTCTTCGAGGAAAAAAAAGAAAAAGATTCACAATGTACCGATGCCAGTAGTTATAGTTGTATGAATCTTTTCTTGTTTTCCGAGCGTGTTACTGTCTCACTGCGCTGCACCTATCCGTTGAACAGAGTGTGTGTCTCCTGGCTGTGGGATAGTACCAGAGGCTCCTAATTCTTTGACGCAATGCTTGAGGCTACCTCTCCAAAGTTCTTTCCTTGTACGATTTACGTGTTTCTTTTGTGTTGTTCCTGATGCTCAAGATTCCTTTCCTTGTTCTCTCCCCCTCTCCTTCCGCAGATCCTTATCTCGTAGGTGAAGAAGTAAAAAAAAAAAAGAGGGCAGTAGCAAGATCCTTCTCACAGCGACTAACGTCACCCACTCAAGGCCTCTCCAACGTATCCACCCACTCAGCCACCCACGGCGGCAGCGAAGTGATGTCGCACGCCTCTGTCGAGGCGGCCTTCTTCGCCGCGCTGGACGAATGCACCGGGGGCTCCACCAAGGCCTCGCTGGAGCTCTGCCGAGACCGCGTGATGCGCTCTGCGCTGCTACTCCTCGCCGCCGCCGCCGCCCGCCTCAGCGACTCTGCAGACACCGCCTCCGCCCCCGATACCGACGGCGCCAGACGGCTGGCGGCGGCGCTGACGACGGCCGACCTGCTCTCGTGCGAGCCGCCCGCCTCGGCCGAGTGCGACGTGGTGGCGTCGCTGGAGACGGCGGTGCGCGGCTGGAGGCGCGGCGCGCGCGGCCCCTCCGCGACTAGCCTCAGCTGCGCTGGCAGCGGCAGCGACAACAACAGCAGCGGTAGCAGCGCGTCGCCGCACTTCTCTACGTGTGCTGCGGGCCCTCTGGCGCTTCTGGACGCGCGCGCGGCGGCGGTGCTGGTGCTGTCCGCGCTGTGGTGCGCCGCCAAGTTCTGGGCCGCCTCCCTGCAGTTCGTCACCCTCAACGCGCTGCTCTTCCGCCTCGTCAGTCGCCACGCGGAGGGCGGCGGCGCGGAGGCGGGCGGGGCAGGGACAGTGCCAGGTGCTGCGAAGGAGCAGGCGGAGGCGGCGGCGGACGCGCTGCTGCTGGCGCCCCCTCCCCCAGACGGCGACTTTGGCTGCGACGCGCGCGGGGGGCTGCCGGGGGCGGGCGACATGCGCAGCGACCCCGTGGGTGTGCTGATGCGCGAGGTGGAGGAGGCGGAGTTTGTGCTCTTCCGCTGCAGCGGCTACGTTGTGCCGCTGTGAGGCGACTCTACCTGCAGGGTAGGAGAAAAAAAGAGACAGTTCGAGGCTAAGCTTCATGGGTCGTCCAGCAGTAAGTCTCTCTCTTTCCCTCTCCGTTTCTCTCCCGATTTGAGTTGACATGGAGTGAACGCACTCTCTCTCGTCGTGTCTGACAACTCTACATGTCCCTCTTTTTTTTTTTTTGCTTCATATTTCGTTTTGTCTCGTTGTTGCATGCAAAAGTATTTTCTCTTTTGCTGGATGACGTCTAATCGGCGTATTTTGCTGTGATACCGATACCTTCTCTTTTTCCCGTGTTCTGCCGTTGTTTGTTTTTCTGTGCGTCAATCCTTCTCTTCATATAGAGAGCGAGCGCCAGGGTGCGTTTTGTGCCGTCGCATGATGCTCTCACCACTCTCGTTCATGCATCCACTGTGTCACTCTCTTCTCCCCATCATCATCTCACCCTTGACGCCCCGAAACAACACTCCAACAGTAGTAGTAGTAGTAAGACAGCCATGACCCACTCCGCCGACCTGCAGTGGACGCTGGTGCGCCAGAACAGCCGCTTCCTGCAGAAGCGCAACGGCATCCGCCTGAGCAACGACCCGTTCAACAGCAACGGCAACTGGACGAAGCGCCAGTCCGGGTTCCTGAACGAGACGGCGGCGGTGGTGAAGCCGGGGCCGAAGCGCACCATCTCGGTGACGATCAAGGACGGCAAGAGCAACAACAAGCCCAAGTCGGCGTACAAGGTGCACCCGCAGGCGGCCGGCGTGCGCGCGTCGGACGTGGCGCGTCTGGTGGCGACGGTGCGCCCCGACCTGACCGACGTGAGCTTCCGCCGCGCGGCGAAGCTTGCGCGCATCGCGCACCGCACGTCCAAGGTGGAGGCGGCGCGCAAGGAGCGCTCCGCCAAGCGCACCTTCGCCCGCAAGCACGTCCGCCCCTCCCGCAAGTAGAGTGCCCGATGCGCTGAGTAGAGAGAGCAAATCCCTAAAACTTTACTCTTTAAAGGTCAAGGGTTGCTCTCATCTCTTGTCTCATCTTACTCTCGATACGATTTCTTTTCATTTCATTTTCTCCTTTTTATCTGTATTAAGAAAAACAAAAGTAGAATAATCCTCTGGTCTGCGTCTGCTGAAGGTATCACTGGCACGGAGTGTCAAGACAAGCATCTTTATATTTGTCCCCTTGCCCTTACTTTCTTGATCTGCACTTTTCCGTATGGTTTCGAATTAATGCCTAGTACTGCGTGCGTACTGCGCACATATCGCCTGAGGAAGGATGTGCATTCCCAGCTATTAACGCATCTCGGGGGAAAAAAAAAGTGAACACTAAACGACCTTTTCCCATCTTTTCACTGCTCCTCCTCTCTCTTCTTCTGTCTCTCAGATTCTCTCTCCAGAATTTTTTCTGTTAGAAGTAGTAGTAGTAGTTTTGCTCCTCCCCCTTCCTTCTTTCTCTCCTACGTTGTCACTGCTCCCGAGCCACACAGAACTTGTTTAACACCATTTCCGACGGTTTTCTCAATAGCTCTCTCGCCGTCCCCGTCTCTGTTCTTCACTCTATCTCTCACGTCCGAGCTCTGCCCCAACGTAAAGAAAAAAAAAACCACACATCATGCGCCTGAAGTCGTGCCCCTGTGCTGCGCCTTCGCGTGGTCGCCGGCCGGACTGGGCGCGCCGCCGATGTTGGCGACGGCCTCCTACGCGGGCGCGATGGGCGACGACTTTGACAGCGAGAGCACGCTGGAG
The DNA here is from genome assembly GCA_030347455.1 of Kentomonas sorsogonicus. NCBI lineage: Eukaryota > Euglenozoa > Kinetoplastea > Trypanosomatida > Trypanosomatidae > Kentomonas > Kentomonas sorsogonicus. Next base: position 534,388 of record JAQOSZ010000305.1, read on the forward strand.
GTGCGCCTCGCGGACGTGACGCGCACCGACGAGACCGACCTCCCCGTCGTCGGCCGCACGCAGCTGCCGGAGCGCGCGCAGCGGGTCGAGTGGTCGACGCACGGCAGCGCCAAGGGCTGCATCGCCGTCTCCTGCGCCGACGGCCGCGTGTACATCTACTCGGCGGCCGCGCTGCTGCAGGGGGGCGCCGGCGGCGTCGCGGCGTCGGCGGCGCTGCTGTGGACGGTGCGCGAGCACGAGAAGACGGGCGCCGCGCCGCGCGGGTGCCAGTTCAACCCCGCCCAGCCGCAGTTCCTCGCGACCGGCGGCGACGACGGCCGCTGGTGCGTGTGGGACCTCCCCGCCGGCGCGCCGGAGCCGAAGCGCATATCGGTGATCCGCCAGAGCGAGCACCAGGCCCCGATTGTGCAGCTGCAGTGGCACCCGAAGCTGGCGTACATCATTGGCACCATGTCGGCCGACGGCGTCGTCAACGCGTGGAACCTGCAGCAGCTGAAGCGGGCGGCGACCCTCAGCGTCGCGCGGGCCGCCAAGGGCGCCGCCCCCACCTGCTTCGCCTGGGACCCCGCGGCCGCGATGCAGCTGGCCGTCGGGCTCGACGGCGCGGAGCCGGTGGTGCACAAGTGGGACCTGCGGCGGTCGGTGGAGCCGGTGCTGCGGCTGGCCGGCCACGAGGGCGCCGTCACGAGCGTGCAGTGGTGCCCCCACGACGCGTCGGTGCTGCTCTCCGCCGGCGCCGACGGCCGCACGCTGTGGTGGGACGCCAACTCGGGCGAGCGTCTCGGCGCCCTCGCGCGCGAGGAGCACTACGTCGTCGGCGCGCAGTGGTGCCCGGCGCTGCCCTCCGTCGTCGCCACCTCCTCCTTCGAGCCGCTCCTCTGCGTCGCGACCGCGACCGGCGGCGGGGCGGGCGGCGCGTCCGGCGGCGCGGGCGGGTCCGTCTCGGCGGCCGCCGCGGCGGACAAGTCGCCGCTGACGAAGAAGCCGTGCGGGGCGGCGGTGAACGCGGCGCTGACCGTTGTGGCGCGCAGCGCGGAGGCGCCGGAGGGTCTCGGGACGACCAAGATCCGCCCGCCGCAGCGGGACCCCGGCGCCGACGCCCTCCGCGGCTTCTTCGTCTCCCTCGGCCAGACGCAGCCGGGCAGCCCCGAGCGCGCGCAGTGGCTGCGGGAGAACGGCTACGCGGTCTTCGCCGCCATCGCGGCGGCGCAGCAGGGCGGCGACCGCTCCCAGCTCCTCCAGTTCCTTCGACTTCGCGCCGGACAAGGCCGACAAGGGCGACAGTGCCGATGCCGCCGCCGCCGCCGCTGGCGAGGAGCCGGACCCGTTCGCGGCGCTGGAGGCGGAGAACGAGCGGCCGTACGGCGACCGCGCGGCGCAGCTGGTGGCGCGCGGCGAGGTGGACGAGGCGGCGACGGTGTGCGTTGCCGCGGGGCAGTTCGCCGACGCCTTCGCGCTGGCCTTCCTGCGCGGCCCCGAGGCCGTCGCGCGCGTGCACCACGAGTACGTCGCCCACGTGGCGGCGGCGGCGGAGGCGGAGCGGCGGCAGCGGCGGCACGTGCTCTACGCCGGCGCCATCGCCTCGGGCGAGTACGGGCGCGTGGCGGAGGCGGGCGAGGACTGGCGCGCCGTGCTGGCGCTCATCACGACCTTCAGCGCGCCCGGCGAGCCCTACGCGGCCGCCTGCGACAGCCTCGGCGCCTCCCTCGCGGCGCGCGGCGACTACGAGGCCGCCCGCGTGTGCTTCCTCTGCAGCCACAACGTCGACGGCGTCGCCGCGCTGCTGGAGAAGCAGGAGGCCCCGCCGCACCGCGTCATTGCGGAGATGCAGCTGGCGGAGGAGCTCTGCGGCGCGGCGCCCACCTGCCGCTTCTTCACCGACACCCTCTGCACGCACGGCCGCGCGCTGCTGGCGCAGGGCGACGAGGACGAGGCGGTCGCGTTCTTTGCGCGCGCCGCCGCCCTCGGCAACGACGCGGCCGCCCGTCTCGCGGACCGCCTCAAGTACCTCGCGCGCGGCGGCGACGCGGCCCGGCCCCCGCCGTACACCCCGGAGCCGACGCCGGACCAGCCCTCGCCGGAGTGCTGCCAGTTCCTTGCGGAGCAGCAGCAGCGGCGCGAAGCGGAACTGCTCAAACAACAGCAGGCGCAGCAGCAGCAGCAGCAGGCGCAGGCGCAGGTGGCACCCACTCCCCCGCAGCACGCCACGCCGCTGCAGGGTATGCAACAGCCGCCGCAACAGCCGCCGCAGCCGCAGTCGCTGCAGCGGCCGCCCACGGCTCAGTACGCGCCGACTGCTACTGGCGCCGTCGCCCCTCCCGCCCACTCCATGTACCCGCAGCAGCCGCCCGCCGCGGCTTCAGGCTACCCCGCTCCGGCCGCCACCGCCGCCCCGCCGCCGGCCCAGCAGTACTACAACCCCCAGCAGCTGGCGCCGCGCGCCAGTCCCGCCCCCCAGCGTCCGCCGTCCATGCCCATGCAGCCCGCGCACCAGCCGCCTCCCCAGACGCAGCCGCCGCCGCAGCGCTACCAGTCCGCCCCGCAGTCGTCGCAGTACGCGCCGCCGCCGCCGCCGCCCACCCAACAACAACAGCAGCAACAGCAGCCCCCTCTGCAGTACGCCAACCAGCCGCAGCAGCCGCCTCCGCCGCCGCAGCACCGCCAGCTCCTCCCGCACGCGCAGCAGCAACAGCAACAACAACAGAGGCCGGCATCGATGCCCCAGCCGGGAGGCTACGCGCCGCCACAGCAAACGCCGTACGCCGCTGGCGCACCGCCGCCGCCGCCGCCGCCGTCGCAACCGCCGCAGTCCGCGCTGCCGGCCGCGGTCGCCAACGCCGGCCCCCCGCGCCCGCGCCTCATGCCGCACCCCGTGTCGTCCTACTCCAGTATGCGCGGCGCCACTCCCCCCGCCGCCGCCGCGGCAACCGCCCCGCCCCCGGGCCCCTCGGGCGCCGCCTCCCCCGCCGCCCCTCCCGCCCCGCCGCCCGCGGCCGGCGCGGCCCCCGGCAGGCGAGCCTTGCCTCCTTCCCCCTCGAGTCGCTGCGGCCCGGCGCGGAGCAGGCGCTTATCCAGCGCCTCCAGCAGATCCTCCCGCACGTGCCTGACGTCCGCCGCCGCGCCGCCATCGAGGCCGCCGGCGTCGAGCTGGCCGGCCGCCTCGCGCAGGGCGCCGTGCCGCCGCCGCTGGTGCAGCAGCTCAGCAACTACCTCCACAACGCCGGCACGCCCTCCGCGCGCGCGACGTGGGCGCAGCTCTCGGCGCAGTACCCGGGCACCATCGAGTCCATCCGCAGTCTGGGGCTGCTGTAGTGGGTGCCAGCGGCGCGGAGAGAGAACGAGAACGGGAGAGAGAGACATACATTCGCTAGAGGAATCTCTTGACTTTTCCAGATGTGATGGAGACCCCTCCCCTGCCCCTCTCCTCTTTCCTTCCCTTTTAGTGTGAGCCCACATATCGACCCACAGACGAGAGATAGTAAGGGATGAAATGCTCGTGGACTTTCACGACGCCCATAACTAGAGGTCTATTCATCCCTCTTTTATTATTTTTTTTTTCTCTCGCTCTCAGCCGTTCCCCGTTTCTTGATGTTTTTGTTCATTTCCCAATTTTTTTTTTTTTTTGATTATTACTGTTATAGTTTCTTTGGCAGTGGTTCAGGGGCTGGACCCTTGGGCTCTGCCCTTTTTGTACCTGTGGACTCCTTCTGCCCCTACCTCTTTCCTTTTGTGCTTCACCTCTGAGCCTGTAAAGTTCTGTCCTGTCTTCTCATTTAATTATTACAAACCTTGTGCGCTTGCTTATTCAAAATAAAATATAATAAACATTTATATGGAGACTCATTCCAGAGAGAAAGAGAGGGAGAGCGAGAGCAACTATTAATCTACAGTACAGTTGAAGACTGATGCGTAGCGATGCGGGTAACTAGAACACATATGACCAATAGAAATGATCATTTACTTCTCAGTTTGCGCCACATTTTATATAAACGTTGCCTATTCTGCTGAGGTGATTGCCTAGACGAATATAATCAGGCAAAACATCCAATCCGATTGCATGCCAGCAGAAATTTTCTTCTTACCATTATTATTATTATTATTATTATTATGACCTTGCGCCAACAAACATGTCTCCCCTCTTCACTCCCCCCTCTGCTATCTGAACTCTGACAGGATCTAAAATCTGAGAACGCCAGGGACCGCAGACGAGAAAGCGCAGCCCGAAGCCTGAAGTCTTCGGAGAACGTTTTTTTTTTTTTTTTTTTTAGCTGTGTTTTGCAGTGCGCCTCAACCCATCCGCTGCTCTCAACGCCACACATGCTCCGCAGTCGCGTCCTCGCGGCTCCGCTGGCGATGCGTGCCTTCGCCGGCCGTACCGCCGCCCTGCGCCGCCCTGCCACCAGCAGCACCGCCGCCGCCCCCTCCTTCCTAGTCGCCTCCTCCGCGGTCGGTGCCGCGGCGTGTCTGCAGCAACAGCGGCGGTGCCTCTCGCTGAACCCCGTGTCGTGGGTGAAGGGCCGCGGGCGCGAGACGAGCGCGAGCGTGGAGGAGGAGCTGCCCGATATCTTTGCGAACCAGCCGCAGGAGGTGGACGACTACATCCGACCGGACAAGAGCATCTTCGAGAAGATGGAGGACTTCTGGGACTGGGCCGTCGGCTTCCTGCAGCCCATCGAGAAGCAGCTCGAGTGGATGCGCTCGCTGCGCCACGACGGCTTTTTCGGCATCGACCTCGGCGGCTGGGGCCACGTCTTCTTCTTCTACGGCATCGCGATGCGTCTCCTCACCATGATCCCGGCGCTCTACAGCAACCGCAACACGCTGCGGATGAGTCTCATCGGGCCGCAGATCACGGAGATCACCAACAAGCAGAACCGCGCCAAGAACGACCGGACGCTGTCGACGGCGGAGAAGCGCGTCATCAAGGACGGGTACAACCGGATGAAGTACGCGCTCTACAAGAAGCACGGCTGCGCGCAGTGGAAGAGCTTCCTCGCGATGCTGACGGCGCCCGTCACCATGTCCGCCTTCCTCTCCATCCGCCGCCTCGCCATGTACGAGACCGACCTGGAGATGGCGCCGTTCCTGTGGGTGCGCGACCTGACGATGCCGGACCCCACCTACGCCCTCCCCGCCATCTGCTCCATGATGTTCCTCCTCAACTTTGAGATGGCGCAGCGCCTGCAGAAGGGCGCCCGCAGCAGCTCCTCCCTCTACATCCGCTGGGCCGTCCGCGCCGGCTCGGTCGTCGGCATCTACTTCTTCGCCTCGCAGCCGGCGGCGATGTTTGCCTACTGGATCGGCCTCTCGACGGCTGGCCTGCTGCAGCCGATGCTGCTGCGCTGGCAGCCCTTCCGCGACTTCTTCCAGTTCCCCGACCCCCCGCAGGCCGCGCGCTCGCAGATCATCTCCGAGATCAAGGGCCCCTCCCTCTACGAGCGCCTCTTCGCGTCGCCGGAGGAGAAGGCGCGCGCGGAGGCGGAGCGCGCCGCGGCGCGGGAGAAGCAGTCCAAGAAACGCTTCGAGAAGATCGACGACTACGAGGTGCTGTTTGACGACGAGGACGACGCGGGCAAGAGCGGCGGCGGCAGTGGGGGCGACAGGAAGAAGAAGTAAGGGATGCTGGTGGACATGTGTGCGTCTGCGGGGCTGAACTCACCGTCGTCCCTTGATGTCTCTTTCTCTCTCACTCTTTCTCCTCATCTCACACATGCGTAGACCTTAACACAAAGTGCTTTGTATTGAGAAGTAGTAAAAATCTAGCAGTGTTTGTTGCGTTTTGTCCTCTAGCTTTAATATTGTCGCACTGATTTCGTCACCACTCTTCCATGACTCTACCAATCTTTGGCCAGCGCATTCACTTGTTTTGTTTCGCGACCAATTCATAGCATTCAGCATAATACCAACTGCACGATACTGCTATGAGCACACTGCACATGTAAGCACAGCAACGCCATTGTCACTCCCCCAACCTTGACTCACGTCACGTTTCCAGCAGCACAGCAACTCGAGCAGATATTAGCACCACCACGCCGCGTGCCACACCACAGTACCCTATCAAGAAGCATGAGCGACAAGGCCTCGGAAGAGGTTACGCAGCCGAGAGCGCCGCGTCACGACACTGTCAAGCGGCCGCGTGCCGCGGAGCCCCACAAAGATGACGGCGGCGGCGATGTGGATCGCCGTCGGCAGCGCCGCGAGAGGGGTGGAGACAGACGAGAGGTGTCGCAGGGAGCGAACAGTAGCGGCGGGGGCGGCGGCACGGGTGCGCCCTCCCCGTCGTCTGGGCTCCGCCACCCCTTCCGCGCCAACTTCAACGACCACTTCGAGACCTCGCTGGCGGCGCTGCGGGACGTGGCGCCGGCGCTGTCCGAGCTGCGCGCGCTCACGCGCCCCAGCACCCCCGAGCTCTTCACCCTCTACGACCCCTACTACTGCGCCGGCACCGTCGCGCAGCGCTGGGCCGCCCTCGGCTTCCCGCGCGTGCTGCACGAGAACCGCGACTTCTACGCGGACGTGGCGGCCGGGACGGTGCCGGGCCCCTACGACGTGCTCGTCACCAACCCGCCCTTCAGCGACGACCACCTGCAGCGCATGATGGACTTCCTCGTCGGCTGCGGCCGCCCGTGGGCCTTTTTGGCGCCCGACTACGTGGCCAGCAAGGAGTGGTACGTGCAGCTGGTGCGCCGGCACTACACCCCGGCGCCGCCCACCGGCCGCGGCGACATCAGTGCCGTCCCGCGACACCGGCAGAAGCAGCAGCAGCAACAGCAGAGTCGTTTGAGCCTCCGCCATTTCTGCTCCCACCCTTTTTGGCAGAGGAGGAGACGAAACGGGAAGAAACCAAGGAAACCACGGAGGGGACGGCGGCAGACACCCCGGGAGGCGCGGCGGGGGGCAGCCAGGCCGCCGCTGTCGCCAAGGTCGGCGTCGAGCCCTTTTACATCGTCCCGCGCGCCGTGTACGACTTTGAGCATCCCGTCGGCGCCGGCCACGCGCACTCGCACTTCCGCTCCATGTGGTACGTCTACGCCGGCCGCCACACCGGCGATGTCCTGCGCGCCGCCCGCGTCGCCTACGCTGCTCGCGTCAACAGCGCGACGACAAAGACGGCGACGACGACGGGCGCCGCTGCCGCCGCCGGCCCGGTGCAGGCGATACACGGCCTGGAGGCGCTCAAGGAGAGCCGCCGCGCCGCTGCCTCCGCCGCGTCCGCCAAGCGCGAGGGTAGAGATGGCCACGGCGGCGTCAGCAGCGGCGCTGGGAAAGCCAAGAACGGCAACAGTAATGCTCATTTCAACAAGGGCGGCGCAGGCCGCTCCAAGAAGTGGAAGTGAATGATACGTTTTCTCCTACATGTTTACCTGCTTTTTGTCGACTAACATGCATGTCATCTTTTTACTTTTGTTGTGTGTCTTTGACATAATCCCCATCTTAACACTGAAATATGGATGTATGCTTCTCCTGTGGTCGGGTACCCCTATTCCTTTCCCGAGCTGTAATGAGGAACTTCCAACTGTGCATCTGTATACATGATCAAATATCCTGCGCGCCTTATTCACACCAATTCTCTCTCTCCCTCTCTCTCTCCCTTTACCACTACTACTACTACTACTACTACTACTAGCTCCTTACCTACCGTCAAGCTCCCGCCCGCCGTCCGCGCCCCCCAAGCAATCATGACCATGATGAGCGTTCTGGCCAACGCCCTCCGCACCATCGCCGGTGCGGAGCGCCGCGGCAAGCGTCAGGTGCTGATCCGCCCCTCCTCCAAGGTGGTGGTCAAGTTCCTGCAGGTGATGCAGAAGCACGGCTACATTGGCGAGTTCGAGATCATCGACGACCACCGCGCCGGCAAGATCGTCGTGAACCTCAACGGCCGCCTCAACAAGTGCGGCGCCATCTGCCCCCGCTTCGACTGCAACTCGCGCGACTACGAGCGCTGGGTCAAGAACATCCTCCCCTCCCGCCAGTTCGGCTTCGTCGTGCTCACGACGTCGCTCGGCATCATGGACCACGAGGAGGCCCGCGCCCGCAACACCGGCGGTAAGGTCCTCGGCTTCTTCTACTAGAGGAGGAGGAAACGCACACTTTCCCTCCACCCGAGGAGCTACTGCTTCGATTTGACGGAGTAATGTGTAGAGAAGAAAAATAACTTTTATTTTTTCTGACAAAGTGTTTTTCTTTTATTTTCATCATTTCTCACTTTCCATATTAAAAAAAAAAAAAACATTAACAAAAGCAAATATTCTTAATGTGGCTGATTCTTTTGATCTGTGATGCGTGAATGGATTACTGCTCACCACACACACATACACACGAACAGAGAAACACACACGGGCACACTGAAACACTGTACCAGGAATTGTTCCGAGTCACATTCGTGCTTCGTTTGTGTTTCCTGGATCTTTTGTGCTCACATCGAATCCAATGGACACAAACAGTAGTGTCCATAAAACTTGTATGAGATGCTAATGGATGCAAAATCCTTCCGAATACAAGACATCCACCCACCTCACCCCCTCTTCCCCTCCCATTTTCCTCATCCTCAGCACGGCAACCAAGGTATAATCTCTCTTTTTTTTTCTTGTTTTCTCCCAAAAAAATTTTAGTTTACCTTCGGTGGCCACTTCTCTAGGCTTGGTACATTTCAAACTCTTCTCTTCTCTTCTAGTTTTTCTTTTTCTTTGTTTTTGCTTGTTGCTTTTCTCCTTCCTCTTTTTCAGTAGTGTCCCAGTGTTGCTTCTTTGCTTCCAAACCTTTCTTACACCACTGCTCTCTGCTTTCCAAGGATTGCCTACATCATACACATATCATCCTACTGCCCCTGTGTCCTTGTTTCTTTCTGTTTCTCCACACTATTTTTTTCTGTCTTTCCGCACTCGGCGACAGCGTCTCCTCCAATGACTAGCTTCTTCTCGCTGACAGACGCGCGCGGAGCCGCCACTGCGCTTTCCGAGGGTGACGGCACGCACCACAACTCGTACATCACCGGACTGGACCTGACCTTCGTGCACAGCGCGGCGTGGACGTACGCGGCGGTGGTCTTCGCCATCATCTGCTGCTTCGTCTCCTTCTCCGACCTGCGCGAACACCTTGCGCGCCTGGACTACCCGCAGATCCAGGTGCTCGAGATGCGCATTATTCTCATGATCCCCATCTATGCGGTGTTTTCGGCCCTCTCGCTGCTGTTTCCGCAGTGGCGCTTCTTTTTCATCACGGTGCGGGACACCTACGAGAGTCTCGTGCTCTACATCTTCTTCATGCTGATGATTGCCTACTGTGGCGGGGAGGGGCAGCTGCTCAAGTCGCTCAAGAAGAAGCGCTACATGGGCACGCACATGATCCCGGTGTGCTGCCTGCCCTACTACCCGCTCGACACCGACTTCTACCTGCGCTGCAAGCGGTGGGTGCTGCAGTGCGCGCTCATCAAGCCCATCACCTCCTTCATTGCCATGGTCACGAACCCCTTTGGGATCTACCAGGAGGGCACCTTCTCCGTCTCCAACGTCTACACGTACAACTGCATCGTCATCAACTTCTCGCTGACGTGGGCGCTCTACTATCTGGTGCTCTTCGAGGTCGAGCTGGAGAAGGAGCTGCACTACGCCAAGACGTTCCTCAAGTTCCTCTGCGTCAAGTCGATCATCTTCTTCAGTTACTGGCAGTCCATCGGCATCAGCGTGTGCGCCAGCGCAGGGCCTGCTGTACCTGGGCGCCGACGCCCACGCGAGCGAGGAGACGAGCGGCACCATCCAGGACCTCCTCATGTGCTTCGAGCTGCTGCCGGTCGCCTTCCTGCACCGCGCCGCCTTCGGCCGCGACAAGCTGGACGAGGAGATGGCGTGCGTGCCCATGTACATGAAGTCCGAGACGGGCAGCGCCGACCTGCGCAGCAACGTCGACACGGCGCTCAACGTCAACGACATCATCGACGACACCTTCGGCACGATCTTCTACCGCCGCGGCAAGCTCATGGACCAGGAGAACGCCGACGACGGCGACGACGACGGCTTCGGGGGCGTCGGCGGCGGCGGCGACGCCTACGCGGACGTGCCGCCGCCGGTGCGCGCCGACGACGGCCGCGGCGACGACCTGCACCGCGAGCCGACGATAGAGGAGCTGCTGGAGCACGCCGTCGCCACGGACGTCGGCACGCGCGTCGACGGGTACCTGCACTACGACGAGGACAGCGACCGCGACGAGCGCAACCGCGACATGAACTTCACCGACACCGACGTCATCCTGCACCGCTCGCGCCACGAGCGCGCCGACGCGGCCGTCAAGGTCGACACCGACCTGCTGCGCTCGCGCCAGGCGGGCGCCGCGGCGCTCGGCGGCCCGCAGATATACTGCGTCGTCTGCGGCCGTTTCGACCGCGAGATGGTGCGGCGGCGCAACGGCTACAAGTGCCGCGAGTGCGTGGGCACCAAGAGCCAGTCGCTGCTGCGCCACCGCCAGCGCGAGGCCGCCGCACCCGTCGTCGTCAACATCGACAGCGGCGCGGGCGGCGGCGCTTCTGCCACCACCACGGCCCCGGGCGCCGCGGCCGAGGACGCGGGGTACAGCGGCCGGCGGGGGGTGGCGCCGACCACCTTCGGGGCGGAGCGCCGCCGCCAGCAGCAGCAGCAGCAGCAGCAGCGCGAGAATGAAACCGGCGGCGGGGGCGGGCCGGACGACAACGAGGACGACGACCACTACGTGCGCGGCATTCCCACCGACGCGGAGGGCGGCAACCGAAACGGCGCCGCGGTGCTAATCGACAACGTCAACGCGAACCTCGCGGAGGCCGCCAGCGCCATCGCGGACCGCTTCAGCGACTTCAACTCTCTCCTCCGCACGACGTTTAAGCCGACACAGCAGCCGCCGGCCGCGCGCTACGAAGGGCCTCACTAGCGGAGCGGTGAGCGGTGGGGCATATGCCTTTCGCGTTGTATGCCGCCATACTTGTCCTCAGCGTTGAAAAGAAAAATCTAAAAAAAAAGAAACCAAGTAGAAAGAGAGTACTTTCCTAACGATAATAATATAGAAACAATTTTTCAAGTCTTGTGGCACTGATTTCTTTTTTCCTCCTCTGCATAAATAGACCAGAGCGTCGCGCTACTCACGTCACGCTTCTGTTCTTTTTTTTTTTTGCTATTATCTTTACTGAGTGTCTTTCTTGATTGCCCTTTGACTTTGTGCATTTGCTTTGTTGCTCGATTGTTCAAAAACTTTAGCTACCTCTTCTGAAGGGTATACACACGTTGCTTGAGGGTGAAAGTGCGCCACGTGCTGGAATCTTACTTCTCATCTTGCGTTGATCGTAATATGTTGCTAGAACGGCAAGTAAAGGAATGGATGTGTCAGGACCTGCTCTTTTAATAATGCGCACTTCACGTATACAGACACACTTGGGCGAATGAATATCGAATGACTTTCCTGTACTCGCTTTTTTATGCGTTGCTTTGCTGTAGTTTCAGACTTTCTTACCTGAATTGTTGACCAACTCAAAACTGTCTCTCCGCACCAAACACAATTAATATACCAAAACAAAAGTGAAAGTTAGATCAAGTATTAAAGCGATTCAAACAGTCAAAGGAGAAATAAAAATACTTCAGCAAAAAATAAATTCTTTTCGTTTTCTTTTCTTGTGCTCCCTGCTCTCAATTTGTAACCCTTCTTGCATTGGCTCATTTTCTCTTCTCCGTTAAAAAGAAGTAGAAGAAGAAGAAGAATCACCACCCCCTCCCCCCGCTACACACAGCCATGCCCGAGAAGATCAGCTCCCACGAGGGGGTCGACTTTTCCAAGTTCTGCGTGCTGCAGAGCAACGACCACCCGCCCGTGCAGTTCAAGGTGGCGCGCGACGCGGCGCGCATGTCGGGGCTGCTCAAGGACATGCTCGACGACCAGGAGGGCGCGGAGGCGGTCATCCCGATCCCGAACGTGAGCGGCGCGACGCTGCAGCTCGTGCTCGAGTACATGGAGCACCACGCGCACAACCGCGCCGCGCCCATCGAGAAGCCGCTCAAGAGCAAGATCGACGCGCTGATCAGCGAGTGGGACCAGGAGTTTCTCTTCTACCGCCTCCTCAAGGACCACGACGAGCGGCAGCACGAGGTGCTCATCGACGTCATCATGGCCGCCAACTTCCTCAACGTCAAGGACCTCCTCGACCTCACGTGCGCCTGCGTCGCCAGCATGATCAAGGGCAAGACCGCCGAGGAGATCCGGCAGCTCTTTAACATTGAGAGCGACTTTAGCCCCGAGGAGGAGGCGAAGATCAAGGAGGAGAACCGCTGGTGTGAGGAGTCGTAGAGAGGTGAGAGGGTAATACTAATAAAAAAAAAAAGGAAAAACAAGAAAGTATAAGACAGCGCCGGGTGGATGGAGGTGAGGGCGCCGCCGTTGCCGCGTGACCCCCCCCCCCCCACACACACACCGCCCCGTGTTTGACGTCGGCATCTCCTTCCATCTCCGGTGGTGGTCCCTTGTTTTTTTTCCTTTCTGTGCTTCATTTTTATTACTTTATTACCTTATCATCATTTTTCTTTTTGTTTCTTCTCCCCACTCTCCAACTTTCTTGTTTCAGTTGGATCCGAACTCTCTCTCCCACTTTTTTTTTTTTTGCGCTGACGTTTTTTTTTTTCCCCACGCACTCTGACCCGTTTCTTTTTCGTTCGTCGCTGCCTGCGCATGGACAGGCTTCATTTACTGACTACTGTGAACATCCAAAGTTTTTTCTCTTTTGCATTTGTTTTGAAAAAGCGCGTTGTGTGCCGCAGGAGAGGTAACAATAAATTCGAATGGACGAATCATAAACGACGTCCATTCGGTAGTTGGATTCACTCTGCTGAGACGCACTCCGTTTGATTAGAAAGCACAGTAGCTCAGGAATGGGCGGCCTCAACGCAGAAAAGAAAAAGATGGTGTATATCTGTTGTATTTGCTAGTACATTTCCTCTTTAGATCAGAGTACCTGCTTTGCAGCTGCACCACTCGACATCTATATAAATATATTACTTCCTTATTATTTGCAACACGAAAGTAACGGTCGAGTCGTCGTAAAAAAAAAAAAATAAAACGGTCACACTGTATAACACCCCTACAACACAAGTAAAACGTAAAAAGAATTTAAGAAAAAATGGATCATGACGAGCATCTATTTGAAAGTCAGAAAAATGCACATTTTTAGTCATCTCTGCTCCTTTGAAACTTGTAGCATCCTTCTCTTCGTAAGACTGAATCCCGCTACCACTCAGTTTGCACTGGAAAATGGTAAACATTACGTTCACCGCCTCTTCCCCTCCCCCCCCCTCTGACTCTCACGATGCCTGCACCCAACCTCTTCCTTCATAACACTACCAACCCTGGAAAAAAAAAGCTTGTATAGGAAAAGTTACTTTGTATTGGTTTCGTTCTAGGGCATAAGATCTTCCCAAATCAAAGCTCACGAATTACAGCGAGTTAACAAGCGCGTAGTGACAATCTCTTACTCGTGTGAGCTAGGAAAAAAGCAGCTTGTGCTTTGGTCCTCGTGTAATTGTCCGCTTTTTTTTTTTTCGTTTGCTTTGTTTTGCTCTTCCTGCTTCCTGTTTCTCTCTGATAACTTTTATTTTGCTCTATATTTTCCTATTTCTCTCTGCTTCTTTTTCCTCTCTCCCTCCTCATTTCCCTTCCTGTTGTAATTTCCTATCTTTGGAATACACACTCACACACACGCACACAGAACCTGTAGCTGCCGTTGACATCTGCTACGCTGTTCGTGGCCAAAAGAAAAAAAAGAAGAAGAAAACAGACAATCAATAGTCCCTTTCCCATCTTCTGCTTCAATTTGTATTCTCCTTTCCCCCCTTTTTTTTTTTTTTGAAAACTTCTCATCTTCTCCGTTTTGACTAGTGCCGCTGTGAAGAACTGACCATCTCTTCCAACGCCAGGAACGCTGTAGCTCTTTCTTCTTTTTGTTTCTTTTTTTCCACCTCCCTAAATAAACAACGTGCTCGCAAGCCAAAACGAGAGATTGGGAAGTTCACAGCAATCTCTGTAAATAAGCAGCAACGCTGTCGCCTTTGTAATATAAAAGTTTCACCGCGAATCGAATCGTTTCTTAGCGAAACAAGTTCAATCTATTCCTTTTTTTTTGTTCGTCCTTCGGACAACTCATACACACGGCATCTTCTTCTTCTGCTGAAGCTTCTTCATATAATCTTTTTCTTTCCCCTTTCCCTCGTCTCAATCTATATACACGACAGTGTGTCCCTGGATCACACGTTACATTTCGGATTTCCTATAGAGTAATTCGCTCGAGCAGAATCCGACGCTGTGTTTGCATCCTTCACGTGACACGGCACTGAGATTTCAGGAGAGAGACGAGAGAGAGAGCAAGAAGAGCAACAAACACGTACCCTCTCAATTGCGATACGTAACACATCACGCCCAGCAGGATGAGCGCGCGCGAAGGGCGACAACACACGGAGCCCGTGAGCGACGGCCCGCGGCCGACCTCCGTCTTTGACGCGGAGGAGTCGTGGGGCGCGCAGCCGTCGGCGCAGCCGGGGACGGCCCGCTCGCAGCCCACCCAGGGGCGCGGGAACTTCTCGCCCTCCACCACCGAGGAGGTGGGCGTCGACAGCACCGGCAGCAAGAAGAGCGGCCAGGACGCGGACCTCTACGAGGCCGCCCGGCTGCGGGAGGAGCGCGAGGCGATGGAGGAGCGGCGCGGGCGCAGCGGCGGGTGCTGCTGCCAGCTCGCCATCACGATCCGTCGCACGCTGCTGCTGCAGATGCGCCAGCCGTGCGCGTGGGCGTGCGAGCTGCTGATTCCCATCATCTTCGTGATCGGCTCGATTGTGCTGTGGGCCATCTTCGGCAACGGCAAGAAGGGCGAGTACCAGTACTTTAACCTGGACAACGTGACCAACAGCAGCCTCCTCTTCACCGCGGTGCGCGACCTCTCGTGCTACAACACGAGCCTCGCCGCCGCCCCCATCGGCGACCTGCAGACCTGCGACACGATGATGGCCGCCGCCGCCGCGCTCAACCTCTCCGAGGAGCTCTACTGCGCGGAGCCGATCACCGGCGTCCCGGAGGGCTTCTGCGTGCTGATGGAGACGATGGCGTTGTCGTCGCACTCGTGGCAGAACGTCGTCAACAACGGCACGGCGGTGACGCCGAGCCTCGACGACCTCATCCTGCTGCAGTGGTCGAACCGCATCATGTACCAGGAGGTCGGCATCAAGGACACCATGCCGCGCACCCGCCAGTCCGCCATCTTCTCCTCCGGCGCCTTCTACCTGGCGCCCGACACCCCGGAGGTGGCGGCGCTGGCGGCCCACCTGGACAGCACCAGCACCTTCTTCAAGTACGTCTACAAGGGCGCCTACGCGGTCGACGACGTCAAGGCGCGCCTCGAGACGCGCCGCAACTACGATCCGCCCAACTGGGGCTACGTCGTCGTCGACAGCCTCACGCCAGACAACTTCGACGTCACCATCAGCCTCAACGCGTCTGCCATCCCCCGCACGCGGGACGCGACTGTCTCGCCGTACATCGGCGGCGTCACCGAGGACAACTCCGAGCTCTACATCTACTCGGGCTTCGCGACGCTGCAGACGGCCATCTACCGCTACTACTTCAGCAACGTCCTCGGCGCCGCGACGATGCCGCCCGAGGCGCTCGCCATCCCGACGCCGAACCCGTCGTGGCGCGAGCAGAAGTTCCTCAACTACGGCGGCCAGCTCTGCCCCCTCATCATCGTGCTCGGCTTCCTCTACCCCGTGTCGCAGATGACGAAGCGCATCGTGGTCGAGAAGGAGCTGCGGCTGCGCGAGGCGATGATGATCATGGGCCTCACGGAGACCGTCATGTACTCGTCCTGGCTCATCATCAACTTTGTGCAGTGCGTCGTGCAGTCGCTCATCATCGCGATCCTGCTGAAGGTCACCTACGTCAAGAACTCCGACTTTGGCATCATCTTCTTCCTCTTCCTCCTCTTCACGGTCTCCCTCATCTCGCTCTCCGCGCTGATCGCGGCCTTCTTCAACCAGTCCCGCCTCGCCGCCATCCTGTCGCCGCTCATCTTCTTTGTGCTCTCGATCCCGCTCTTCGCGATGCAGGACGCGGGCAGCGGCGCGCGCGCCGGCATCTCGATCCTGTCGCCCTCGGGCCTCGCCGTGGGCATCTCGATCATCTTCGACTTTGAGCTCAACGGCGGCATGGCGAGCGCCGACGTCAGCAGCGACCTCTTCCCGCCCAAGATGATCATCGTGCTGGTCATCATCGGCGTCGACTTCTTCATCTACGGCATCCTGATGCTCTACTTCGACGCGGTGCTGCCCAAGGAGTGGGGCACCCGCAAGAGCGTCTTCTTCCCCATCACGGAGCCCTTCCGCTGGTGCTGCTGCCGCAAGCGCACCGGCGACTACGACAACGACGAGGACGGCCGCGCGGAGGACGGCGTCTTTGAGGAGATCGCCGACGCCGACACGGCCGCCATTCACATCAACGGGCTGCGCAAGGTGTACGGCTCCGGCAAGAAGAAGTTCGTCGCGGTGAACAACCTGCACTGGGTGATGAAGGAGGGCGAGATCTCGGTGCTGCTAGGACACAACGGCGCCGGCAAGACCACCACCATGAACATGATGACCGGGATGGTCGCCGCCGACAAGGGCGACTGCTACATCTACGGCAAGTCGGTGCGCCGCGAGCTGGCCAAGGCCCGGCGCGAGATCGGGTACTGCCCGCAGCACAACATCCTGTGGCCGCTGCTCACGGTGCGGGAGCACCTGTGGTACTACGCCTCCATCAAGGGACTCAGCGGCGCCGACCGCGAGAACTACATCGCCGCCATGGTCGCCGGCGTCGACCTCGAGGACAAGATCAACTACCCCGCGCAGGACCTCTCCGGCGGCCAGAAGCGCAAGCTCTCCGTCGCCATCGCCTTCGTGGGGGGCAGCCGCCTCGTCTTTCTGGACGAGCCGACGGCCGGCATGGACGTCGGCGCGCGCCGCCACACGTGGGGCCTCCTGCGCAAGCTGTCCACCTTCCACAGCATTCTGCTGACGACGCACTTTATGGACGAGGCGGACCTGCTGGGCGACACCATCGCGATCATGCACAAGGGGCGCCTGCACTGCGCCGGCAGCAACATGTTCCTCAAGTCGAAGCTGGGCCTCGGCTACGTGCTCACGCTCTCCGTCGTGCCGCACGTCGACCGCGACCGCGTGCGGGAGTTTGTGCAGGCCGGCATCCCGGCGGCGAAGCAGCTCGGCAGCGGCGCCGGCGAGGCCGCCTTCCGCCTCCCGATGGGTGAGAAGGCCGCCTTTCCAGGGCTGCTCGCGAGCATCGAGGAGAGCGGCAGCAGCGTCGGCATCAACGCCTTCTCGCTTTCCGCGACGACGCTCGAGGAGATCTTCATCCAGATCGCCGTCGACGCCAACGGCGGCGGCGCCTCCGCGGAGCCCATCAGCGAGGGCGACAGCCAAAAGGCCGGCGGCACCGCGGACGGCGGTGACGACGGCAGTGCGAAGCCGTCGGATGTGTGGAACGTGGAGCTGATGGACGGCACGTGCACGATCATGTGGTCGCAGTTCAAGGCGATGCTGCTCAAGCGCTTCTGGAGCGTGCTGCGCGACCGCCGCACGCAGTTCTTCCAGATTGTCTGCCCCGTCGCCTGCGTGCTCCTCGCGATGCTGCTGATGCTCGTCAAGTTCTTCGACTTCCCCGACCTCGTGCTTTCCGGCGACGTCTACGAGGAGCCTGTCGAGTACGACGTGGCCGCCAACTGCGCCGGCGCCCTCAACCTCAGCATGCCCTTCGCCCCGCAGACGGACACCTACGAGGCCGCCGGGGCCACCTCCATCATGGGCCTCTCGCAGTTCCTGCTGGACACGTACGACACCCACCCGATCCACGAGAAGCGCTACGGCGCGATGGCCTGCGCGGACCCGACGGCGTTCGGCATGGCGGGCCTCTTCTATAACACCTCCGCGCGCCACCAGCTGCCCCTCAACCTCTACTTTCTGTACAACGGCTACTACCGGCAGATCAACGGCGCCGAGACGCCGGTGCTGCGGACGGTTGTGTCGACGATGCCACAGACAAAGGCGGAGAAGGACGTCAACGACTCGATCTACGCGATGGTCATCTCGATCGTCATCATGATTCCCTTTACGTTCATTCCGTCCACCTTTGTGTCGTGGGTGGTGCGCGAGTGGCAGTGCAAGGCGCGGCACCTGCAGAACGTGTCCGGGCTCTTCTTCTCCATCTACTGGCTCTCCAACTTTGTCTTTGACATGATCTGCTACTTGATTACCATGTTCCTCGTCATTGCGGTGTTCGGCATCTTCAACCGAAAGGAGTACATCGGCAAGGACAACATCGGCGCCACCATCATTCTCTTCTTTCTCTACGGCATCTCCGGCATCGCCATGGCCTACGCCCTCAGCTTCGTCTTCTCCGACCACTCGACGGCGCAGAACACCGTCATGCTCGGCAACTTCATCGCCGGCTTCCTGCTTGTGCTGTGCATCTCGATGCTCTCGCTGCTCGACTCGACCGAGGACGCGGCCAAGGTGCTGCGCTACATCTTCCGCGTCGTGCCCAGCTACTGCGTCGGCGAGGGCATCCTCAACCTGTCGATGCTCAAGATGCAGCAGGCCTTCGGCACCGACAAGACGGCCTGGAGCATGTCGGTGATCGGCTGGCCCTGCCTCTACATGGCCATCGAGATCCCCGCCTTTGTCTTTGTGACGCTCTTCGTGGACCACCCCGGGCGGCGCCAGCGCACCCAGCGCGCCTTCCACGACCCCGACGCGGCGCCGGAGGAGATCAGCGACGAGGACGAGGACGTCGTTGCGGAGCGCGAGGAGGTGGTGGCGGCCCAGGAGGGCGGCGAGCGCGCCTCCGACCTCGTGCGCGTCGTCAACCTGCGCAAAAAGTACCCCAACGGCAAGGTGGCCGTGCGCAACGTCACCTTCGGCGTCAAGCCCGGCGAGGTGTTTGGCTTCCTGGGCACCAACGGCGCCGGCAAGACGACGACCATCTCCATTCTGTGCCAGGAGTTCTACCCCACCAGCGGCCACGGCGCCATCTGCGGCTACGACATTGTGACCAAGAGCCGGCAGGCGCTGCGCTGCATCGGCTACTGCCCGCAGTTCGACGCGTGCCTGGACCTGCTGTCGGTGCAGGAGCACCTGGAGCTCTACGCCGGCGTCCGCGGCATCGCCGCCTCGCAGCGGAAGCGCGTCGTCGAGGGGCTGCTCAAGCTGTGCGAGCTCACCGACTACCGCAAGACGCTCTCCAAGTCCCTGTCGGGCGGCAACCGCCGCAAGCTGTCCGTCGCCCTCTCGCTGATTGGCGGCCCGCGCGTCGTGTTCCTGGACGAGCCGAGCGCCGGCATGGACCCCGTCGCGCGCCGCGGCCTCTGGACGGCCATCGAGACGGTCGCCGACAACTGCTCCGTCGTGCTGACGACGCACCACCTGGAGGAGGTGGAGGCGCTGGCGCACCGTGTCGCCATCATGGTCGACGGCAGGCTCGAGTGCATCGGCAACAAGACGCACCTGAAGCGCAAGTACGGCAGCGGCTTCGAGGTGAACGCCCGCATCGCCCGCGACGACCCGGAGGTGCGGCAGCGCGTCGAGGAGTTCTTCGCCTCCGAGTTTCCCGAGAGCGCCGTGCAAGAGTACCGCGCGCGGCGCTACACCATCGCGCTGCCGGCCGACACCCTCCTCTCCCGCACCTTCGACGTCCTCGAGCGCAACGTCGAGCGGCTCGGCATCACCGACTACAACGTCTCGCAGACGTCCATCGAGCAGGTGTTTCTCAAGATTAGTGAGGAGGCGGAGCGCCGCGCGGAGCAGGAGCATGCCGACGCCGTCACCGCCCGTAAGGGTTGCTGCTCATGCTGCTGCTGCTGCAGCGGCGGCAAGTGATTGCCGTCTTCGTTTTCACTACGGAAGACAATAAGCGCCGATATACATATGTATATGCGCGTGCGCTCCCCCCTTCCCTTCCCTTCCCCTTTCCCTTTTTTCGTTCTGTTCCCTTTTTCTTTTTTTTCTTCTTCTTTTCTTTTTTTTTCCCATTACTCGCTAAACCGCCTCCTTCCAGTTTTGTTTCCCCTTTCACCCCTCCCTTCCCACACACACGCCCACAGCAAAATGTTTCAGGTGCCTCTGTGCACTCTGTAAAGATGTTCTCTTCCTCTGCCTCTTGCGTTTTTCCTTACTGTGCGCGTTTCTGACCGCATGTTGTCGTTTCTTTTACCTTTCTTCATTTTTCAACAGTAGAAAAAGAAAGGAAGAGTGAAGTGTGATAAGCGACATGACGGTTATTCTTTGGGAAGAGGCGGGAAGTGGGGAGGGAATGGGCAAGCCCACGACTTTAGCATAAAAATAGTCGGCAGCATCATATAGTTGTATCTATATAATGAGATATATATAAATCATGAACCATACTTGATTCTCTGCATCCTTTTTGGGTTATCTCCCGTCTTTTTCTCCTCTTTTTTTTCCTCTTTTTCACTCAACCAATGAGTATCACGCTTTTCTCCTCTCTGCTCAACTTTATTTCCAGTAAAAACACCATTTTTTAATTGCCCATTTTTTCTTTGTTTTTTACAATGCAATTTACGCGGTTCATTTTCATACACGGAGCTTTTTCCTCCGATTCTGTCATGCTTATTCTTCTTTTTCCCTTCTCACCCTTCATCCCCTCTACTGCTTCCTTTGTCGTACTTTTTTATTTTCTCTCTCTGCCGCACTTTTGTCCCAGACACAGCTGTCGACTGGTCATCGACGCTCTGTCTTTCAACCATAACAAAAAACAGAGAAAAGAACTGTGTTTCTTCGGTTTCCCGTTCCCATCTCCTCGCTCTTGCTTATCCTTCGGCCTTCTCTTCTTCCCCACTAATCCAATTCGTGCAGACATACATGCCTACGAGCTAGTCCTTCTCATATAAAGTTATAAAATGATAAAAAAAAACAAAATTTATGGTAGTGCATTAGGTCCTACAGGGGCATTACACCCGTTGATATATGAGGTGTGCTTGTATGGCGTCTATTATTACTGTGTTTTGCGTATGCACCACCTGCGTTCACCTCTCTCTTCCTCTCTCGTTGTGTCTGTCTCTCTCTCTTTGATTGTGTTCTCTCATTTTCCTGGTGTGCGAAAGTGAAGTGGTGCATTGTTGAACTACACGCATACTCGTTCATGCGGTCGAAGTCAGAGCCTCTTATGGGCATCGCTCTGATTCGGTCTTGATGCTTTTGGCACCTGTGCGCCACATCTTCTTTCTCTCTCTCTCTCTCTCTCTCTCTCCTCTTGCAATGGTCTGTTTTATCATCTTTCTCGTTCTCTCAATCTTGACTTCATTCAAGTGGTGCTTTACTACTCATCAAAAAAGGAACACCGTAACACCTCAAATAGCAGAGAAAAGAAAAACAAATCTGAACCGTTAGCTAGAACGCGTCACGCTGACGCACAATACATACACATATATATTTCTTCATTCGTTTCTCTACCTCTCATACCCGCACTCACACACACACTTTTCCAAAAACGCTCAAGCTATCCTGTGCACACGATGGAGAAGGCCTCGGGACGGCGGCGGCTGCTGCTGCTGCTGCTGCCGGAGGGGCACTCGAGCTGTGCGGCCGGTGGTCTCTGATTGACATTGGCATCAACCTCACCGACGAGGTCTACCGGGGCAAGTACCGCGGCAAGCGGCAGCACCCCGACGACACGGAGGCCGTGCTCGCGCGCGCCGCCCGCGTCGGGGTGTCGGGGCTCCTCGTCACCGGCGGGAACCTCCGGGAGAGCCGGCGGGCGGTGGAGCTGTGCCGCACGCACAACAAGCGGCGCCGCGCGGCGGGGGAGGCGGCGCCGCAGCTGCTGTGCACCGCCGGCTGCCACCCCACGCGCTGCAGCGAGTTCCTCGAGGACCCCGACGGGTACTACGCCTCACTGGAGGCGCTGCTGCAGGAGCACTCGGTGCGCGGCGGCGGCTGCGTCGCTGCGGTGGGCGAGGTTGGCCTCGACTACGACCGGCTGCACTTTTGCGCCAAGGAGGTGCAGCGCACGTACTTTGAGCGTCAGCTGGCGCTCGCGGAGAGGTTTCAGCTGCCGCTCTTCCTGCACGACCGCAACACCGCCGGCGACTTTTACGACGTCATGGCGGCGCACGCGGCGCGGCTGCCGGCCGGCGGCGTCGTGCACAGCTTCACCGGCACTCGCGAGGAGCTGCGGCGCTACCTCGACCTCGGCCTCTACATCGGCATCAACGGCTGCAGCCTCAAGACCGAGGAGAACCTCGCGGCGGCGGCGGCGGTGCCGCTGGACCGCCTGCTCATCGAGACCGACGGGCCGTACTGTGACGTGCGCAACACGCACGCCTCCCGCGCGCGCCTCACCGCCGCCGCCGCCGCGCGCGCCGGCGCCCCGTGCGTGTCCGACGCTATTCTCGCGCAGTTCGCGACGGTGCGGCCGGAGCGCCACGCGGCGGGGGCGCTGGTGAAGGGGCGGGTCGAGCCCTGCCACGTCGTGACGGTGCTGGAGGTGCTCTACGAGCTGCACCGCGACCGCGTCGGCGGCATCGCGGAGCTCGCCGACATCATCGCCGCCAACACCCGCCGCCTCTTTCCCTTCGGCGCCCCGGAGGTGGCGGGAGGGCAAGTCTCCACGAACTGAGAGAGAGAGAGAGAGAGAGAGAGAGAGAGAGGAAGAGTGTGTGTGTGTCCCCCTCCTTTCACGTCCTGTGGCTTGGCTCTCGGTACGATTCCGAATGCCAAAAAGAAAAGAGTTCCAGGCGTACTGCTTTCCCTTTTTTCCCTACGTCCACTTTGCATTTTCTTTACCCTCGTGGGAAGGAATTTAAAAACTATTGATAATACATTTGGGAATATCTACAATCCCAGTGCAAACGACGCATGATCATTTCCTTTTTATGTTTTGAAGTCTTGCTACTATCGCTTTTTCTGTCTTTATCCTCTCTCCCCCCATGCGTGTGCGTCTGTACTCCTCAATCTCTCACGTGCTACTTTTTCAATCTATTCCCTTTCGTCTACACCACGTACTTTTGTGTCTCAATTTTTCTGTCTCAATAGAAGAAGTATAAAACTTAGAAAACAAAGCAAAGGAAGAAATAGAAGAAGAAAACACTTTCCTAAGGCACCACTTTCTTTCCATTTTTTCTCTTCTTTTTCTCTTCTTCTTCCTTTCCTTTTTCCAATTCTAAGCTACTATTTGTGTTTAGTATTTATTCTCACTCCCCTTTTTGTGCAAATCAATATCACTGTTTTTATTGAAGAACAGGCTCGTTTTTTTTTTCTTTTCTTTTTTCTGTTGTTGTTTTCTTTCTTCCTCTCCTTCAATTTTGCGCCTTTTCCCCTTTCATTGCTTTTCAATTGTTCTCTCCTCTTGTTTTTTTTTTAATTCCACTACCAGTCTTCTTTTCTTATAATTCTTTTTATTCTCTTCTCTCCTCTCTTCTTTACCAAGTTATTTCATAAACGTTTGGTATAATTATTTCAGCTGGTCATACACTTTTATATTCACTTAGCTTCCATTTGAAGACTTCATTCTTTTTTTCCCCCTGCGCCGTTCCCGCTGTTCTTTGTATATTAACTCGTTGTTTGCCATTTTTTATTTCCCCTCATTCTGTTTTTGACCACTCATTTCCCTCTTTTCATTTTTTTATCTGTGCTTTTCCCAATTTTCCCATTATTTTCCCTCGTCACTGGACTTCAGATCACCCGAGAGTAACGCACACACACACACACAGATATATATATAGGAGCGCCTGTTTCAAAAGTAGTGTGAATCAAAGGGATCGCAGTGCGTTGCCGGGGAGTTGACAATAGGACGTAAAAGCGAGAAAAGAAAAGCATATTACACCTCTTCTTTTCAACACAGAAAACAAAAGAGGAGAAAAAAAAAGTCAAAACTGCCCAGAAAGGCGTTCAGCAGAGACTTTTTTTTTTCTGATCCTATCTTTTCCCGAGTTCTGACACGAGAAAAGACATAGCAGTAGTAAAAGTAAAGTACTTGAAGAACATAACAAGAGACTCGTACTCTCAATACAAAAAGATTCACAAACATATCTATCCTCTTGGAAAAAACATCAACAACAACAACAACAAAAACAACACTCAAGTCATATCAGTATGGGACGCCGCGCTGCACGCCCAGACAATGAGTCTACGGGCTCGAAGCTCTCTAAGGCGTCCAAGTCCTCGAAGCAGCCGCGCCCCGGCCGCAACATGAAGAAGAACATCCAGATCATGGACAACTCCCGCCAGCACGACGTACAGTCCGTCTACGGCGGCCTCGCCGGGCGCGGCGGCGGCGTCGACGAGGACGAGGACTACGCCTACGAGTTCACGCCGAACCTCAAGGGCGGCTCCTTCACCGACCAGTTCCTTGCGACGCTCTACCGCACGGTGCAGCAGAAGCGGCGCGACTGGGTGTCGACGCTGCTGGAGCTGTTCGTGCCCCTCATCTTTGTGCTCGGCACGATCGTCCTCTGGGCCGCCTTCGGCGACGAGCGCGTCGGCATGTTCGACCCGACCTATGACCAGACCAGCGCCACGTACGAGCAGACGTTCGTCGGGATCATGTGCTACGACCACCGCATCAACCCCTATGGCTTCGCCGTGCTGATGCCCTGCGCGACCGCCGAAATCAACAAGACCAACTGCAGCGGCGACGAGTCGGCGCTGCCTCTCAAGGGTCTCTGCGTTGACGCGGAGCTCGGCCCCGACGGCGTGCTGGGCTACTACCTTAACAGCATCACCGGGAAGTTCGCCACCGTGCCGTCCATCGACACGATGATTCTCTACCAGTGGCTCGGCCTCAAGCTCGGCCTGCAGATCAACCAGGTCATGACCATGTCCCTCGACGGCGCCGTCAGCAACCGCATCAGCGCGATGCTCTCCTCCGGCCTTATCATCTTCGCGCCGGCCGCCAACGTCCCCGACGGGCTGCTCGACTACTTCGCCAGCAGCTCCAGCCTCTGGAAGTACGTCAACGGCGGCGTCTTCGCCAGCATGGACGAGGCCATCGCCTTCGTCAAGACGGGCGAGAACCGCGTGTGGGCGGTGGTCGAGGTCGGCTCGATGGAGAAGGGCAACTTCGACGTCACGATCCACATGGCGAGCACTGCGCTGCCCCCGCTGGACAAGGTCACCGACCCGCGCTACCCGGGCGGCTACCAGCCAGACCGCGGCGAGGTGTACCTAGCCGCCGGCTTCTCCTCCATCCAGCGCGTCTTGTACGAATACTACATCAATTACGTATACGAGGAGAGCGTTTCGGATCTGCGGCCGTACATCGCCTCTTTCGGCGCCTTCCCCTACACCCGCAAGCTGCTCCTCGAGTACGCGGCTCCCCTCATCGCCTTCATCCTCGTCCTCTCCTTCTTGTACCCGGTGGCCCAGCTGACCAAGAAGATCGTGCTGGAGAAGGAACTGCGCATCCGCGAGGCGATGCTGATCATGGGCCTGAGCGACGCGGCGCTGTATCTGGTGTGGTTTGTCGTCTACGCCATTCAGTACCTGCTGGAGGTGCTGGTGATGATCATCCTTCTCAAGGTCACCATCGCGCGTGAAGCGGACGCCTTCTCTATCCTTCTCTATTTCTACGTCTTTGCCCTGACGACGATTCCGCTGTCCGGGCTGATCGCGTCCTTCTTCAGCAAGGCGCGTCTTGCGTCGATGCTGGCACCGCTCATTTACTTTGTGCTGTCGGTCCCTATCTTCGCTTTTACCAGCGCCTCTGGCGGCGTCATCACCGGCGTTTCTATTCTGTCGCCCACCGCATTTGCATCGGCAATGTCTGACGTCTTCATTTTTGAGGGCCCGGACGGTTTCAGTGTGCACCACTACGCCGACGATGGCGTTGCTCCCAAGCCGTACATTCTACTCATCATGATGGCCGCCGCGTTTGTTCTGTACTACATTCTGATGCTCTACTTTGATCTGGTGCTGCCCAAAGACTGGGGCACGACGAAGCATCCACTGTTCTTTATCATTGACCCGATCAAGTGCTGTTGCTGTCGCAAGAAAGAGCACGGAAACGACAACACCGATGGCCGCGTGGAGGACGGTGTGTTCGAGGAAGTCGACAATCAAGACGCTGCGGTGAACATCGCTGGGCTGCGCAAGGAGTTCAAGCGGAACGGGAAGAAGTTCGTGGCGGTGAACAACCTGTACTGGGCGATGAAGGAGAAGGAGATCTCGGTGATGCTGGGGCACAACGGCGCCGGCAAGTCGACGGCGATGAACATGATGACCGGGATGCTTGCGCCGGACGGGGGCGACTGCTACATCTTCGGTGTGTCTGTGCGGCACGAGCTGTCCAAGGTGCGCAAGCAGATCGGGTACTGCCCGCAGCACAACATCCTGTGGCCCGAGCTGACGTGCCGGGAGCACCTGGAGTTCTTCGGGAAGATCAAGGGGCTGCGCGGCGCGGAGCTGGAGGAGGCGGTGCGGATCATGCTGCACGAGGTGGACCTGCTGGACAAGATCGACCAGCCGTCGTCGTCGCTGTCCGGCGGCATGAAGCGGAAGCTGTCGGTTGCGATCGCGTTCGTGGGGCGCAGCCGGCTGGTGTTCCTTGACGAGCCGACGGCCGGCATGGACGTTGGGGCGCGGCGGTACACGTGGGAGCTGCTGCGGCGGATGGCGGAGGCGCACACGATTCTGCTGACGACGCACTACATGGACGAGGCGGACCTGCTGGGGCACCGGATCGGCATTCTGAGCAAGGGGCGGCTCAAGTGCTCCGGCAGCAGCATGTTCCTCAAGTCGCGGCTGGGCGTCGGGTACAACATGAGCGTGACGATCGACCCGGAGGCGGACGCGGAGGAGATCGACCGGCTGGTGCTGTCGCTGGTGCCGAGCGCGGAGGCGGCGAGCTTCAACGGCGTCGACATCGTCTACAAGCTGCCGATGAAGGACGTGCTGCTGTTCCCGCACCTGCTGAGCGGGCTGGAGACGGAGGGCGAGGAGGCCGGGATCCGCGGGTACTCGCTGTCGGCGACGACGCTGGAGGAGGTGTTCCTGGAGATCGCTGTGGAGGACTTCAAGGACAAGGACGGGAACATGGTGGACGCGTCGCAGTCGGAGGCGGAGAACCAGCTGATCTGGCACTGCGACATCATGAAGGGGAAGCGGTGGTCGCAGTTCAAGGCGATGATGGTGAAGCGGATGTGGAACGCGGTGCGTGACCAGCGCATGCAGTGCTTCCAGATCGTGTGCCCCGTGGTGTGCATCCTGATCGCGATGCTGTTCACGCTCGTGACGGCGAAGAAGAGCACGACGCGCACCTTCACGGTGGACATGTTCAAGGAGCAGACGGAGACGCTGGTGGCCGGCTGCGTGCCCTTCTTCGGCGCGACCTCCGGCATCGTGCGCAACAACGTGCTGCTGACGGACGTCAACACCTACAACGCAGGCAA
This sequence comes from Kentomonas sorsogonicus, assembly GCA_030347455.1. Taxonomy (NCBI): domain Eukaryota; phylum Euglenozoa; class Kinetoplastea; order Trypanosomatida; family Trypanosomatidae; genus Kentomonas; species Kentomonas sorsogonicus. The sequence goes on from JAQOSZ010000305.1 coordinate 561,827, forward strand.
CCTCTCCAACTGGGCGGCCGACCACACGAAGTTGCACCCGGAGCATCCGCGTTATACAGGCGTATTCTGCCGTGATTCTGATACCGTCCTTAACCCTACTGCGACAGAGACTGGTGTGCTCATTCCCGCTAGTGTCATCTTCTATAACACGTCGGCGTACCACGCGAGCGCTGTTGGCCTCAATCAGTTCTATAACTGGTATCTACAGGCTATGACGGGCGATGAGTCGATCAATCTCAAGACAACTGCTTCCTTCTTGCCAAACAACAAGTACAATAATGGAAACAACTTCAATGGTGTGCAGACGATTCTGATCGGAGCCATTGTGATGATCCCGTTCACGTTTCTCCCGTCGAACCCCGTGGCGTGGATTGTGAAGGAGCGGGAGTGCGGCGCGCGGCACCTGCAGAAGGTGAGCGGGCTGAGCTTCTACATCTATTGGGTGACGAACTTCCTCTTCGACTTTGTGGCGTACCTGCTGACGCTGCTGCTGGTGGTGATCATCTTCCTGATATTCAACCGCACCGAGTACGTTGGCGGGGACACGGTGGGCCCGACGCTTGTGATGTTCATCGTGTACGGCCTGACGAGCACGGCGATGGCGTACTGCCTCAACTTCTTCTTCGACGAGCACTCCAAGGCGCAGACGGTGTCGCTGGCGATTTGCTTCGTGTCTGGCTTCCTGCTGGTGATGCTGGTGTTCATTCTGTCGCTGGTGGACAAGACGAAGAACGCGTCGGACATCATGCGGTGGCCGTTCCGGATCATCCCGACGTACTGCGTGGGCGAGGCGATCATCAACCTGTCGATCAACAAGCAGAAGACGGACCTCGGCGTGGAGAACACGTCGCCGTGGGCGCTGTCGGTGACCGGGTGGCCGGACATCTTCATGGCGGCGGAGCTGCCGGTGTTCATACTGATCACGCTGTTCATCGACCACCCCGTGCGGCGGTCGTGGGGGCAGCGGACGTCGTACAACCGCGGCGCGCCCGCGGAGATCATCGAGGACGAGGACAGCGACGTGGAGGACGAGCGCACGCAGGTGTACGAGCTGGAGAGCCAGAACGTGAACGAGGACATTGTGCGTGTGGTGGACCTGCGGAAGAAGTACCCGAACGGGAAGGTGGCGATCCGGAACCTGGCGTTCAGCATCCTGCCGGACGAGGTGTTCGGGTTCCTGGGGACGAACGGCGCGGGCAAGACGACGGCGATCTCGATCATGTGCCAGGAGTTCGCGCCGACGAGCGGCAACGCGTACGTGTGCGGGTACGACATCGTGACGCAGGGCGAGGCGGCGATCCAGTGCGTCGGGTACTGCCCGCAGTTCGACGCGTGCCTGGACCTGCTGACGGTGGAGGAGCACCTGGACATGTACGCCGGGATCCGCGGGATCGCGTACAAGCAGCGGCGCGCGGTGGTGGTGGGGCTGATGCGGCTGTGCGGCATCTTCGAGTACCGCTCGACGACGTCGCAGCAGCTCTCCGGCGGCAACCGCCGCAAGCTGTCCGTTGCGCTGTCGCTGATCGGGTCGCCGCAGATTGTGTTCCTGGACGAGCCCAGCGCGGGCATGGACCCTGTGGCGCGGCGGGGCCTGTGGACGGCGGTGCAGAACGTGTCGCAGAACTGCTCCGTCGTGCTGACGACGCACCACCTGGAGGAGGTGGAGGCGCTGGCGGACACGGTGGCGATCATGGCGGACGGCGCGCTGCGGTGCATCGGCGACAAGATCCACCTCAAGAACAAGTACGGGAGCGGGTTCGAGATGTCCGTGCGCATCGCGGACCGCGAGCGGCGCGCGGAGGTGCAGGAGTTCCTCGAGTCGACGTTCCCCGACGCGGTGTTCAACGAGTTCAAGGGGCAGCGGTTCGTGTACGCGCTGCCGCAGGACATCCTCCTCTCGGAGACCTTCGACCTGCTGCAGCAGAACAAGGAGGCGTACGGCATCACCGACTACAGCGTCTCGCAGACGTCCATCGAGCAGGTCTTTCTCCGCATCAGCGAGGAGCAGGAGCGCCGCGCGGCGGCGGGACTGATTCGGCCGCGCTTCGGCGCGAGCCACGCCGTGCTGCACCACTACAAGAATGCCGGCAAGCGCACGGTGAAGGAGCACAGCGGGAAGAAGAGCAAACGCGCCGAGGAAGAGATGGAGAAGGAGCGGCTGAAGCGTGACGGTGGCATCTCAGCCGACGCCCTCGCTGCGTACAAGGAGAGAAAGAACCAAATGCTGCAGGACAACGTCAGCGCGCAGACGCGGGGCAGCAAGAAGAGCAAGGCCAGTAAGGGAGGTAAGCCTGGTAGTCGGAGCCTCGCGGGGCCGAAGCGGGCAAAGAAAGCTGATGATGCGGAGGAACAACAAATGTACCCCGACGAGGATGATGACGTGTACGTGTATCAAGGCGGTGAAATGTAAATAAAAGAAGTCATCGACCGTTACGGCAGGACGGGAACTACATCCTCTGCGTTTCTTGTTCATACCACCCGCACCCCTCTCTTACTCTTCTTCTCTGCTTATTAGTACGTTTTCTCTTTCTGCTGCCTCTTCCGTTCTACTTTATTTTTTTGTTTCCTTTGTGTCGTCCTGCGCTTCTTTGTCCCTCTCTTAAGAAGCCTATAGCTTTTTCCATCGCATTCCCAATTTATTGTGTTGGAGCGACTCCATTGATAAAAGGTGTTGTACTGCAGCCTTTAGTGTTTTTTTTTCCTGCTTCAACGCTTTTTTTTCTTTTAAATAATTGCTACTACGCTGATCTTTATACCCGCTCCTTCTCACAACACCCCTCAAGGCTTCCTCCACAAGTTGCTTTTTGTTTTCTTCTTCAGCGAACTTTGTGCTGATTGCTTAACGTCTTGTGTTTATATTCCACTGACGGTCTATAGTAGTCCGCTCGGTACCAACCTTTGTTGTCGGAACGTGCTACGATTAGATCCCTTGCACTTCCTTCACTGCCACCCACACACCCACACAAACCCGCACACACCTACATACATGCATACACACATGTAGAGCTTAATACAGTGGATGTGTGGGGCTCTACAGTAGTGTGTGCTGGTAGAAATGTTGGGATATCAAACATCCTTCACCAGCAACAGAATAGTTACACTCGGTTTTCATAAATTTCTGTTCTTGCTTCATGTTCTCTCTACAGTCAATATATTAAAATCAAAGAGGAAGTAAATGTTGATGTTGTTTGGTTGTTCCTTTGCTTCATTAACATTTTTTCCCACAAAAACGTAAAATGAGTGCCGTAACAGCCGAAAAGAGAAAGAAACAATGTGCCGCAGGCATTATCTGTCAATAAAGGAAAAAAAAAGAGATGAGTAACGAGAGGACGCGAAAATCGCATCCTTTCACCATCGTATAAAAGGGAGGGAAAACCTCCGTTTATTTGTTTCTCTAGGTACCCATTTCTTTCTCATACAGTCAAACGAAGAGGGCCAACTACGCCATCAATCGATACTCTCTTCATCTCTTCTCCCTCTTCTTTCCCCCAGTGAGACAGATATGCGAATTTCCTGTACAGTTGTTTCTGTGTTTCACCCCACCCTCCTCTTTCTATTCCTCTCGTTCAGCTTCCTTGAACTATATATCTGTATATGTATATACGTTTATAAATTACCACACCTCTCTCACATCATCCGTTCTCACTTCCACATTCTTTTTCTTTGAAAAATTGTTTGACTGGTTAATTAATATAAATGACAAACTACACACAATTCTTTTTTGGTTTTGTTCATTATTCTAACTTTTCCTGGTTCTTTTTTTCGTCTTTCGAAGGACAGAAATGAAGTCGAAGGATAGAAAACATTCACACGAAGTCAAAAACCCCTTTTCATTGTCCTTTTATTTTCATTGGCACAAATTTCCACTTTATTTCTCTCTTCTTCTTCTTCTTCTTTCTCTCCAAACAGTCGTGGATGGTATTTTAAGAAGATGAGATGTGTCGTAGTTAACACCAAGAGAAGATCCTTGATGATCATATGTTTTCTCGCTGCGCTCTTCTTCGTCACTTCTGCTTCTAGTATGTATAAATGATTTATGGCGCTTGCTTTTACTTTCTTTCAACAAGTCAACTAATTATTTTTCTCTCTCCTACTATTATTATTATTGTTTACTATTTTTACTATTATTATTTTACCATTATTTTTACTATCATCATCATCATTATTTGTTTGCTTTCCCCTTTCCTCTCTACCTTTTCGTATTTGCATACCCATTTTCAAACATGCACAGTAGAAGATTCGCAAGCGCGGACATGTTTGCCAAGGACAGACGAAAAGTGTTTTTCTCTCCCCCCTCCTCTCATGAAATGTTTTCATTCATTATAATATATGCAACCAACACGACAACAGAGTGTAAGACCCTATCAAAACCATCCGTAAAAACAGTGGTGTGCCCCTGGTTGACAAGGTGTGTTGCCTTCTTTTCCAGTGTTAGTGTGCTTTGGCACCTGTCGCTCGCCGTCCGCACACGAGGAATTCAAGGAGGTGCGCGGTATAACTGGATAGAGCGTTTGCTTCAGAAAATGCTCCGCTGAGTGAAACAAAAGTAAAGTGCAACCGGCCACATTGCTATTTGTGATGGCATCATCTTGCTTCGTCTGCGCCCGGGATCGTGCGGAACTCAATCTCTCCTTTTGTTAATTACTCTTGTCTGCGACTACCCTCTTGCGTGTATGCCCTCCTCCGCCAACTATCCACTCTCCTCTTTCACCCCCCCCCCGTTCCTTCTTCTATATCTTCCACGCACACGCTGCTTTTTTCCCCGTTACAATTATACCCTTCTCTTATTATTCTCTCCGGATTGTTTCAACGTCTGTTGCGCGCAGAAAACGAGGTAGAGAAGGCAAAGTAAAAGAAAGGTATCTCTCTCTCTCTCTCTCTCTCTCTCTCTCTCTCTCTCTCTCTCTCTCTCTCCCCCAGAATAGTAGCAAACATTTTTTTCGTACTATTTTTTCTTTTGTAAAAGTGCCACTCCTCTATTTTTCTATCTCTCTTTCTTTCCTTTTCCCCTTTTTTTTCTTTGTGTATAACAGTTTGCTTCGCCATCAACTATTTCTCACGGCCGTACGTTTTCGATTAAACTGAAGCCAGTCGAGTTGTATCGCTGTCAGACCACATTGTGAACATCACCTGCATCTCTACGACAGAGCTGGTTTCTTGTCGAAGAGGTTTCCCCTTGTTTAGTTTCATATCTCATCTCTTTTTTTTCCCCTATATCCCTTCACATTCATATCAATTGCATACCAATTCAATTCAAATCTATTCTTTTTTAAATTTATTGTTTGTTTCGTGTTCCCCTCTCCCCCCTTTTTTTTTCACTCCCAGCACCGCCAACAACAGCGCCTTTAGAAAAAATAAACAGAAAACATAATTTTTCTTGACTCAATCATCAGGTGTAAAGCACAAACGTTTTAAAAAATCTTTTTCACGACATTACACTTCTTAACTGATCGCCGCTGCTGCCATCAATTGCCGACGGCGCGATAGTAGAGAACTCCGGAAAACCTAAGTACCCATTCTGATTCAAAACGATCAGAGAAAAAAAAGAAGAAGTAAAGGGTAGTAACTAATTGCAGGAGCAAACCAAAATATAGCATCTAACGTGGCTGACCGACTTGCTGAAGCCTGTCTTGTCGTACTCAACAATATTCAAATCAGCAGGTATAAACATACTAATTTCAAAAGAAGAAAAAAAGAGAGGAATTCACAGATCAGATAGTTCGCACCAGCACATCTCATTCCCCCATGGGCCGACGCCAGCGCAGGGACAATGAGTCTGTGGGCTCCATAGACTCGAGAGGGTCAAAAGGCTCCAACCGCCGGCCGGGCAAGCACATGAAGAAGAACATCAACATCTACGACATTACCCGCGAACACGACGTATCCTCTTTCTACGGCGGCCTCGCCGGGCGCGGCGGCGGCGTCGACGAGGACGAGGACTACGCCTACGAGTTCACGCCGAACCTCAAGGGCGGCTCCTTCACCGACCAGTTCCTCGCGACGCTCTACCGCACGGTGCAGCAGAAGCGGCGCGACTGGGTGTCGACGCTGCTGGAGCTGTTCGTGCCCCTCATCTTTGTGATCGGCACGATCATTTTATGGGCTGCATTCGGCGATATCCGCTCCACCTTCTTCTTCTTTGAGTACCAAATGCTGCCCAGCGTTCTGGAGGAGTACTACACCTCCTTCGTGTGTTACAACGAGACGGCTTTCCCCTCCGGTATTCCCGCCATCTACCCGTGTGGCATCATGGACTTCGGAGAGCTGGACTGCAGCGGCGACGAGTCGGCTCTCCCCGTCCGCGGTCTCTGCTACGACGGCACGCAGGGCGGCGCGACGCGGCTGCTGGGCAGCTACCTCAACAGCATCACCGGAAACCCATCCGCGGTGCCTTCACTCGACACCATCATCGTGTATCAGTGGACGGCGCACAAGCTGGGCCAGTATGCGGCCACCGCCTCCCTCAGCGGCGCCGTGAGCAGCCGCTACACTGCCATCCTTTCCTCGGGCCTCATTCTCTTCGCGCCGGCGGCCAACGTCCCCAGCGACTTGATCGACTTCTTCGCTAAGAGGACGGATCTCTGGAGCTTTGTCAACGGCGGCACTTTTGAGACGGTGGGGGACGCCAACGCGTACGTGCGCGCGGGCGAGCAGCGCGTGTGGGCGGTGGTCGAGGTCGGCTCCCTCTCCGCCGACTCCTTCGATGTCACGATCCACATGGCCAGCGCCGCCTTGCCCCCGCTGGAGCAGGCGGTCGACCCTCGGTATCCCGGCGGCTACCAGCCGGACCGCGGCGAGATATACATAGCTTCCGGTTTCGCGTCTATCCAGCGGATTCTGTATGACTACTATGTTACGAACGTGCGGGGCAAGAACTCAATGGTGCTACGACCGTTTTTCGCCACCTTCGGCGGCCTTCCTTACACCCGTAAGCAACTCCTCGAATACGCCTCACCTCTCGTGGCGTTTATTCTCGTCTTGTCCTTCCTCTATCCAGTGATGCAACTGACCAAGAAGATCGTGCTGGAGAAGGAGCTGCGCATCCGCGAGGCGATGCTGATCATGGGCCTGAGCGACGCGGCGCTGTATCTCGTGTGGTTTGTCGTCTACGCCATTCAGTACCTGCTGGAGGTGCTGGTGATGGTTATTTTGATTAAAGTCACTTTCGCTCCATCCACCGACGCCTTTTCACTGCTTCTCTATTTCTACGTCTTTGCCCTGACGACGATTCCGCTGTCCGGGCTGATCGCGTCCTTCTTCAGCAAGGCGCGTCTTGCGTCGATGCTGGCACCGCTCATTTACTTTGTGCTGTCGGTCCCTATCTTCGCTTTTACCAGCGCCTCTGGCGGCGTCATCACAGGTGTGTCTATTCTGTCACCCACCGCATTTGCATCGGCCCTCTCCGATGTCTTTATTTTTGAGAGTGCTGATGGGTTTAGCGCTCACCACTACGCCGACGATGGCGTTGCTCCCAAGCCGTTCATTCTTCTCATCATGATGGCCGCCGCGTTTGTTCTGTACTACATTCTGATGCTGTACTTTGATCTGGTGCTGCCCAAGGACTGGGGTACGACGAAGCACCCACTGTTCTTCATTCTTGACCCTATCAATGCGTGCTGTAACCGCAAGAAAGAGCACGGAAACGACAACACCGATGGCCGCGCAGAGGACGGTGTGTTCGAGGAAGTCGACAATCAAGACGCTGCGGTGAACATCGCTGGGCTGCGCAAGGAGTTCAAGCGGAACGGGAAGAAGTTCGTGGCGGTGAACAACCTGTACTGGGCGATGAAGGAGAAGGAGATCTCGGTGATGCTGGGGCACAACGGCGCCGGCAAGTCGACGGCGATGAACATGATGACCGGGATGCTTGCGCCGGACGGGGGCGACTGCTACATCTTCGGCGTGTCTGTGCGGCACGAGCTGTCCAAGGTGCGCAAGCAGATCGGGTACTGCCCGCAGCACAACATCCTGTGGCCCGAGCTGACGTGCCGGGAGCACCTGGAGTTCTTCGGGAAGATCAAGGGGCTGCGCGGCGCGGAGCTGGAGGAGGCGGTGCGGATCATGCTGCACGAGGTGGACCTGCTGGACAAGATCGACCAGCCGTCGTCGTCGCTGTCCGGCGGCATGAAGCGGAAGCTGTCGGTCGCGATCGCGTTCGTGGGGCGCAGCCGGCTGGTGTTCCTTGACGAGCCGACGGCCGGCATGGACGTCGGGGCGCGGCGGTACACGTGGGAGCTGCTGCGGCGGATGGCGGAGGCGCACACGATTCTGCTGACGACGCACTACATGGACGAGGCGGACCTGCTGGGCACCGGATCGGCATTCTGAGCAAGGGGCGGCTCAAGTGCTCCGGCAGCAGCATGTTCCTCAAGTCGCGGCTGGGCGTCGGGTACAACATGAGCGTGACGATCGACCCGGAGGCGGACGCGGAGGAGATCGACCGGCTGGTGCTGTCGCTGGTGCCGAGCGCGGAGGCGGCGAGCTTCAACGGCGTCGACATCGTCTACAAGCTGCCGATGAAGGACGTGCTGCTGTTCCCGCACCTGCTGAGCGGGCTGGAGACGGAGGGCGAGGAGGCCGGGATCCGCGGGTACTCGCTGTCGGCGACGACGCTGGAGGAGGTGTTCCTGGAGATCGCTGTGGAGGACTTCAAGGACAAGGACGGGAACATGGTTGACGCGTCGCAGTCGGAGGCGGAGAACCAGCTGATCTGGCACTGCGACATCATGAAGGGGAAGCGGTGGTCGCAGTTCAAGGCGATGATGGTGAAGCGGATGTGGAACGCGGTGCGTGACCAGCGCATGCAGTGCTTCCAGATCGTGTGCCCCGTTGTGTGCATCCTGATCGCGATGCTGTTCACGCTCGTGACGGCGAAGAAGAGCACGACGCGCACCTTCACGGTGGACATGTTCAAGGAGCAGACGGAGACGCTGGTGGCCGGCTGCGTGCCCTTCTTCGGCGCGACCTCCGGCATCGTGCGCAACAACGTGCTGCTGACGGATGTCAACACCTACAACGCAGGCAACCTCTCCAACTGGGCGGCCGACTACACGAAGATGCACCCCGAGCACCCGCGTTATACAGGCATATTCTGCAGGGATAGTAACACTATCTTGGATCCTACCGCGTCCGACACGGGATACCCTGTTCCAGCTAGTGTCATCTTCTATAACACGTCGGCGTACCACGCGAGCGCTGTTGGTCTCAATCAGTTCTATAATTGGTATCTACAGGCTATGACGGGCGATGAGTCGATCAATCTCAAGACAACTGCTTCCTTCTTGCCAAACAACAAGTACAATAATGGAAACAACTTCAATGGTGTGCAGACGATTCTGATCGGAGCCATTGTGATGATCCCGTTCACGTTTCTCCCGTCGAACCCCGTGGCGTGGATTGTGAAGGAGCGGGAGTGCGGCGCGCGGCACCTGCAGAAGGTGAGCGGGCTGAGCTTCTACATCTACTGGGTGACGAACTTCCTCTTCGACTTTGTGGCGTACCTGCTGACGCTGCTGCTGGTGGTGATCATCTTCCTGATATTCAACCGCACCGAGTACGTTGGCGGGGACACGGTGGGCCCGACGCTTGTGATGTTCATCGTGTACGGCCTGACGAGCACGGCGATGGCGTACTGCCTCAACTTCTTCTTCGACGAGCACTCCAAGGCGCAGACGGTGTCGCTGGCGATTTGCTTCGTGTCTGGCTTCCTGCTGGTGATGCTGGTGTTCATTCTGTCGCTGGTGGACAAGACGAAGAACGCGTCGGACATCATGCGGTGGCCGTTCCGGATCATCCCGACGTACTGCGTGGGCGAGGCGATCATCAACCTGTCGATCAACAAGCAGAAGACGGACCTCGGCGTGGAGAACACGTCGCCGTGGGCGCTGTCGGTGACCGGGTGGCCGGACATCTTCATGGCGGCGGAGCTGCCGGTGTTCATACTGATCACGCTGTTCATCGACCACCCCGTGCGGCGGTCGTGGGGGCAGCGGACGTCGTACAACCGCGGCGCGCCCGCGGAGGTGATCGAGGACGAGGACAGCGACGTGGAGGACGAGCGCACGCAGGTGTACGAGCTGGAGAGCCAGAACGTGAATGAGGACATTGTGCGTGTGGTGGACCTGCGGAAGAAGTACCCGAACGGGAAGGTGGCGATCCGGAACCTGGCGTTCAGCATCCTGCCGGACGAGGTGTTCGGGTTCCTGGGGACGAACGGCGCGGGCAAGACGACGGCGATCTCGATCATGTGCCAGGAGTTCGCGCCGACGAGCGGCAACGCGTACGTGTGCGGGTACGACATCGTGACGCAGGGCGAGGCGGCGATCCAGTGCGTCGGGTACTGCCCGCAGTTCGACGCGTGCCTGGACCTGCTGACGGTGGAGGAGCACCTGGACATGTACGCCGGGATCCGCGGGATCGCGTACAAGCAGCGGCGCGCGGTGGTGGTGGGGCTGATGCGGCTGTGCGGCATCTTCGAGTACCGCTCGACGACGTCGCAGCAGCTCTCCGGCGGCAACCGCCGCAAGCTGTCCGTTGCGCTGTCGCTGATCGGGTCGCCGCAGATTGTGTTCCTGGACGAGCCCAGCGCGGGCATGGACCCTGTGGCGCGGCGGGGCCTGTGGACGGCGGTGCAGAACGTGTCGCAGAACTGCTCGGTGGTGCTGACGACGCACCACCTGGAGGAGGTGGAGGCGCTGGCGGACACGGTGGCGATCATGGCGGACGGCGCGCTGCGGTGCATCGGCGACAAGATCCACCTCAAGAACAAGTACGGGAGCGGGTTCGAGATGTCCGTGCGCATCGCGGACCGCGAGCGGCGCGCGGAGGTGCAGGAGTTCCTCGAGTCGACGTTCCCCGACGCGGCGTTCAACGAGTTCAAGGGGCAGCGGTTCGTGTACGCGCTGCCGCAGGACATCCTCCTCTCGGAGACCTTCGACCTGCTACAGCAGAACAAGGAGGCGTACGGCATCACCGACTACAGCGTCTCGCAGACGTCCATCGAGCAGGTCTTTCTCCGCATCAGCGAGGAGCAGGAGCGCCGCGTCGCCGAGGGATTCGACAACCCTTCGTTTACTGAAAGCCATGCAGTTCTGCGTCACTACAAAGATGCTGGTAAAAAGACTCGAAAGGAGCTTGTGCATAGAAACCATGATTCAAGTCTAACAGTGGAACAACCACAAATAGAAACGGAGAACTGACACAGTCGACTTCCTCCTCACTGAGTTTTGTGTGCTGCTTTCTTTGCTTCCTGCTACTTACTAAGTTAGTTGTCGCCCTTAAGTTCACTCCTCTTTTTAGCCATTGTACAATTTCCAGTGCTGCATTTGTTTAAATCTTTCGCTCATCTATTCTTATTGCTTATCATGTCAACTTTAGGTAAGCAGCATGTGTGACGCTCTTGTGGATGCTCCACATATTAGTTTTAATCCTTTATTTTCTTATTTTCCTTGATGTATCCCGTTTCTCTACACGTCAGTGCCCTGTGGTGCTACTTTGGCTTCTTCTATTTCTCTTCTTGCTCTATATTCTTTTCAGTCTGCTTTCGGTGCTTTGTTATTTGTTTTTTTTTTTTTCCTACTACATACCTATTCTATTAAATTATCATTCATATCTTGTGCATTTGTTTCGTCAGCACCATCTCCGCGCTGTATTCTTCCGTCTCAAAATCAATTCCACCATTTCTTCTGAATCGTTACATTTCGAAGAGAGAGGCCCTGTCTTTGAAAACTGCTACGTGTCTCTCGTCTCTCCCGTGCTTTCTTCGGAAGTGCTCTAGCAATCGCAGATGCTATAGGGTTGTGACATTCACCCAGCACGAGCGATTTTATGCGGAAAAAGTATGCTTGAACAAGACTGTAATGAGAAGCGCGTTTTGCTTTAATATGTCCCTCGTTCACTTTTTTTTTTTTTTGATTCTGGCAGCGTCTTGGTCGTCTCTTCATTAATGATAATGAACCACCTATTTATCGCCACTTTACCTGTTGCTTGCTCCTCCCTACCACACTTTCACAACTCTTTCTGATGCGTAGTCTTCCTCATTTTCCCGGCTAAAGTTCGTGACCACAACACGAGCCACATCTTCTCACACATTCTTTTGCTCTCATTATGAAGACCACTGCGGATGCGGCGGCGTCTGACCCAACAGAGATGTCGCTGGCGGTGCTGCAGACGCATGTGGCGCGCTGCGACCGTTTGCTGGCCAACACCACGCTCATGGCTGCGCTCCCCGACGGCGGCGCCGGCATTCGCGAGCGCCGCGAGCGCTACACCGAAGAGCTGCGGCGACGGGACGCGGCCCAGGCTGCAGCGACGGTGAGGCAGCCGCTGCTGCGGAGGCGCCGGCGCGGCCACCGGTGTCGGCGAGCGAGCAGAGGCGGCGCAACGAGGCGGCGGCAGAGGAGGAGGAGGTGGCGCTGATAGCGGCGCGACACGCCGACGACCGCGTGGAGGTGGAGGCGGCGGTGCGGCGCATGTACGGCGGGAGCCTCAGCGAGCGCGAGATCCGCCGCATTCTGGACGACGTCCCAGAGGGGTACTTCCTTACGCAGCGCGAGACGGCCGACAGACTGCGCGAGACGGCCAGGGAAGAGAGAAAGAGGGAGATGGAGGAGCTCAAACAACGCTCACAGCTTCGATAACGGGTTACCGCCTGTATGACAGTAAAAGTCATTCGGAATACAGTGCACGACCTCTTCTCTTCTCCTTTTCGACACCCTGTCCAGTGTTTATTGTTGCTGCAGCTGCCTGTTCAACACTACGCATGCGATTTTTTTTTTGTTGCTATCAAAGTAATATAGGACTGCTAGTTTGATTACGTTACCCTCGAATAAAAACGCCATCACATCTTTTTTCTTATCTTATTGCTGCCGTACCACTATTGCGTTTTATGTTGTCAAAGCTTATGTCCTCTCAACTTTTTGCCTCTACTTACGTAGACACCTTGCAATCGAGCTCCTGTGTCGCTGACGACTTCGCAACAGAAACAATATGCGCATCGCCATTATCGCCTCGTCTCACTGACTTCTTTGACATTGACTTTACTGCGTACTGACTCACATATCAGGTTACGAATCGTGTATAGAGCAGCGCCAACGTTCTTAAGCAACACTAGACATACATAACACAAGAAACCTCATTTCCTTTCCTCTT
>JAQOSZ010000265.1:0-23346 GCA_030347455.1 Kentomonas sorsogonicus
ATAATTACTGGCATTTCATATTTGCATTTACCGAACGGTGTTTAAAAACAAAAAATAGGAATAAAATATTTTATTGATTAGAATAAATTAATAACAATTTTTTTTGATAATTGTATAATATTTAAAAGCATGGATATTACCGCAACGGCTGGCATCCATTTCTGACCAATGAGTAAAGTTAGGTTTTTATTTGGGATATTTTGTTAATTTTAAACTTTTTCCACACCCATATAATAGCATTAACAAACTAATCTAATCGAAGTTATAAATTATTATTAACTACTCCTAAATGATGAATTTTTTACGTTTTGAAATAAACTATTATAAAATTAAAAAACTTTTAAGAAAATTAATATGAAGAATAACAATTGACTATTCTTTGATAGATTGAATTGCTAATAAATGATCCTTGCGTACTAATTTTTATTTTAAAGTATTTTAATAGTTAAATATATAAACAAATCTGCTTTACAACGATTTTAACCCAACTAACGAATTGTAATATTGATGAACAATCAATTTTAAACAATAAGTAGACGATGAAACACATTTAGTTTTAATGCTTGTTAACCTGCTCGAACCTTTTATTATTTCAAGTATTATAGTTCTTTTTCTATATAATTAGATATAGTATTGCCCCAATCAAACATACAATTTCATATTTATGATCTCTTTGTAAAGGAGAGTAGGACTTGCCCTATTTTAACTTTTTAGTTTTTATTAAAACTTTTATTTTAATTTATGGACTACACTTGTTTGTTTTAATTTTAAAATTTTCTATGGAACACTTTAATAATTAGTTAACAAATTACTATGCTACTAGAAATTTAGAAATGAGGATTTGAGTTTAATTTATAGAATTAACAAAATTTATACTTATCTACAAGAATTGTCTTAAATAAAGTTCTTAGGCGAGTGCATATAATAAACACATTTGAAACTTGAATTTTTTATTAACAACATTTTGGTATTTTTATAAAAAATGAATTAGAATAATTCTTTTTATTTTATCTAGTTACTTTTTTATTAACAAATATTAAATATTAAAACTTTAAATTTTTTATGTTTTCAGACTGATTTTTTGGATTTTGCATTAAGTACGAATTTAATTAGTATTTTTAATATTCAATTCAAAGTAGAAATGGTAACATATCATCAGCTAAATCGGTTTAATTTTTAAACTTTTCATAATATTCATTCAATTGTTGAATAATTATTTTTTAAATTAATTAGAATAATCTTACTATTATTTTTTGGTACATATAGAACAACTGTATCAAAATTAATTAAATATTGCAACATTAAACTATAAAATGCAAACTATTCAAAACAGTTCAGAAATTTTTAGAATTTGGTTTGGTACTATTAAGTTCTAAAAGTTAAAATAAATATAAAACAACTAATTTAATACTTAAATATATAATATTTGAATATTATTAGTAGCTACTTTTTTAATGACAAAATTTAGATTTCTATTTACATTAACAGCTGTAGAAACTAATTAGAATTAGTGATTTATCCTAACGTTTGTTTCTTGTATTTATTTGTAAAACTGTTCAGTTCGGCGTTTTTTGTAAAAAATAGGAAATTCCGGGGATTTTTTTGGATTTTTTGGGAATTTCCTGGGATTTTCAGGGGTAATATTGGGTACATATAGGAAAAATAGTGGCGGTGAGGGGTGTATATGGTATTTTGCGTATCTCGTGCGTATTTCGGGCGTATTTCGGGCATTTTTTGTTTATTTTCGGGTATTTTTGGCATTTTTTGGCATTTTTTGGGCATTTTTGGGGTTTTTTGTTGAATTTTCAAGCTCCCAGGTCACATATATGGGCTCAGTGGGTGGGGGTGGGGCTTCTGACTGCACAATTTTTCCGGAAATTTGCGATTTTGGAGATACTACGGGGTTTCGTGGGGGGAGTATTGGAGTTCAATATAAAACTTGAATATTTTGATATAGCGAAATTCGGAAATTTTGGAAATCGGATTCGTCCAAAATAGTATCTTTCAAAGCAAAACGCGTCAAAAATTCCGGGTTTAATTATTTCAGCAAAAACAGGGGGGAAACGCGATTTCTCTTTTCTATTTGCTTTGAAAAATGCGAAAAAATAGGCGTTTTTTGCGGTTAGAAAATTGCGAAAATTGGAGAGGGGGCCTTTGAATCAAAAGAGCGGACGACAAGGGGGGACTTTGAGTCGAAAGAGAAACAAAGGGTTTGGAAAGAGGATTTTCGGCGTTCATCACCCGTCTCCTTTTAAATTCAAAGCAAACGCACATATTTCCTCTTTCCAAACCTCATTTTGCAAAGAGAAACTTTGTGCGTTCCCAATAGAACTCAGATCAAAATCCCTAAAATTTCGATCTTGCCTATTACAACACATGTTGGCTGGTGCATGGTCCTCTATTGCGCTCTACAGATGGGCCTTTACACATGGGCCTTTCCATTTATGCACAATATACGGGTGCATCAGGTTGGTCTTGGCGCAACGAAACAGGCTCGGCTCTTCAGGATGGCACTAGACACATGTCCCTACACGCTACATGCAACACACGACCCGAATTTTGTGCCCAAATTCTGCTCGTCAAAGGCGGCGGAAAGGCGAAGACCATCGAAATGTTGCGAAAGTCTTTGGGGCGCTTTTGTTTCGAGTTGCACGACAACCGAAGGACACGGAGTGTCATGGGTTTTTCCAGAGGAAAAACACCGGGGAAGAATTCCGAATCCCATGGGGTCCAACACAGGTGTATCTTGTACTTTAGTACTTTGAATAAATTAGATACGTCCGCGAGGGTGTTATGTGTATACACACGTTGGCTGACTAGAATTCCCTTTGGATTAAAGGCTCAAGGCACTTTTTACATCGGAAATTAAAGTAGCTGGCGGATTTTTCCTCTATTTCAAGGTATCTTCGTGGAAAGCCCCCCTAGTTAGGTGGTCTTTCGTACAAGATAGCAAACTTCGCGTTTTAAGCATCAGATCAATATAATTGGAAACACTGAGTTTGCGGCAATGTTCCGATCAGAAATCTGATGGATTATGACTTTGGTTTTGCTTAAAAGGACACTTGAGCTAATTAGACGTGTATTTAATCACTCGCGTAATTTGCGGAAAAGTCAAGATTCCGCGTATACAGGTAATTTGCTCAAAATGGGGAGCGGTGGCATGCCCAGTGATCTTGTGATAGTATATACACACAGGTGGGTGCATATTTTGCGTGGGAGAAGGGATATTTCTGTTTTTGAAATATCGATTTAAAAGAAAAGTGGGGGAATTTCGCTTTGCCGGGCAGGTTTTTTATATTTAGCGAAAATTGCGGCGTTTTTTGCAAAAAATAGGAAATTCCGGTGATTTTTTTGGATTTTTGGGAATTTCCTGGGATTTTCAGGGGTAATATTGGGTACATATAGGAAAAATAGTGGCGGTGAGGGGTGTATATGGTATTTTGCGTATCTCGTGCGTATTTCGGGCGTATTTCGGGCATTTTTTGTTTATTTTCGGGTATTTTTGGCATTTTTTGGCATTTTTTGGGCATTTTTGGGGTTTTTTGTTGAATTTTCAAGCTCCCAGGTCACATATATGGGCTCAGTGGGTGGGGGTGGGGCTTCTGACTGCACAATTTTTCCGGAAATTTGCGATTTTGGAGATACTACGGGGTTTCGTGGGGGGAGTATTGGAGTTCAATATAAAACTTGAATATTTTGATATAGCGAAATTCGGAAATTTTGGAAATCGGATTCGTCCAAAATAGTATCTTTCAAAGCAAAACGCGTCAAAAATTCCGGGTTTAATTATTTCAGCAAAAACAGGGGGGAAACGCGATTTCTCTTTTCTATTTGCTTTGAAAAATGCGAAAAAATAGGCGTTTTTTGCGGTTAGAAAATTGCGAAAATTGGAGAGGGGGCCTTTGAATCAAAAGAGCGGACGACAAGGGGGGACTTTGAGTCGAAAGAGAAACAAAGGGTTTGGAAAGAGGATTTTCGGCGTTCATCACCCGTCTCCTTTTAAATTCAAAGCAAACGCACATATTTCCTCTTTCCAAACCTCATTTTGCAAAGAGAAACTTTGTGCGTTCCCAATAGAACTCAGATCAAAATCCCTAAAATTTCGATCTTGCCTATTACAACACATGTTGGCTGGTGCATGGTCCTCTATTGCGCTCTACAGATGGGCCTTTACACATGGGCCTTTCCATTTATGCACAATATACGGGTGCATCAGGTTGGTCTTGGCGCAACGAAACAGGCTCGGCTCTTCAGGATGGCACTAGACACATGTCCCTACACGCTACATGCAACACACGACCCGAATTTTGTGCCCAAATTCTGCTCGTCAAAGGCGGCGGAAAGGCGAAGACCATCGAAATGTTGCGAAAGTCTTTGGGGCGCTTTTGTTTCGAGTTGCACGACAACCGAAGGACACGGAGTGTCATGGGTTTTTCCAGAGGAAAAACACCGGGGAAGAATTCCGAATCCCATGGGGTCCAACACAGGTGTATCTTGTACTTTAGTACTTTGAATAAATTAGATACGTCCGCGAGGGTGTTATGTGTATACACACGTTGGCTGACTAGAATTCCCTTTGGATTAAAGGCTCAAGGCACTTTTTACATCGGAAATTAAAGTAGCTGGCGGATTTTTCCTCTATTTCAAGGTATCTTCGTGGAAAGCCCCCCTAGTTAGGTGGTCTTTCGTACAAGATAGCAAACTTCGCGTTTTAAGCATCAGATCAATATAATTGGAAACACTGAGTTTGCGGCAATGTTCCGATCAGAAATCTGATGGATTATGACTTTGGTTTTGCTTAAAAGGACACTTGAGCTAATTAGACGTGTATTTAATCACTCGCGTAATTTGCGGAAAAGTCAAGATTCCGCGTATACAGGTAATTTGCTCAAAATGGGGAGCGGTGGCATGCCCAGTGATCTTGTGATAGTATATACACACAGGTGGGTGCATATTTTGCGTGGGAGAAGGGATATTTCTGTTTTTGAAATATCGATTTAAAAGAAAAGTGGGGGAATTTCGCTTTGCCGGGCAGGTTTTTTATATTTAGCGAAAATTGCGGCGTTTTTTGCAAAAAATAGGAAATTCCGGTGATTTTTTTGGATTTTTGGGAATTTCCTGGGATTTTCAGGGGTAATATTGGGTACATATAGGAAAAATAGTGGCGGTGAGGGGTGTATATGGTATTTTGCGTATCTCGTGCGTATTTCGGGCGTATTTCGGGCATTTTTTGTTTATTTTCGGGTATTTTTGGCATTTTTTGGCATTTTTTGGGCATTTTTGGGGTTTTTTGTTGAATTTTCAAGCTCCCAGGTCACATATATGGGCTCAGTGGGTGGGGGTGGGGCTTCTGACTGCACAATTTTTCCGGAAATTTGCGATTTTGGAGATACTACGGGGTTTCGTGGGGGGAGTATTGGAGTTCAATATAAAACTTGAATATTTTGATATAGCGAAATTCGGAAATTTTGGAAATCGGATTCGTCCAAAATAGTATCTTTCAAATCAAAACGCGTCAAAAATTCCGGGTTTAATTATTTCAGCAAAAACAGGGGGGAAACGCGATTTCTCTTTTCTATTTGCTTTGAAAAATGCGAAAAAATAGGCGTTTTTTGCGGTTAGAAAATTGCGAAAATTGGAGAGGGGGCCTTTGAATCAAAAGAGCGGACGACAAGGGGGGACTTTGAGTCGAAAGAGAAACAAAGGGTTTGGAAAGAGGATTTTCGGCGTTCATCACCCGTCTCCTTTTAAATTCAAAGCAAACGCACATATTTCCTCTTTCCAAACCTCATTTTGCAAAGAGAAACTTTGTGCGTTCCCAATAGAACTCAGATCAAAATCCCTAAAATTTCGATCTTGCCTATTACAACACATGTTGGCTGGTGCATGGTCCTCTATTGCGCTCTACAGATGGGCCTTTACACATGGGCCTTTCCATTTATGCACAATATACGGGTGCATCAGGTTGGTCTTGGCGCAACGAAACAGGCTCGGCTCTTCAGGATGGCACTAGACACATGTCCCTACACGCTACATGCAACACACGACCCGAATTTTGTGCCCAAATTCTGCTCGTCAAAGGCGGCGGAAAGGCGAAGACCATCGAAATGTTGCGAAAGTCTTTGGGGCGCTTTTGTTTCGAGTTGCACGACAACCGAAGGACACGGAGTGTCATGGGTTTTTCCAGAGGAAAAACACCGGGGAAGAATTCCGAATCCCATGGGGTCCAACACAGGTGTATCTTGTACTTTAGTACTTTGAATAAATTAGATACGTCCGCGAGGGTGTTATGTGTATACACACGTTGGCTGACTAGAATTCCCTTTGGATTAAAGGCTCAAGGCACTTTTTACATCGGAAATTAAAGTAGCTGGCGGATTTTTCCTCTATTTCAAGGTATCTTCGTGGAAAGCTCCCCTAGTTAGGTGGTCTTTCGTACAAGATAGCAAACTTCGCGTTTTAAGCATCAGATCAATATAATTGGAAACACTGAGTTTGCGGCAATGTTCCGATCAGAAATCTGATGGATTATGACTTTGGTTTTGCTTAAAAGGACACTTGAGCTAATTAGACGTGTATTTAATCACTCGCGTAATTTGCGGAAAAGTCAAGATTCCGCGTATACAGGTAATTTGCTCAAAATGGGGAGCGGTGGCATGCCCAGTGATCTTGTGATAGTATATACACACAGGTGGGTGCATATTTTGCGTGGGAGAAGGGATATTTCTGTTTTTGAAATATCGATTTAAAAGAAAAGTGGGGGAATTTCGCTTTGCCGGGCAGGTTTTTTATATTTAGCGAAAATTGCGGCGTTTTTTGCAAAAAATAGGAAATTCCGGTGATTTTTTTGGATTTTTGGGAATTTCCTGGGATTTTCAGGGGTAATATTGGGTACATATAGGAAAAATAGTGGCGGTGAGGGGTGTATATGGTATTTTGCGTATCTCGTGCGTATTTCGGGCGTATTTCGGGCATTTTTTGTTTATTTTCGGGTATTTTTGGCATTTTTTGGCATTTTTTGGGCATTTTTGGGGTTTTTTGTTGAATTTTCAAGCTCCCAGGTCACATATATGGGCTCAGTGGGTGGGGGTGGGGCTTCTGACTGCACAATTTTTCCGGAAATTTGCGATTTTGGAGATACTACGGGGTTTCGTGGGGGGAGTATTGGAGTTCAATATAAAACTTGAATATTTTGATATAGCGAAATTCGGAAATTTTGGAAATCGGATTCGTCCAAAATAGTATCTTTCAAATCAAAACGCGTCAAAAATTCCGGGTTTAATTATTTCAGCAAAAACAGGGGGGAAACGCGATTTCTCTTTTCTATTTGCTTTGAAAAATGCGAAAAAATAGGCGTTTTTTGCGGTTAGAAAATTGCGAAAATTGGAGAGGGGGCCTTTGAATCAAAAGAGCGGACGACAAGGGGGGACTTTGAGTCGAAAGAGAAACAAAGGGTTTGGAAAGAGGATTTTCGGCGTTCATCACCCGTCTCCTTTTAAATTCAAAGCAAACGCACATATTTCCTCTTTCCAAACCTCATTTTGCAAAGAGAAACTTTGTGCGTTCCCAATAGAACTCAGATCAAAATCCCTAAAATTTCGATCTTGCCTATTACAACACATGTTGGCTGGTGCATGGTCCTCTATTGCGCTCTACAGATGGGCCTTTACACATGGGCCTTTCCATTTATGCACAATATACGGGTGCATCAGGTTGGTCTTGGCGCAACGAAACAGGCTCGGCTCTTCAGGATGGCACTAGACACATGTCCCTACACGCTACATGCAACACACGACCCGAATTTTGTGCCCAAATTCTGCTCGTCAAAGGCGGCGGAAAGGCGAAGACCATCGAAATGTTGCGAAAGTCTTTGGGGCGCTTTTGTTTCGAGTTGCACGACAACCGAAGGACACGGAGTGTCATGGGTTTTTCCAGAGGAAAAACACCGGGGAAGAATTCCGAATCCCATGGGGTCCAACACAGGTGTATCTTGTACTTTAGTACTTTGAATAAATTAGATACGTCCGCGAGGGTGTTATGTGTATACACACGTTGGCTGACTAGAATTCCCTTTGGATTAAAGGCTCAAGGCACTTTTTACATCGGAAATTAAAGTAGCTGGCGGATTTTTCCTCTATTTCAAGGTATCTTCGTGGAAAGCCCCCCTAGTTAGGTGGTCTTTCGTACAAGATAGCAAACTTCGCGTTTTAAGCATCAGATCAATATAATTGGAAACACTGAGTTTGCGGCAATGTTCCGATCAGAAATCTGATGGATTATGACTTTGGTTTTGCTTAAAAGGACACTTGAGCTAATTAGACGTGTATTTAATCACTCGCGTAATTTGCGGAAAAGTCAAGATTCCGCGTATACAGGTAATTTGCTCAAAATGGGGAGCGGTGGCATGCCCAGTGATCTTGTGATAGTATATACACACAGGTGGGTGCATATTTTGCGTGGGAGAAGGGATATTTCTGTTTTTGAAATATCGATTTAAAAGAAAAGTGGGGGAATTTCGCTTTGCCGGGCAGGTTTTTTATATTTAGCGAAAATTGCGGCGTTTTTTGCAAAAAATAGGAAATTCCGGTGATTTTTTTGGATTTTTGGGAATTTCCTGGGATTTTCAGGGGTAATATTGGGTACATATAGGAAAAATAGTGGCGGTGAGGGGTGTATATGGTATTTTGCGTATCTCGTGCGTATTTCGGGCGTATTTCGGGCATTTTTTGTTTATTTTCGGGTATTTTTGGCATTTTTTGGCATTTTTTGGGCATTTTTGGGGTTTTTTGTTGAATTTTCAAGCTCCCAGGTCACATATATGGGCTCAGTGGGTGGGGGTGGGGCTTCTGACTGCACAATTTTTCCGGAAATTTGCGATTTTGGAGATACTACGGGGTTTCGTGGGGGGAGTATTGGAGTTCAATATAAAACTTGAATATTTTGATATAGCGAAATTCGGAAATTTTGGAAATCGGATTCGTCCAAAATAGTATCTTTCAAAGCAAAACGCGTCAAAAATTCCGGGTTTAATTATTTCAGCAAAAACAGGGGGGAAACGCGATTTCTCTTTTCTATTTGCTTTGAAAAATGCGAAAAAATAGGCGTTTTTTGCGGTTAGAAAATTGCGAAAATTGGAGAGGGGGCCTTTGAATCAAAAGAGCGGACGACAAGGGGGGACTTTGAGTCGAAAGAGAAACAAAGGGTTTGGAAAGAGGATTTTCGGCGTTCATCACCCGTCTCCTTTTAAATTCAAAGCAAACGCACATATTTCCTCTTTCCAAACCTCATTTTGCAAAGAGAAACTTTGTGCGTTCCCACTAGAACTCAGATCAAAATCCCTAAAATTTCGATCTTGCATATTACAAATTTGGCTGTTTTTCTTAAATTTTGGTGCTTTTGTATTGGAGTTTATTGTAGAGTCTCACATTTTTCTTTACAAAATAGGTGTTTGTATTGTGTGGTTTTTGATTTTTACTTCAAATCTCTTTCCAAAATCTTATTTTTACTGGATTTTTCTTTTGTTTTTGAACTCCCCCCTCTAAATTTTGGTGTTTTTTACCTTCATTTTTTTGCGCTTTTTTTGGACTTTTTGATCTAAATTGTAAAGAGAAAGTCGTTTTCCCCTCTATTTTTATGGAATTCCTTAAATCGATTTTTTGCACGCGTTTTGCTTTGAAAGATACTATTTTGGACGAATCCGATTTCCAAAATTTCCTAATTCCGCTATATCAAAATATTCAAGTTTTATATTGAACTCCAATACTCCCCCCCTAAAATCGCGTAGTATCTCATTTTTTTAAATTCTTGGGGGATTTGTGCAGTCAGAAGCCCCACCCCCCTAGTTTTTAGCGCATATACATGATAAAATAGTGTATTTTTAAGTAAAATTGGGGTTGAAATTGGTATATTGATTAAAGGACTATAGAAATACTGTATTTTCTTTCAAAATTACCTTTTTACTGATTTTCATTATTTCTCATTTTATTTAGAAATTTGCGCTGTCTTTTGACCTTTTTCAGGATTATTGGCACTTACTAGACTTAGACAGCAATGGTTTTCCGGTTCTGCATTATTAGATATATAGGATTAAAAGTAGACAAAAAAACAGGGTATATTTAAGGTTATATCTAAAATATATAACAAAATTCCATACGAACATTATAGCATATATAAAGAAGCAGGTAAAATATCAGCATGTAAAAAGCATAAATAAGAATACCATGCAAAACAATAGCATAATACGTCAAAAAAGGTTAATGCAATCCATATTAAAAA
The DNA here is from genome assembly GCA_030347455.1 of Kentomonas sorsogonicus. Classification (NCBI taxonomy): domain Eukaryota; phylum Euglenozoa; class Kinetoplastea; order Trypanosomatida; family Trypanosomatidae; genus Kentomonas; species Kentomonas sorsogonicus. Next base: position 10,276 of record JAQOSZ010000265.1, read on the forward strand.
AGAATATGAAAATATTTCCATAATATACAAACGCTAGCGTTATCATAATAAAAACTGCAAAAGTAGCTATGTCAAAGAAACAAAAATAATATAAATAAAATGACCAAAATAAACACATACTTGAGAAGATAAAAACATATAAGAAGTCTATTACGAAAAATAACAATATAAAACACATATATAACGAAGTTGTACAATATATTAAACAGCATTCAAAATCGAATAATAAAAATAATGTATCTATGAAGCAAAAGCATTTGAAAACAAAGCAGAGAAAAAATAATAAGAAATAGTTATAAATTATTGTTAGAAAAATAAATGTTAAACAGACTATTATAAATTCTAAGACATAGAAAAAAGACACAAGCATCAATAAACATAAAAGCAAGTCTTTACAGTAAAATCCGCATAAAAACCATAATGAACAAGAATTGAGTAAAGCAAATATTAAAAGTGTCTTTGCCAATATACATCCGCAGAAATACAAAAAGAAATAACATCTTAGATCCTGTAAACCAAAAAAGAAGTGTATTCATACTCCTAGTACTATAAAAAGGGTTGCCTTATAAAACATATGGTAGCAGAAGAATAGACAGCCAACATATAAATCTAGAATTAGACAAACAAACATTGAGAAACTTATTTGGCAAATGGTACTAAAAGCTACATATCTCTTAGCATCAAAATTAAAGAATACAGACATGCACATCATTACTACTATAAGACTTGATCACCCAATTAGAATATAAAAATATGAAAATCAAAAGTCAAATACCCAAAATACAAAACTTACCAATAATATTCCACAAACTACCAATGTTGCGGCGTGGATTAAAGCGGATACTGGAATAGGACCCTCCATAGCATCGGGCAATCATATATGTAAACCAAATTGTGTAGACTTGGAAAAAGCACACAAAATAATTAAAAATAGAACAATAAATACTACGGAATAATCTACATACATGAATGAAAAGAATAAAAAATTAACCGAACTAAAACCGCTAAAACTAAATATAATTGTATAGGCTAATAATATTAATACATCTCCTACTTTGCTTATGAAAAATGCTTTAAAACCAAATTTAAGTGCATAAAATCTATATCAAAAATATGAGATTAAGAAAAATGAGAATAAACCTAATAACTCTCATCCACAATATGCTGTTAGAAAATCAAATGATAATATAAAAAAATTCATGCATAGGACAAATCATCAAAATATGTTGAAGAATCGGTTTAAAGTAACGTCAAAATACATATAATAAAATGCATAAAATAATATAAAACAGAATACTATGTCTATTAAAAATAAGATAAACATATAAAAACCATTACAATAGAAACTTAGCGTCACCCAGGTAAAATCTAACATCAATAAAATTGCAAAATCATAAAATGTGTAATTATAGATGCAGACTGCTAAGCAGAAATATGTAAACATTGTGGTTAGGCATATAAAAACCATTAAAAGTATTGTGAATCAAAAACTTGCTATAGTCCTTCCTGTCATTTGTGTCGCGAAAACAAAGCCAAAACAAAAAAATATCATAAAAAAGAAAAGAAACAATTTTACTTTAGTTAAGGCATGCTATTCTACCACAACTTACTTTCGCGTTTTGCCCCGGGCTCCCCCCACACTTCCCCTTCTTAACTCCCCCGTTCTCTTCCTTGCCCCGCGTTCCTGCTTGGCCGTGGACTCTCCTTCCCCGTCCCTCTATAAAACCCGCAAATTTATATTAAAGCTTTGGAAGGCCGGTTAGAAAGGAAGGGGCAGAGCGGGGAGGGGAGGAGAACCGAGTAAGGGAGAGGCAGCAGGGGTAATGCGAGGAGGAGCAGAGAGGGGGAGGTGGGTGACCAGTTAAGGGGAGATACTGTTTGTGTGGTTTAAAATATTAAATAAATTAAATAAAAGAATGACATGGTAATAGAAGCCATTACAAAATAAAGATATATATCATTTATTGTTAGATCTAATCTTAAATATTTATCCATTCATACAAATGAATAAAAGCTTAGGCACATATAAATATAGATAGAAGATATGAAAACTGAGAGTACGATCATGTAGAAACATATAATATATATAAACGATAAGGAGATAAGCCCATATAAAACAAATATGTCAACATAAAATAATAGCATGAATGGGAATTCAATATTGTATAAAAACAAACCAAGAAACATTGAGCTTCATATACTTATTCCAAAGAAGGACACAAGTAATAAAAATATCCTCACACCATAATTGTCATACATGTAGCCGATTAAAATAAACATAAATGAAGAACTAATTATATGAGACAAATTGCAAAATATTAGTAAACCTAAGAATAGTAGATCATTATGCCACAATAATATAAGTGCAATTCCAGTATGTATCACAGATCAATTGGCAACTATTTTCTTATAATCACAGAGAAATAGAAGTGAGATTGATAATAGTGAAAGACCAACGATGACTAGTGCATCTATAAATCCCAGAAACCATATTGATATAGAATTAAATGCGAGATATAAAAACTTATAAACACCAAAAAAACCAATTTTTAATACTACACTTGCAAGAAGGACACTCATTTCCGTATTTACTTCTACATGCATTTCAGGTAGCCAAACATGCATAGGTCAGATTGGGTACTTTATAGCAAACATTATGAATAACAAAATTCAAATATATAAAGACAAATATAACGAGTCAAAATAACATATATCGATGAAAGATATTAGATTAAGTACATTGAAATGGAATATGATTATAATACATACCATAATACACATGATTGAACTTATTGAACTTACGATTATAAGATAGAATATAGCAAAAATAAACCTATTATTAAAATTAAAAAATAAGCTGACAAAACAGATGGGGAAAAACAGACTTTCAAATAGTATCATAAAACAAACAAAATCATCTATTAATATTAATAATGAAACATCTAGAAAAATAAATATATAAGTGAGTGTAATAAAATAATATTTATTATATGATACAATCTTTCGTGACAAGAAGAATATTAAAAAATATACAATAATACCCATGAAAAAAACAAATCAAAGGCTAATATATGATAGAGTTAAAGTTATATAAATGTAATTAAATTCAAAAATAAGACAAAAGCTGAAATTTATAAAAATTAATAGAATTATTATAAAAAGCATCAAAAACAGCGCTAATACTAACATAAATTTTAACATATTTAATTGCTTTAATTTAATTTTATCTTTGTGTTTTGATTTAATAGTTGTTTTAAATATTACTTTTGTCAGACAATAGTAAAGATGGTCTATTGTATACAAGGTAGACGGGGAAGGGAGTTTGAGGATGGGTGAGAAGGGGGTATTGGGAATTATGAGGGAAGGGACGAAAGAAAGGGGTTTATTTAAGGGGGAGAAGTGGTGGCGGAGGAGGGATGGATGGTGGTGATGGGGTGGGGGTACAGGTTTGAGGACGGGGAGCGAATGGGGAGTTGTGATGGTGATATTCTAAAATCTGTAAAACTATAATGTTTTGAATTTGTCTTGTTTGCTTAAGTGTTTCTCATAAAATGATTGGTCTCTGTTATCTTTTAGTAGCCATCTTGTGTGGTTTTGTTGGTTATGTTTATTCACTCTTTATCAGATTAGAACTTTCGTTGGTTGGTTGTGGTGTTTTATTTGGTGATTATCAGTTTTATAATGTCTTAATTACTTCTCATGGTCTTATTATGATATTCGCTTTTATTATGCCTGTTGTAATGGGTGGTTTTGCAAATTACTTTGTTCCCATTATGTGTGGATTTCCTGATATGGTGTTTCCTCGTCTTAATAACATGAGTTTCTGATTCTTTTTTGCAGGTTTTGGAGCTCTTGTTAGTGGTTTTTTAACAGAAGAAGGTTTTGGTATTGGTTGGACTCTTTATCCTACATTGATTTGTGTTGACTTCCATTCTAGTCTTGCTTGTGACTTTGCTATGTTTTCTGTTCATTTACTTGGTGTATCTAGTATAATAAATTCACTTAACTTTATGGGTACTATATTTTGCTGTAGAAAGAAGTTTTTTAGTATTTCTAACTGATCATTGTTCATTTGGGGTTCTCTTGTAACTGCTATACTTTTGGTTACTACTTTACCTGTTTTAGCCGCAGGTGTCACTCTTGTCCTTTTAGATAGAAATTTCAATACTTCGTTTTACGATGTTGTTGGTGGTGGTGATCTAGTATTATTTCAGCACCTCTTTTGATTCTTTGGTCATCCTGAGGTTTATATCATAATCTTACCTGTATTTGGTCTAATCTCCACTATGGTTGAAATTGCGGGTTTTCGCTGTGTCTTTAGCTCTGTTGCTATGATTTACTCTATGTTATTAATTGCCATTCTTGGTTTCTTTGTTTGGGCTCATCACATGTTCGTTGTTGGTTTAGATGTTGATACTAGAGCATACTTCGGTAGCATTACTGTTTTAATTGGTCTACCTACTTGCATCAAACTCTTTAATTGGATTTATAGCTTTTTATATACTGATATTATTATCACATTTGAAGTTTATTTTATATTTATGTTTATTTTCATGTTCTTAATCGGTGGTGTTACTGGTTTATTTTTATCTAATGTCGGTATTGATATTATGATGCATGATACCTACTTTGTCGTTGCACACTTTCACTATGTTCTATCTCTTGGTGCTGTTGTTGGTTTCTTTGGTGGATTCGTTCATTTCTTGGCCAAATGACTCCCTATTGAATTATATTTGTTTTGAATGTTTTACTTTTTCTGCACTTTATTTATGGGTTCTAATATGATGTTTTTTCCTTTGCACAGTTTAGGTATGTATGGTTTCCCTCGTAGAATTTCAGATTATCCTGTTAGTTTTTTATTTTGGAGTTCTTTCATGCTTTATGGTATGTTATTATTAGCTACCCTTGTCTTATTTGTATGTGCCTTGTTTTGTGTATTGCTTTTCTGAGACTACTGCTTATTCTTTGTTAGCTTATTTGTCTTTAGTCTGCATTGCTTTTTTTACTTTTCTTCTTGAGTTCCTTGTGTAATGGTATTATACTTGCTACTTGTTGACTTCTCACATATGGTTTTAGATTACCTCTTTTTGCTTTTATGTTTTTGCTTTGTTTTCTATATTTATTTTTGACAATCTCTTTTTTTATTCTTTTACATATAAATAGAAAGTAATTGTGTAACATTATAATTAGAGTATTGGTTGTAAAATGCTGCTAATGTTAGTACATCATAAGTAATTATTGATGTAAACATATCAAAGAATAGGTTTAAAAATAGAAAATCCTTTAGAAAGAATCCAAAGAAACAAATTATAAAAAGGACTAGTAAGAAAACAAACACAAAAAATACATCAAAATATAAGAACTTAAAAAATATAAGGCTACTGGGCAATAACATAAAACAAGTTCTACTATAGGTTAATGTTATCCAATATACGTAATAGGAGAAGAATATTACTTGACCATAAGACAAAAATAGATAGCCGAAATATAAACTTATCACAAAATATAATAATAAAAAGATTAGATTAAGGTTAAAAATAAAACAGAAGAAACCAGACATAAAACTAAACACAAAACCAAAAAACAATAATAAGAAACAAACAAAGTCGATGTATATCATATCGCACATTAGGAAAGAAAAATAAATATCAAAATTAAAGAAAAGAAAGTCATAAACTATTACAAACAAACAACGTATTACGAAGAAAAGAAAACAAAATAAAAAACATATGACAAAATAGAATAGGCAAAATAAATATGAACAAAAAGATACACTAAAAAGTATTGTCTGTCCTATGAAGCTATGAATAGAGCATGAAAACGATATAAAATCAAAGAATAAATATGAATTCATAAATACAAAGAATTCTGTATAGTATAACAAAAAACTTATTCCAAAACTAAAGAAAAAACAAATAAAGTTATATAATATATAAATATAATATATATAATAACCTGTAAATGTATTTGTTAACGAATATAAACCAAAGAACGTTATGAATAGCAAGACATAAACAAAACTGAAAAATATTCTTAAAAAGAAACCTAGAACAAATACGAAAATAAAAGTAATGCATACTACAAAATCGAAAACAAAATCATATAATATAAAATCTAAATCGAATCATCATAATATAAAATCATAACTTCTAATACATAACAAATCAAAGACACGAGTCTCCCTCTTTCCCCTTGATTATATACCTTATATAAAACATATAACTATAGGCATAAATCCATGCAAAACTCCACATAATTCGCTACATTGACCATAAACTGTAGCATTGTTGGAGGAAAATAAAATTACTTCGTTACATCTTCCAGGTTCTCTACTTTAATACCTAAGCTAGAAATTGCAAATGAGTGTATCACATCGACTGCTGATAATCATAACTTATAAATAACAAGACTTAATAAAGTTAATACATGATTACATTGTAATAATCTTAAATCTCCGACCATGTAATCGCTTTCAAGGATTAAATTGCTAAATATTGTTGTTTCTCCAAAAATAAAATAAACTCAATATCATTGAAAACCTATAACCTTGCATAAATCGAAACTAACAAAGTTCAAACATCCAAAATATAGTAAAAGGCACAATCTTAAAAGTAAACACAATACAAACATACCTCCAATAGTAAATCAATATGCATCTAGATATTTTGAGGCTGTAAAATCTCATGTACAATATGAATTATTTAACTTAGAAACTAATAGGAATGATGAGAAATATAAAACAGTAATCCAAATACATACGAAACAAACAAAAGATAACAAAACTATAACGGAATCTAATAAAAATATCATTCAAAAAGATAGAATAAAAGCCATTTGCTATTAAATTTAGATTTATTAGTTATCGTTTTAATTGTAATTCTTGTTGTCTTGGTCTTAACTGGATATGTTAGCTTATGTGAACGAAGAATATTAGCGATTGTTCAGCTACGTGTTGGTCCTGCTCTCTTTATGTTTGGAATTCTAACACCGATAACTGATGGTGTTAAATTGTTTATTAAATTCACTTTATTTTTAATTAATTTTGAGATTCTTTACATGTTCATGGCTATGGTAATTACTGGTTTATGTATGTTCATTGGATGATTCTTTTTTCCTATTGGCTTTATTCTTTTTGGTGACATTGGATTTACTATCATTCTTCTATTATGTATCCATTCACTATCCAATATGTTCAGTACATTCTTTGTAGGTTGCTTTTTATTTACCTCATGCTTTGTTTATTTATCAACTATGCGAACAATGTTTTTTACGATTATTGCTGAAAGCTCTATATTAATGCTTTTTCTAACTGTTTATAGCTTAGACTACTTTTCGTTTTTTGGTATTAAAGATCTTTGCGTTGGGCAGCTGTTTGTTTCGAACTTTTACATTTTAGGTGTGTTATTTATAGGTATTTTTTGAGTTACTATGCTTCTTGATGGATTAAAACTTCCTTTCGATTTTATGGAATGTGAAAGCGAGCTTGTTGCTGGTCTTATAACTGAATTATCAGGTTTCTTTTTTGTTATTTATTCTGTTTTGGAAATAAGCCATCTTTTATTAACAACTCTACTTTTTGCTAGTTTATGCTTTGGTGGGTTGTTTATCTGTTTTAAAGCAATAATAATATTAATTGTTGGATTTTTCTGGCCTAGAGTATTAGGTATGAGAATAAAAATTACAACTGCACAGACATTTGTTCTTTTGTTTCTATTTGTGATTTGCTTTATTATGTTTGGATGAATGGTTTGCACAAAGATTCTTTGCCTTTTATTTATAGGATAACTAATACGCTTCTCGCCCTTCCGCTTCCCACCCCGCCTCCTCTCTCTCCCCGTCCTCCTGTCCCTCCCCTTCCTTGTCACTATATATTTTTCATGTTTTTTTGTTTCTTTTCCTTTACAGCTTTCTTATCTTATGCGATTATGTCACTTTGATTCATCTATCCTTCGATCTTTTGTGACTACTTATTATAAACTTTTTTGTGCTAACACTAGTTGATTCTTACGTATGCTTTATATTCTTAGTGCTCTTCCTTGTTACTTACTTTTTACTTTTCAATTTTCTTACATTCGACTCTAGATTCCTCTTTATGATAATTGTTCTACAATACATAACAGTTTTTATATTTTTATATGTCGTGCACATACTTTTTATATGTGTTTTGTTTGAAATTTTCAGTCTTTTACTTTTAGTATTACTGCTAACTAGTAGATTTGGCTATAAAGTTCTGGTGCTATGATACTATTACATGATAAACTTAATTAATTTCTTATTGCTTTTCTGTCTTCTATATTTTATGGTTGCTAGCTTTTGCTTTTATCTTGCAGACTTCTGCTTTTTAGTTTTTGATGAAGAGTGACTTGGATTGCTTTGCATTTACTTTGTTATCCTTGTACTTTTTAAACTCTATATTGCCATTTTAATTATGTTCATGGAACAGCTTTACATAAGGTTGGGTATATTTGTTTTTATTTATATGCTTACTTTTTATGTTCTTTTTTGCTTCATTCTTATAATTTTATTAATATGTTTTGTTTACTTTTACTTGATTTTTATAAAATTGGTAATACTGCAATGTTTCACATGTGTTTTAATAGGTTTGAATAGCTTTGCTATTGTTTCTTTGTTATTTGTCTTAAGTGTTAATAACTTTTGTTTTTTATTTCTTGTATTTGTTGCGGCGAAAAACTATATTTTCTATATGTTTTTAAATTTTCACCTAGTTTATAGTATTAGTTTAGTTTTCTTAATGGTTCTTTACTACTTTTTTATTGTATATAATATGTTTGATTTTAAATATAATGAAAATTACTTTATGATAAACTACATATTTTTTAGCTTTTTTAATAACTTGGTATTAAGTACGATACTGGCTTGTTTGTTTTTGTGCATAGGAGCAATTCCGATTGTATTTGGTTTCTTTCTTAAACTGTTTTGCCTCTTGTTGCATATTTCGTATTTATCTATATGTGTCATTTTCTTTTCTGTAGTGTGATTAGTTATTATTTATATTTTCTACTTTAGATTGATTGTAAATATATTCATTTTCTCGTATCAGTTCATGGGATTTTGGGTAGTAAGGCTACATATTCTAAATCTGAACAATCTTTTTAGTTTCTTGTGTGCAGCTTTTTACATTCTTTTCTTTGATATTATTAATTTATTTGACCTAGTGTTTTAATGATACTGTAATATTACTAAGAAGTCCATTACTAATTGATAGATCATATTACAAAATATAAAAATTTGTAGCAGTGCACTAAATGTATCTAAAGCATATAGGAAAAAGTAGAAAATAAGACAAAACACAAACGAAAAAGATAATGATAAAAATAACACTATATCAAAAAGTCCGAAGAACAGCGAAAATACAATGAAAAAATATACAAAATCACAAAACATTAGCATAAGAAAGTGAGATGAGAATAAGTTACAAAACATACGCAAGAAAGTTGATATACATCTACACAATAAAGAAAAACACTCTAAAAGACAGATTAGATATCTCAAAAGAACATCCATGAATTTATCTCCGACTAATAGTCCTCCAAAAAGAATGAAATTCAAGTAAAGACAAAAGCTAAAAAGGAACGCCATGTAATACATAAATACAACACAAAATAAGATATAAATATTTAAATATGATATACAATAGTACACTATTAGGCTGAATAAATTAAATAACATAAATCAAATACTTAGAAATAATAACATTCCTACCATTAAGGCACAATCGAAAGTTCCTCGGCCCAACCCTTCCCGTCCCCTCTCCCCGCTCTTCCCCCTTTATTAGTAAATTGGGATTTTTGTTGATTAATCTAACCTACACACTACTAGCATAAATAACAACAATACTCAAAATTGTAATTCCATTCAAATAGGATAAGCCAATATTACATATAGTGCTAAAAAACCACTCATAAATATGCTATAGAATAGTATTAATGAATAAGTAAATCATAGTAGTGAGCTTCTACAATAAACAAATCATAATATGCAATTCAGAATAAATAAAAATAAAGAAAATAATAATATAATCATCAAAAGTAATCCCATAAACTTATCGGGAACAGCCTTCAAGAAACCAAATAAAAATAGGAAAAATCACTCAGGTAGTATCTTATCGGAAGTCTTCAATGTATCTACTATAACTCAAGATTCTTCATGAAAGACAAAATATCAATTTATGAAAATAAAATACATTACACAAAACAAGATAAAGAATGCCAAAAACATATCACGAAGATAAAATCACATGCAAAATGTTAGACGTTCACAGTAGAAAGCGAATCTATCACAAAATCCATCAGAACTCATAAAGTAATGTAGGCAGAACAAGTGCATTACTATCACAAGAATAAGAAGGAAAGGCATTAAAACATGAAGAACGTGTAACTTTAGAAGAGTGAAATCGTTTATAAATTCACTTCCTCATATTCAATAACATAATCAAGTTCCTATTATAGGTACAGTTGCGATTATATTGCTAAAAACTGTTAAACCCCAATATGACATCATAGTACAAGGGAGTACATAACCAATGAAAGCTATTACAATTATGAATATAAAAATAATAAAACCAACAGTTCAGACCAATATATGAGTGTCAAATAAAATTATCAAGACAATACATTTGAATATATGTACATATAAAAGAAAATATAATAGTGATGTAAATACAATATGTACGCTTCTAATGACGAAACCTAGATCAAAATCTCAGAGAAACAAAACAAAATATCAATTTGTACAAATAAAACAGCTAAAAAATAACCATGCAAGACATGCTCCACATATAATTTGTATACAAATAAAAAAACCAAGACTAAAACCTACTCCATATATACGTAATAAACATCCTGAAGTCAAAAGACCCTTTCTCTTTTCTCCGCTTTTAGTTATATCTCATTTTTTATGTCTACTCACTATCTTCCCCCCTTCCCTCTGCTCTCTCTCGCCCCCCTCCTGTCTCCTTAATCCCGGGTTCCTCTCCTCGCCCTCTCCCCCCTGCTTGCTTCAATCCTAGCCCCCACCTCTGTCCCGGCTTCTCTCTGATTTCCCCCAATTCCCTCACAATCTCCTCCTCCCTCTTCCCCCTCTCGGTTTTCCTTTTCTTCCTCCCTTCCTCCCCTCGGGATCCAAAAGCTTCCCCTCCCCCTCTTGTTCCCCTCCTTCTCTTTCTGCTCGTTTCTCTCCCGTTCCTTCCCTTTCCCCCCATCTCTTCCCCTCCTCCTTCTTGCCCTTCCCCGGCGGGTGTCCCCCTCCCCTTCCGTCTTTTAGTTTTAAACTATAATTTTAGCACAAACTACCCCCTCGTCACGGCCCCCTCTTTCCTCGGCCTTCTGCCCCTTGTATCTCCCCTTGCTCGGCTCGTCGTCGGTTTTCCCCTTCAATTTCCCTTTAGGTGCTCCCGGCTGTTCCAATGGACCCCTCCTTTCCTTTAGTCTCTGGTCTCCCTTTCCCCGCCCCCCCAAATTGCTTCTTTCTCTCGCAAATTCTCGTTCGATCTGCTCCCCCTTTTCCCCTTTCTCTCCTCCGTTCTCCCTCCCAGCGGGTCCCCTTCTTTCCTCTCTCCGCCCCGTCGCTCCGTTCCCTTTCATCTCCTCCTTGGTCCTCTCCTCCCCCTCTCAAGCCCCTCCTCGCTTGCTCGCCCCCTATCCGTCTCTTTTCCGCTCCTCCGCCTCTGGAGTCCCTTCCTCTCTGCTCCCCACTTCACGGGTTTCCCTTCCGCTTGCTCGTCGTCCCGTCTTTTCCTGCCTGCTCTTCCCCTCTTCCTCGTCATTGGTAAACACTGTTCTACTGTTTTATACTCACATAACTTTTCTGTTCCTCTATGTAAATATCCAATAATAACGTCTATATAAGTTATAAATTCTCCTGAAAAGTAAAGTAAACAACATAAGACACCGTGGGCAGCAGGATGTTGAGGTCCAAATGTAAAACGATAAGCATGCTCCATATTTTAATTGTACTCGTATCTTTTTGTTACTTTAGATATAGATTTATCAACACAACTATACAAAATCACCTTAAAATGATTATTTATCAAGTTTGTAATTCAAATAACATATTTAAGAACATGAGCTTTAGTTTAAAGTTGCTGAGATTTTCTGTACACAGCGATATTAACTGTTTCTTCTATTTCTCTTTAAATGGTGTATTAGTTTGGTTGAATTTAGTACATATTAATATTATTTTGATTAAATTTTCTTTTCTAATGTTATTAAATAATTTTGAATATTTAATAAACGATAATAAAGTTTTGAATAAAAAGCGCGTGGGGAGAGAGGAGAGAGGGGGAGAGGGATGTTGTGTGAGGAAGAAGGGAGAAGGAATGGGGATGGGGGCGGGAGTGAGAGGGGCGGAGGGGGCAAGGGAGGAGAGGCGAGGGAGCGGAAAGAGGGAAGGAAGAGGCATCGGGGAGAGGGAGGAAGACCGGGTGGTTTGGGAGAGGGGAATTTTGAGGGAGATTTGACGAGGAAGCAACCTTAAAGGAATTTTGAGTGTGGTGGCTTTGGAAAGACTTTTAAACAACTACTTACCCCTTTTTCTCCCTTCCCTCCCCTCTTTGGAAGCGCCTTCTGGCTCCCCTCCCGTGTGTTGGCAATCGGTCGGCCTGCTCCCCTTCCGTCGATCTCGGTTCAATCTGCCGATGCCCCTTCCCTCGCTCTTGCTGTGGACCCTCCTCGACAACTCCGTTCTCCCTCTCGCTGTTCCCGCTCTCTGGTCTTCCGGGCCTGTCCCCCCTTCTCTCCAATTTCTGTGGTGTTTTATTAGTTGGGGATTAAAATAGATAATCTGTTTTATATGTAATAAAAATAATAAAAATCTAATATGAAGAAATATATTTTTATAAATACATTAATTACTGCACGTTATTTTTATTATAAAAATTGGTGGGCAACAATACCTATTGAATTTGTTGTTTTATCTAAATTTGCATTTGTAATATAAATAATAAGTTTTGATTATAAAATGTGCAATTCCATTCAGTGGCCTTTTCATGGTGTCAAATGTTTTAAATAATTTTGTTTTAAATATGTGAATAAATATAATATAATATAATTA